>JAGWEN010000370.1:78801-106971 GCA_018703685.1 Orius laevigatus | reverse complement strand
TATATATATATATAACTTTTTTGAAAACACTTTTTTACGCGAAAAAGAAAAACATTAAAAAGAGGAACTCACAAATTAAATATTTCGGCTATTAAGGCCTTCGTCAGCAAGAGAGGAAAACTGGCGTTGTCCGTTATATGTTTTCTAACGGCTCCGGTGACAAGGCGGTCTAAAGCGCGCGGTCTTATTGATAGGGAGTATTACGTCACACGGTGGGAGACGATGGAAGTGTCTCTAGGAGAAGGATAGGGAAGGACGGGAGTATTAAAAAATAATAAATAAATAATAATAAATAAAAAAATAAATAAAAATAATAATAAAAAAATAAATAAATAAAATAAAAAATAAATAAATAAATAAATAAATAAATAAATAAAAATAAAATAATAATAATAATAATAAAAAAAAATTAATAATAATAATAAAAATAAAATAAATAAAAAATAAATAAATAAAATAAAATAAAGTAAAGTAAAAATTCAAATTAATTGGTTATCTCCGAATGTTCAACCCTGGTGGATTGTAGGCCTGAAGATACCAAATGAAGCTAAGTTCTTCGGTTTCTACTGTGATATCTGGAGTGGAGGGGGGGAAATTTTTTATGATTAGTATTTTATAGGTGTCATTAAAGGTGGTATCGGGGTTGTGGGATCTGGCATGTATGGCGGCGGGGCATGTCGTATCCTTGTTTTTAACGGATGCACGGTGGTTGTTGATACGGAGGTTGAAGTTGGTTATGGTTTTGCCTATGTAGAAACTATTACAAAAATTGCAGGTGAGAATGTAAATTACTTTGGGAGTTTGGCAAGATGAGTGCGACCATATTTGGATTGTTTTGTTGTTGGAGGGGCTGGTAAAAGAGGTGTTGGGGGAGAGGAGGGGGCATAATTTACAGCGGGGTCTATTGCAGGGGAATGATCCTGGTGGCTTAGGCGCTATTGGAGGTTTTGTGTGGGTTAGGATGTTACGGAGGTTAGGGGGGCGGCGATATGTAATTTTGGGTACGTGCGGGAGGAGGTTTGCTGTTTGTGGGTGGGAGAGAATAAGAGGAGAGAGGTCTTTGATGAGTTTCCTTATTTTATCTGTTCCGGGGGAGTATTTCGTGATGAATGCTGGGCAATTTGGTTTGGGGAGTTTTTGTTGAGATGGAAGGGTTTGTGTGCGGGGAGAATTCTTTTGTTTATCAGGTTCGAGGGTAATGGCTGTCGGCGAGGTTCTCTTTTAGGGTGGATAGGTTTTGGTTATTCAACAATATTTAATGTTTTTCTTTTTCGCGTAAAAAAGTGTTTTCAAAAAAGTTATTAGACCGACGTGGTCCTTCCTTCAAAAACAATTTATATATATATATATATATGTATATATTCGCACGATAACTTGAGTAATTTTTACTTGACGACCATGAAATTCGGTATTTAGGGCTTTTAAACTAATAGAATTTATGAGCTCGTTAACGGCTGAAATCGGACCAGCGGTTTTGGTACTTTACTTAGGGCCTAACCTGCGAATCTCGCAAACCGTTCATCCAATCGCTTTCAAACTTAAAAGTGATGTTATGGGGATGGCTAAGAAAGATTTAAAGTTGGTTTGGATCAGCTGGGTGCAATAGATTTGAACCTAGGTAAAAACGAATTTTTTTGAATTTTTACCGGGAAACAGATGATTTTTTTTTTCTTCGAATTATAGAATGTTCTAGATCTAACCATCTGAAAGAAATCTACCTCTTTAGTCCTGCTGCCGCGGGACTCATTTTTTTTGTATTAATGGGTAAAATCGCTCCGACCAATTAGCCCTCTTCTGGAGGGATTTTTACGACTCACTGATCACAGTGTTAAAGAAAACTAGGATTTTATGCAACAATTAGTCGGCAGGTTTAAATGAAAATTATCATGGGGAGTAGAATGGTTGAAAAGAGTTACTTTGGAAGGTGAGAGGATTACAGACGTGAAAAGGGACTGCGATGTTTGCTAAATAAAGAGTTGTTCCCGAGTTTTCCTTTCGTACAAGTTCGCAGTTGGGGTCTGAAAGAGGATTAGAGATTCCGCCTTATCCGACCGCCCCCCTTCCGTTAGGCCAGACCCTTTCCTCGCCTGGCGAAACTGAACCGAAACTAATTCCAAGTTTGTGCTTCGAGTCGGTGCACGTCGGGCCAAATGATTTTCCAAACAGATCAGTTTCAATTTTCGACGGAAATGGAGTTCTCGTGGGGAAAGAGAGAAAAGTTGCACTTCTTTTTCTACTCGGAAACTTAAGTTTTACTTAAAATTTGTATAATTTCAACTTGCCATTATAATTTTTTTTTCTTTTTTACAGAGAAAATGTCTCACCGAGTGATTCTTCTGTTTTCCGTCTCTCTTAGCCTCCTTTCGAAACTATACGGCCAAATTCCTAATTTCGGTAAGTAATTGGTTGCAAAAAAGGGAATCGCACTTTAATTTCCTTATTCTGTTACTAATGGGACTACCACAGACTCTTATTAAATGTTTTAAGAAAATACGAGGCAAAGTAAATGGTCGAGTTCTCTCCAATTTCCTCTTTTAAACGTTCTGCTTCAAGCTTTACACAAAAAAAATCAATTTTAAACAATTAAAATTCTTTGTTTTAACTTTTATGATAAATTGTTCATAAAGGTACCTAATTTTATAATGATGTGTACACAATTAGGCTTTCAAATTAGCTATGTTGCACGAATCATTAAAAATTCTTTTTGGAGGCCAAACGTCGAGTAAGAGGATGTGAGAGGGGTAAAAAGTTTACAGACTCAATTACAGTTTAAATTAAATTAAAATTCCTATCAGAGGAGAACATTCCGACGTGATTTTAATTAAGTTTCGCTCCTACTTTAGAATGTGTGCGTTATCACGAAGATTCGTATATTCCGAAATCGATACTAGAGACACTAAAAATTTTAAACAAAAGGAGGTGGAAAAAATAACAAAAACAATTCTTTTGTTTTCTTATTTACAATATTAAGCTCAAGTGGACACCTGGGACCCGAAAAACTCGCATTTACTGCCCTTTAAATGAATCAACGTGTTAAAGTTCTCCCCCATATTTCCTGCAATAATACAACAGTCTTGAGATTTGTATATCTCGGATTCAACCGATTTTTAAAAACATATTTTCCACGTCAAGACCCCTAATTCAGGGCCACACATTGGGGCTTAACAGCTAAAACTGATAATTGTATTTAAGTACAAGAGGACACATTCGATTCAGAATGAGAAAATCCAACTCCTACCCTCCCAATTAGCCTCCCTCCTACCTTCCCTCCTACACTCCCTCCTACACTCCCTCCTACCCTCCCTCCTACCCTCCCACTTACCCTCACTCCTACCCTCCCTCCTACCCTCACTCCTACCCTCACTCCTACCCTCACTCCTACCCTCACTCCTACCCTCACTCCTACCCTCACTCCTACCGTCACTCCTACCCTCCCTCCTACCCTCCCTCCTACCATCCCTCCTACCCTCCCCCCTAACCTCCCTCCTACCATCCCTCCTAACCTCCCTCCTAACCTCCCTCCTACCCTCCCTCCTACCCTCCCTCCTACCATCCCTCCTACCCTCCCCCTACCATCCCTACTACCCTCCCTCCTACCCGCTCCTACCCTCCTCCTACCCTCCCTCCTACCCTCCCTCCTACCCTGCCCTCCTACCCTCCCTCCTACCCTCCTCCTACCCTCCCTCCGACCAGCCCTCCTACCCTCCCTCCTACCCTCCCTCCTACCCTCCCTCCTACCCTCCCATCCTCCTACCCTCCCTCGCTACCCTCCCTCCTACCCTCCCTCCTACCCTCCCCTCCTACCCTCCCTCCTCCCGCTCCCCATACCCTGACCCTCCTACCCTCCCTCCTACCATCCCTCCTACCCTCCCTCCTACCATCCCTCCTACCCTCCCTCCTACCCTCCCTCCTACCTCCCTCCTACCCTGCCCTCCTACCCTCCTCCTACCCTCCCTCCTACACTCCCTTCAACCATCCTCCTACCCACCCTACAACCTTCCCTCCTACGCTCCCTACAACCTCCCTCCTACACCCCTCCCTCCTACCCTCCTCCTACCCTCCCTCCTACCCCTCCCTCCACCCTCCCTCCTACCCTCCCCCAAACCCTCCCCTCCTACCCTCCCTCCTACCCTCCCTCCTACCCTCCCTCCTACCCATCCCTCCTACCTCCCTCCTACCCTCCCCCCTACCCTCCCTCCTACCCTCCCTCCTACCCTCCCTCCTACCCTCCCTCCTACCCTCCCTCCTACCCTCCCTCCTACCATCCCTCCTACCCTCCCTCCTACCCTCCCTCCTACCCTCCCTCCTACCCTCCCTTCTACCCTCCCTCTTACCCTTCCTTCCCCCGTACCTTAGCCCCATCCTCCTCCGTCTTCCCTTCACCACCCTTTTGTCTTTGCCTACACTGAAGGAACAACAGGTCACTAGTTAACAAACTGGAACTGAATTTTACTTACTTAAACCTTCTACATACTTCACAACAGACCCGCATAAATGAAATGACTGTATTTAAACAAAAGGAATTTCGAGGAAAAGTTGTACGAGTGTATTCGATTATTGCTCAAAACCGAGTTTATGTTTAACTGTTCCAGGTTTATGCAAACAACACTATAAACACAGCACGAGTAATATAATATTGCATTTACAGAAACGATTATTCCAAAACCAATCCCGATATTCAACTCTAAACCGCTAATCGGCGATAACTTTAACTTTTCAACACCATTTTCCACCTCTAGATATTGAATCGGCGTTTAATTTAACTTTCTTGTCGGCTTAGATTTAGATTGGTTTAATTTTTTCAGATGATGAAAACGAATCGCTTTTCAACAATACGATTTGGGACTTGATAAAGCCACAGAGCAACCCTTACCTTCAAGAACTGAGCGGCCATTGGTCATTCAACGACACTGTCGACATCAGCAAATACGAAGAATTCGACCATACTAGATTTGAAGGTAAATCGGGCGGAGGGAAAGCGATAAAGTTAAGGGGGCTCGAGTGAAAAATAGTTCTTAATTAAAACAAAGTAGGGCGAGAAGAAAAAGCGGGAAGGGTTGTTAAGAAATGTTTTCTCAAGCTTGGAAGAGCCTTTTCTGTTAATTCCACAGCAGCCGAACTGGATTAGACTTCCCAACCATCGCTTTCACTGATTAATAACACTAAAAAGTTTTCCGCACTTTATCTCCCAAGGGTTGTGTTTATCATTTTTAAAAATACATAAGGAATTATTTATCGAACTTTAAACAAAGACGAGATTGGTCGGGATTGAAAGTTTTTTTTCTTTAACTTTTGTCCTTCGAATACACTAATGAAACTGAAGCCCGTATTTGCGGCCTTTTCAAAGGAACTTTTCTTGAACTCCCCTTTCTTCCCTTTTTAGGACGAAACAGACGTCATTGATAAGATCTGCGCCATTTTTTACTCAAACTGACTATCAGAAGCACTAGAGGTTTTTGTCTTAAGCCTTTTTTTACACAAAATTAAACTTAATCTTGACGTTTAACTGAATATAAATTCATGAAAACTTTTGAAAAAGCAATTTTTGTGTCTAATATCACATAAATTAACCCAAAATTGCGACTGAAAATGGGGTAAGTAGGTCGTTTTTTCGGCCAAATTGCTTTAAAAAACCTTCCAAGCATACTTCAAACTTCCTGATGAGTACCCGAAACGATTAATCCTTTGTTTTAACAATAAAATGACGGATCGTCCTCCTATATCAACCTAAACTCAGGTGTGGGAAAAAAAAGCTGAAAAAGCGGATAAAAACGTTATTTCGGAGGCGGGATCGAGTGACTATTAGGTGGGAGTGACAAGAAGGGGGCTATTTATGGGGCCCCACTATTGCCCTCCTCAGTTCATTTGTCACAAGGAAACATGTTCCCAACATCCTAGAGAAAAGTTAACCCTTAAATGGCCCAAAAAAAGAACCGTTTTTTAATCTTCAAATTACAAAAGGGAATTTCGTCATTTCTGTATTTCAAAAGATGAAAAATGTTCAACGTCAAAGCCTCGCATCAATCACGATTCATCTTCGATATAATGAACCTTCTCGTCTTACTTTGTCAATAAATTACTGACTTCAAATTAAGTCGTTTGAAATTATTCTGGAAGTGGTTTTAACGATTTCAACTTCGTTTTTGATGTTAAAATACAAAACGGGTTAAAGTTGAGATAACGTTGGCCTTTCTAACTGCCTAACTACCCTCAATTCGTTTAAGTTGTGACGTGTGGTGTTTAAGCACCTCGACTTCATGCAAGGCCTCTAATTAAAACTCCCTATTGTTTGTTTAAACAGGATTGAACTTTCATTAAAGTTTTATTTAAAAGAATTAAACGTAAATAAGTAAAAGGACATGTGAGGTGTCTTTCTTGGTTCAATACCTTTGTTGGGTTCTGGCCAAAGGCATAGAATGGCCCCTTTAGGCGGTGTTCGTTTGAGCATGTTTATACCCTGGATAAATTCCTAAGCCTTTGTTAAGCTTGTATGTTAATAGAGGTTTTCAATGGTATTAGGAAAAGGGGCCCCTCTACATTCCGAACGAAAGAACAACAAAATCATCGTTTCTTAACTTTGACGTTTTATTTGTTTCTTTATCATTTTAGGAAGTGGAAGTTAAGCCGGGATAAATTGGTTAACCCTTTGGCTTTAACTTGTCCGAGTGGATTTCATATGACTTTAACGATTTTATGGACGGAAATTAGAGATAAAATTGGGAGTATGAATAAACTCAACGTTTTCAGTGATTCCTGAAGAACGATCGACTTAAAATTTTAAGGGCTTTATCTTCAATGAACAAGTGTCCTACTCTCCCTCCTACCTGTTGTAGTCGAGGAACTCGTAGGCCTTCTAGTAAAGGGGAGGACTCTCAGGTACTTGAGAATCCGGGTCTAGTTAGCTACGGGGGTAGCGTGAAAGACTCCCATTGTGAAGGTCCCGGGTTCGATCCTACCGACTGACCCTGTATTTTTTCCTCAGGTACTACGTCTATTATACTACCTTCCCTCCAACCCACCCTCCTACCATCCCAACAACCTTCCTTCCTACCCTCCCTCCTAAACTTCCTCCTACCGTCCCAACTACCCTCCCAACTACCCTCCCTCCTACCCTCCCTCCTACCCTCCCTCTACCCTCCCGCCTACCCTCCCTCCTTCCCTCCCACCTACCCTCCCTTTTACTCTCCCTCCGCGACAAAATTTTGAGCATGAATAAACTCAATGTTTTCTCTGCTTCTTGCAGATCAATCGACTTGAAATTTTAACTGCTTTATCTTGAAAAAACATATGCGTAGAATGTTAGATGTGTGGTGGTAGAATTTCGTGGGAGGGTGAGGTAGGTGATAGTTGAATGTTGCGGGGAGTAGGGAGGTTGGTGGTGGTGGGGAAGGTTAGGAAGAGGTAGGAGAGAGTCAAGAAGGTGATGAATGAAGGTGGGAGGTGATGATCAAGGCTCCTATGAGAAAACGAAAAGTCCTAGAAAGTCGATACTAGTATCATTTGAAACATTTTATAATGAAAAATAAAGTGTATTTTCTTAAATGTCGTTTATGGTTTACAAATGGTTAACTGATAAACAAACTTTCATTTTTGAGATCGTTAATTTTTGATTTTAGAAAATTACTTACCGTCCCTAAAAAGTTGGAAGGTGTTCAAAGCTCTTTTGAATAAACATCGAGAATATTTAGGGTCGAGATCCCCTTGAAAGGAATCAACAGAGATTGTTAAATTTCATGTTTATGATTAAAAAAAAGTTAAATTCCCTTTTAAAAAAATTACGGACGGTAAATATTATTATTTCCTTCCTTTTTTACATTGGTATCTACCTAAATTCGAATCGGAAAGGCTTAAAAGTCCGTCGGTGGAGAGCCTAAAATGTATTATGCATGGGTATACATATTGTATTAACTCTGTTGTATTCCGATCACGGTCGGAGACGCCTTTATGCGAATAGAAAACCTAAAATGCCTCTCGTGTTTCGAATTTCTCCTCGAACGAAAACAAACGTCGTATAAAAAAAAAATGCGAGCAATTAGTCCTATAAATCAGGGCCTCCTCAAATTTGTTCGCTCCAGAAAGAGAAGTAAATTCCTCAAAGCCGATTTATGTACATCGGACTTTTGCCGTGAAAAGGAGTCTAAGGGGCTGAGATATACGAGCGAGGGTGCGAGGAACGTTAATTGTTTAAAGATGTGACAGTTTCGGGTCATTGTAATGAATTCAAAAGGCAAGAAGTTAACTACGCTCTTTATAAACTATGAATAAATTAATAACAAACTATAAAATAGTTTAACCCAACTTAAATCCTCCTTAATTGTCGTCTAAAAGCCATTTTAATTCTAACAAAAACATTAAAATACTTAACGCAACACAGCTTATAAAATGACTAAAACTTTCTCAAAAATCAGGAGCTATAGCGGAATCTTTTCAGTTTTTGACCTCTAGCTCGAAAACTATACGCTCTAGCAACTTGACCACGAAGTACAAAATAAAAGATAATGAAATTCTGCATCTAATGAGCTTTCAGAAGTCAAAATCGGCCAGCCGTTTATGAGATATCACGCCTTAAAGTTGACCTTTTTTTTACCCCCTCACAACCTCCTATCAGTGTCGGATCCTCCACCAATCCTCGATTATTCTTCACCTTCTAGGCTCTTCCCCTACCTCTACAACCACAACACTCTCCCATAACCTCCCCTACCCTCCCTGGCCATCCCCAAGCATCCCCATCATCAATCCCTCCACCTCCTTCAACCTTCCAAGACCCCACCTGTATGGATAAAATACAGACTTTTCAATTAACACCAAATCCCCATCTCCCAATACCTCTCCCAAATCTCCCATCACTTCCCCAACCTTTGCTCCACCACCCCAACATTAAACCACTTCCACCACTCTCCTATCAACTCTCCTTCCTCATCTGATAATGACCAAGGACTTGACCATGTCTTCTTCACCCTTTCCCAATATCGTGGGTTCGAGCTTACTTTTTGACAAATTCAATTAATTAATTGATTTAATACTCAAGCGTATTTTCTGAAAATCATACGCGATTTGCGTTAAGGAGATCGAAATAGGGCAAGGGGTGTGGGGGTGTTGATTACACGGCCCGAGTATTGTCATGAATAATGCATACGAAGATGATCCTTCCAAAAAGCTTCCATATTCAACGTGAGAGAATGAGCCTCGGCTTCGACTTAGGGAAGGTGAAATGCTAAATGGTGAAACGAAGGAATTACCCTCCACCCTCTCCTTAAACTCGTATTAATAATCGTCCTTGTTATGTGCCCAAATGACATTTTCACGAATCGGAAAGTCGATAACCGAACAAGACCGAAATAAAACGAATTATTTAAAAAATGTAAATCAAAGCATCAGTAAAATGGTGGAAATCACACACAAAAAGAGAAATCATTGAAAATGTGTTATGCAGAGGGCACATATAGAGCGGAAACGTTGAACTTAAGAGAATGAACTAATATTTTGTAATTTGATGATTTGTTTGTCAGAATCAATGTTAAAATATTATATATTATTTGAAATTTGGGGAGATTATGAGGCCATGGGGAGTATATCGGAGAGTGGGAAAACGTGGTGGGGTGTGGGGGGAGATTAAGAGGTAGGGAAACGTAGGGGAGGCGATGGGAAGTGATGGGAGGAGGAAAGAGGATGGAGTTATCTGTAGGCCTCATTTCTTCTCCACATCACATTTTTATTCGTTTTTAGATTAATCCTGCTCTGTCATTTTGTAGTTTTTCCTGCGAATACTCTTAGTACTCGAAAGAAATTCGTTCATACTATTAAGGGCCGTAAAACACAAAATAACACCAATAAATATTTATGGGTGGGACAAATTTTATGGATATTATATAACCGGTCGGTTTATTGTCGATAATTCGATGGCGGGTTCTGTGGCCTATCCCTGTTTTATGGTTTTTTCGGCCCCCGCGGGAGGAAATTGAATCTCGGAAACGGGGGAGACCCTTGCTTATCGATAAAGACACCTAAATCTTCTACAAACGCAAAATGTAACCTCCTGATTACGAAAAGGGCTTTAAAGGTCTTTAGGGTATTAGGGAAGAAAAAAAAAAAGGGGGGGGGTTGATTTAAATTTAATGTCTATTCAAAATAAAAAGAAAATATCGAAAATTATAAAAAGTAACTTTTATATCTCATGAAGGAAAAAGTCCATTTTTAGAAAAGTGCCAGACATGCATTCTGAGAGGTGACACGTTAAATGTATTTTGGAAGAGCAACGAATAATTTATTCGTAAATTGCTCCATATTTTAGGTAAAAAATTGGCTTCCCTGCGCTTCTCGTTTTCTAGGTCAGACCTAGCACACGTATAATGCAAAATTGACTAGACTGAAACCGTAAGTTTTAGAAGAAAAAAAAAATCTTTGACATTTCACAAGATGGAAATGGTCCAAAAAGAGACTTGACTGTTTTCGGATAGGAATTTTATTTAGGTACTGAGATTTATTAGTTAAAGGTGAAAGGGGCCAGGGGATTGCGTTCTGAAGGGTAAGAGTTCCAGGCCAAGTTTTATATTAGGAAGAAAGTGGCTGAAATGTAATTTATTATTAAAACTCCTCTAGGCCGTTTCATTAAAGTCTAGAAGCCTTTTCAGATTGATCGAATACATTTTTTATTATTTTTTTAAATGTGAGGAGGGCAATAATTTATTCTTTTACTCAAGTTAAAATTAAGATTCATTAAAACAAACGTAACGAGTCGATGAATAATTAATTGACATCCACTCTTTATACAGAACGCTTTTTAACAGAATTTAAAATTCTTCTGTAAAAAGAATTCAGATGTCAGTTACCATCACTACCATAACTCACAACACAACGACCCCCCCCCCTCTCCTATCACCATTACTACCTTCACTCTCATCACTTCTACCCTACTTCTCAATACAACTACCACCCCACTCACCTCTACTATACCTTACTCGCCTTTTCTTACCCCCCCCCTACCAATATCCACCCCCCCTCCACTACATTCTGCAACTATCTCCCCAACTCACCAAAACGACCACCTTCCTCTCCACACCCATCTCCCTTCACACCATATTCAAGGGTTTCACCACTATTCACCAAACTACTACCACTACTCACCCCTCTACCTACCACAACCGTCTTTTATATAAGACCCGTCTTTTATGTAAGACCCGTCTTTTATATAAGACCCGTCTTTTATGTAAGACCCGTCTTTTATATAAGACCCGTCTTTTATATAAGACCCGTCTTTTATATAAGACCCGTCTTTTATATAAGACCCGTCTTTTATATAAGACCCGTCTTTTATATAAGACCCGTCTTTTATATAAGACCCGTCTTTCGTAATAAATTGGGAAAATAAATCAGGAAAAGTTAAATAAGATTCAAAAATTGGCTTGAATTTACCAAATAATGAATGAAAAGTTGAAGAGATTTGAAAATTGGCGCCAAACGGTTGAGAAAACGAAAGCTGTCGATTGTCTTCCCGAAATGTTATCCATTCATTATCGGGTGTAATGGATAGCACGTTGGAGTACCAATTCGAAGACGCGGGTTCGATTCCCGTCCGGGAGCCAATTTTTGAATCTTATTTAACTTTTCCTGATTTATTTTCCCAATTTATTACGATTGTAATCCTGAGGTGCGGTCACCTCGATAACGAATAATTAGATTGAGACCCGTCTTTTATATAAGACATGTCATTAATATTAAGACCCAGGACACTGTCGTCGGGAAAGTGTTAATTCCTTCAGTCTAAATTTCAGAAACAATCTATAACATCCTTTTTAGGAAATTAGTGTTGCTTATTAGTTATTGTTACTAATTACTGATGATTAATTTAAGTCTAAAGATTCAATAATGAATAACATACTGAGAGCATTTAAAGCGAAACCTAGAATTAAAAGTAATAAGCTTACTAATAACTGAGTATATTCCGAACGTATTCAGAGTTATTTACTAGATTTTGATTATTTTTCAATTTAAGTACATAGATAAATCAAAATAAATTGAAGTATCAATATTTAAAACAATCACTTTGAATATGGTTCTTTGAAATTTTGTTTTTATATCTCTTATGTTTTCTCTTATCCAATAATGTGGAAGAATTGCTTTTCTATAGGGATATCGTTTTGGATCAAAAGAAACGTTTATATGGGACTTTAGGTTTGATTTTTTAAAAAGAGCATTCGGTTTGTGAAGTTATAATTTTGTTTGAATCGGCAAGTGTGGAAACTATTGGTTTTATGCCAATGTAGTGTTGTTTTTTCCGGGGTTATTATCGTTTAATTTTATTCGTGGGTCGTGGATTCCAATTATGTAAATATTTTGGAATCATCCAGCGGCATGGGAATAAATTAAATTATTGTTTTACCCTCAGTTATAGAAAGGAATCAAATAGGGATCCTGGGGTCAAAAAGACCCCACTAGGCTCTTTGAAATTTTTACATCAAATGTTCCACCCATGAAAATATCTTTTCCTCCGAAAAATCTATGATTCCTACTGGATAATACTGTAGGCTGTCAAAATTCTCAAAGGGAAGTATCCCGGCTCTAGGGAAATTCAGCGACATCCTTTCCATCCAACACCAAATCCATCAAAGCATCAAGTATTCGACTTTTTTTTTTTCTTTTTTTTTTTTTAATAAGAAAAAAAAAAGAAAATTGCGTAAGAAGTTTTAAACAAGTTTTTCTCCTTGTGAAACAAAAAGGAAATTTTTTCTCCTCTAAGATGAAGGTAATTGCGGTTAGAAAAAAGGAAAGAAATTGCGACCTCTTTCCCTTTTATTAGTGCGTACTTCAAGCCCCTCCAGACGTCCAAAGGCGTTATCCTCTTTTATATTCTTTTTCTGTTCGATTTTTATATTACTTGATTTTTTTTTAAGATTAATTAAAATTATAATTTAAACTGTAGTTTTCCGGTCAAGAATACCTATGATAAAGGCAGGGGCGGACTGGGACCTTAGGGTGTGGGTGGGTTTTCAGTTAAGGGGGCGCCCGGGGGCGCGGGGCACACAAAAAAAATTGCCTTATTGTTCAATATCCCTGGAGTTCCTTCATTAAAATCACAAAAACAACATTAAAAGTCTATTTTGGTTTAATTAAAATAAAAAATAGATATGATTTTTCTTAAATTTATTATGTAATCTTCCTACCTCTTTAGTTTCTAATTTCCACAATGTTTATGAAAGAAGAAAAAAACAAAATAGAGGGGGGTTAAAAAAACACTCATTTTCTTTGTTATAGGAGGTTCTTAGGAAATGAATCTCCGGAGTTAACTCGAGGGCAACATTTTACATATTATGTCGTGTATGACTCTAGAAACGGGTTACCGCCCATGCATTTTAAATTTTCCATTTAACTTTTTCCGGGGAAAAGGCAAACTAGTCCTCTTATGTTAGAATTTTATACCCGACGCTTTTTTTTCTCTCTCTCTCCGCCAAAACGTTTCTCGCGTGGGTTAACAGTAATTTTTTTTTTTTTTTAACTTTTCACGCCAGTATTTACATAAAAGTAAGTCATTGTCGACAAAAGTGCTAGACACACCATTTTACCGTGGAATAGTAAATGGACCTTTTAACTTTCTCAAAGAGAAGTTATTGTATTACCCTCGGATTCGGGTTTTTGGGGGAGGGTCTTCCAGACCCCCTAGGGTCAAACTGACTTTTGATCTTTGCCGGACATGACTTTGTCTGTGGTGCCGGCCGTCCGGCCGTCCGTCGCCTTTTTTTATCGGAACACTTCACGGCCACAATTTTCATTCGATTTTCACACAATCTTCTTTTCGTGGTTATCTTGAAAGTGACGAGAGCGATTTTTGAAATTGGACAAAATGGCGGAGATATGTCTGTCTAAAGTTTGCAAAAATGTGCTACGGGCTTTCTACCGGTCCGATCTTCACCAAATTTTAACCAAATAATCTTCACGTGATCCCGATTAAATTTCATTAACTAATTAGGTAATTAATTATGTAATTAGGTAATAATGACTAATTAACTTAATTTTCCCATTTTCATAAAATTATCGCGAAATTCAAGTTATGATTGAAAAAAAAAATTTTTTTTCAAAAATTAATTAATTAATTAATTAACTAATTAGGTAATTATATTGAGTTTGAGTGAAATTATTCCCATTTTCATAAAATTATCACCAAATTCAAGTTATGATTGAAAAAAAATTTTTTTTTTTTCAAAAATTAATTAATTAATTAATTAACTAATTAGATAATTATATTGAGTTTGAGTGAAATTATTCCCATTTTCATAAAAATATTACCAAATTCAAGTTATGATTGAAAAAAAAAAATTTTTTTTTTTCAAAAATAATTAATTAATTAACTAATTAGGTAATTATATTGAGTTTGAGTAAAATTATTACCATTTTCATAAAATTCAAGTTATGATTGAAAAAAAATTTTTTTTTTTCAAATATTAATTAATTAATTAACTAACTAATTAGGTAATTATATTGAGTTTGAGTGAAATTATTCCCATTTTCATAAAATTATCACCAAATTCAAGTTATGATTGAAAAAAAAAAAATTTTTTTTTTCAAAAATTAATTAATTAACTAATTAGGTAGTTATATTGAGTTTGAGTGAAATTATTCCCATTTTCATAAAATTATCACCAAATTCAAGTTATGATTGAAAAAAAAAATTATTTTTTTCAAAAATTAATTAATTAATTAATTAACTAATTAGATAATTATATTGAGTTTGAGTGAAATTATTCCCATTTTCATAAAAATATTACCAAATTCAAGTTATGATTGAAAAAAAAAATTTTTTTTTTTCAAAAATAATTAATTAATTAACTAATTAGGTAATTATATTGAGTTTGAGTAAAATTATTACCATTTTCATAAAATTCAAGTTATGATTGAAAAAAAAATTTTTTTTTTTCAAATATTAATTAATTAATTAACTAACTAATTAGGTAATTATATTGAGTTTGAGTGAAATTATTCCCATTTTCATAAAATTATCACCAAATTCAAGTTATGATTGAAAAAAAAAAAATTTTTTTTTTTTCAAAAATTAATTAATTAACTAATTAGGTAATTATATTGAGTTTGAGTGAAATTATTCCCATTTCATAAAATTATCACCAAATTTAAGTTATTTTAGAAAAAAAAGGATTCATTTCCCCCGAAATTTATGGATCCCCCGAAATCTGTAGACCTTTGAGAAAG
Organism: Orius laevigatus; assembly: GCA_018703685.1. Taxonomy (NCBI): domain Eukaryota; kingdom Metazoa; phylum Arthropoda; class Insecta; order Hemiptera; family Anthocoridae; genus Orius; species Orius laevigatus. The sequence continues at coordinate 91,773 of JAGWEN010000370.1, read as the reverse complement.
TTCGTGTCTCTGGGCAAGCTCCAGGACCAATACTTTTACTTTTTAATTGTTTATGTTTTTAAACCAGTTTAGGGACCTAGGTTTCTTGGCTAAAATAGCTAACTCCCCCTTACTTTTCCAAAAACATCCAACTTTTCTCCTTCTAAGAATTTCGAAGTTTTTATCCATTAACTTGGCAAGCACTGATAATAGGAGATTTATTATCTCATATAGTACCTTCAGACCTTCGTTTAAGGTGTTTTATTATTCAGCAACAGTTTGCCTAAGAATAGAATTAATCCGAAAAGTACATTTTGATTATTTTTCGTCACGTAACTCCTCTGATAGTTGAGGATCATGAAAATGGATTATTTCACCTTAAATTTATTCCGACGTCGTGATTTCGAGTTCGCATGCTTAGGACATTTTCGAGAAAAAAAAATTAAAAGAGTATTTAGTCAGGAAAAAATTAATTATTCAAAACTGGGAAGATTCATCAGGAGGTTGTTTGTCCGGAGGGGGGGTTTTAACGTCTGACTAATTTACATCCAAGAGTTTTCAGGAAATAATTACGATCGTAATTTGAAATTCAGACCGGAGAGCAAACAAAAGCGCATGCAAAATATGACGAAGCCGAAGCAAACCCACCCTCATTTCATCGCCCCCATCAATTCATACCCCTTTTGGCTAATCACCATCAATTGATTCGACCTTAGGGCACAAAATGCCAGTCACGTATTACCAAACGAGATTACATCTTGCTTAGAAATTTCGAAACCCCAAAATTAACAGGCATTAACCTCAAAATCGAAAATGTAAATGGACAAAGGAAATAAAGTCATTTATTTTTACATTTTTTTTGTTGTCAAGGGGTGAAAAAACCCACTGGGAGTTGTAAATTTCAAAACCCGGGCTTGGTTTCACATTCCGGTTCAGTCAATTTCCTCTTTAACTCACAATGGCCACGGATGGAATTAATCCGGTTTTTTGCTTCTTTTAATCAGCTTTTCGAATAATTCTTTCATGAAAAACTTTTTCCCCGTCCATATTTGCTTGAAACGTCTTGAACAAAGCCTTCAAATTAAGCTAAATCTTAAGAGACGGTCCTTAACAAATATATGCTTAAACTAAACAACCCTCATAAACGTAGCCCTGTAAACTTGAAATTTAATCAAAGAAATGAAAAGAAAAAAAAAAAAAAAATTTTCATCAAAACCGGGACTTTTTTTTCCTTACATTCCTATGTAGCTGCTTTAGAAATAAATAAAATATAAATAAAATAAAAATGATATAAAAAGAGAAAGTTACCTAACAAAAAATTTTACTCTGTTTATAAGAATATTTTTAAGGAAAAAATGAGCCCAAAACTCACAATTATGAGACAATTTTTTCCAAAAATCTCAAAATTTTCAGTTGTCAAAAAAAAATCTTTTTCTTCATAAAACTTCAAAATGTCAAAATCAACGTTTTAAGACCTAATTTTATGTCAAAAACCTCAAAATCAACATGTTTAGAGACAATTTTTTAAATCGAAAAACCTCAAAATCAACGTTTATGGAGTCAATTTTTCGTCAAAAACCTAATACCTAAGAGCCAATTTTTCGTAACATTTTTAGATCCCAAAAAGTTAAAATTCAAAAACTTTTTTGGAGGATTTCTGATTTTTAGTGGTTTTCGTTTAGTTTAATTAATAAACCAGTTTAGCGGAAAGCGGTACATTCAGCGAAAAAATTGGACTGTCTCGTTCTGCGCGGGACAGTTGGCAACCCTACCTCAAAGAAACATAAAATATTTTATTCGAGATATATTTAAATGAGGATGATTTACGATTTAGAAAATAGAGTAAATCAAAAAAAGAGGGTTATAAAAGTTTTAAGCAATCTCCGGTCGCTGACATTTTTTTAGGAGCCCCAAGGTTCAAGGAAAAAGCGGATGGAAATATTATCGAAGGAAAAGCCGAGATTCGGAGGCTTTCCCCCGAGGGAAAAATGTTGTAATCTTCAGTGCGGTTTGTATAAATCGTTTTCGGAGGAAACCTTATTCTCAGAATAAAATTAGGCTGTTTTTCTTTTTTGTTATTTAAGAGAAGGTTGTCTGGGGAATTAATAAATGCTCTTGCTACCGAGAGAAAATACATTTCATGAAACATTGAGAGAATTTCAACCTTAAACATTAATCCTCGAGCAACTAATACTTAAGTTAGGATTAGAAACGAGAAGATTTTAATCTTCGTATTAATAGAAAACTGTTCTTTGAACCTCTTTTTATAATAATTCATAAAAATTGTTAATATTTTGCAGCTATAAAGGAACTTTCGTTAGAAGAACTCATGGCTAAAGTGAAAGAAAGGGCGAAGACGAAAATTCATCAGCCGCCGCCTTTAACCCAACCGACTCCGCCTCCGGATGATCTTCCAATATTCGACTCCAATATGATGACAAACACAACAGTTCAGCTTGGAGGAATTGCTTACCTTCACTGTAGGGTTCGGAACCTCAATAATGGCCTGGTAAGATCGATTTTTCTATAGAAATATAAGAAAATAAGGACAATCTGCGTATATTCGTGTCCATTTTTAAGGAAAAGCAGTGGTCTGAGCATTTTTTGCATTGAGAAACGTTTTTAACTCTTAAAAAAAGCTTTGCAGTTGTATAAATATTAATAAAATCTGTCTAAAATTGTGGAAGTTATGGACGTTTAAACTTTTAGAGATGAGCTAACGTTATTTTTGAGAGCAAAAGTCTTAGTCATCGAATGGGCCCCCACCAGGGATTTTGAACATTTTTTCACAAGAAAAGACCATTTTCAGAACGATTTTGAACCGTTTAGACAGGATAAGAACCTTTTTCGATCAAATTTGAACCTTAAAAAAAAAAAAAAAAAATTCATTAAGCCAGATTTTAACCCTCACCTTCCCTCTCTCTTCCATCCAACATTCAACTATCTCCCATCACCTACCCAACCTTCCATCACCCACCTCCCTACTCTTTAAAAGGTGATTTTTTTGGAGATATTTACTTTTTGAACTGGTTTCACAATGTTAATTTGTTGAAGGTTTCGTGGATACGAAGGAGCGACTGGCACATTCTGACGTCAGCGACTCTCATGTTCATAAGCGACGAGAGGTTCAACGTCCTCCACGCCGAAGGAAGCGAAGATTGGACCCTTCAGATAAAATTCGCTCAAAAAAAAGACGCTGGAGCCTACGAATGTCAGGTACTCGATCAATCCCTCCCGTGTTTATATGTAAACAAGACTTTTTAGATAAAGGGGTAGGGCTTCGGGTTGTTGAGTACAGAGACGTTGAAAAATAGGTCAGAGTCGGCCGAGATAGGGTGCGTATGCTCGTGACACATGGGCCAATTAATTAGACTACGGGAACGTAGTCGGGGGGGCTTTTCCCTCGGAAAAAGGGCACGGGAAAGACAAAGCTTTTCCTAACCCCGACGACGAATTCATCTAAAAAGTCTCTTCATTCTTTTCAATACAAAAAGGGATCAAGTTAATGGTAGGAAATAAAACCTTTTACGACCAACTTTCTAAAAAGAATCAACAAAGCACAAAACTAACAAAATCCACAAAATTAAAAAAAAAAAATTACTCCCAAACTTCTGAAGAAGAAAAAAAAAATCTGAGGGATAGTTAGGGACTGTCGGGACAATTGACCAGTGGTTCTGATACTTCGCCAACAATCCGCACTTTGACAAAGTACTCTAGTCACTAGTGGTAAGAAAAACGGAATTTTTAAAGGACTTGTGGCCTAAAATAGCTCAGAACGTTAAGAAAATCGAAGCAAATGGAGTGGAACTTGAAAAAGAGATTAAATGGAACGTTCGGAAAAAGATAAAAATGTTAACTTTTTTAAAATAAAAAAATTGCCCTGTGATGAGGTCGAATTATTCTATTTCGTCTAAATTTTACGGTCGATTAATTGATCAGAATGCGAAACGGATGTAATATATATTTCTTGCGACCTAAGGCCCCTGTTTGTTCGAGATAGTAGAAAGGGTGTGCGGTCGGCCGCTATCGTCCTGCGGTCCGAACCCACTCAGCTCTATATATCAAGAGAGTTATGTTTCTAACTATGGTTTAACACCCCTCGCTATTCATTTAAAACAGGCGATGAATCAAACCATCCGCGAGTGTACAAGTTTTCAATTATTTAGTCAGGAGACACGAGATTTCGGGTTGTTAATGGTGTTTGTTGGGCGTGTTGGGAGTTTTTGCTTTTTCGCTGTTATCTTCAAAGCGTTTCACCAACTAAACACGACCAAGAACGTGGAGCCCGAAACCGATGCTTTGGAAAAGCAAGCAGGATGAAAACTTTCCAATAGCTCTAACCAACCTGGTGTAGAAGAAGTACAATTTGCACGATCTGCTGCCAGTTCATACCATGTAATGGACTATCCTGTGCTCAGGCCATGAAGATCAACTATTTCTTGCAACTATAGGATCTCAAGCGATCCGTTTTCTTACTGAAACTCCCTTTGCGGATACACCTAGCAAAGTAGAGTGTAGAAATGGACATCATCAAGATCATCTTGGTCATCTCAAGGCATGGCCAGGAGAGGGAATGCAACACCGCTGTAAGAGGATGAACATCACGAATCTGTTTCAATCTTGGCCTACTCTGCTTATCTTTGGTGATGTAGTACGACGATGAATCAGAGATGTGCAAACCTAGGTAGGCTTCATTTCGCCTGTCATGCCTGCAATTGGATTGTGTTTCATAATTCGAGGTCATATATAAATCCGTGCAAAAGATTGCACACTGAGGACACAGACGATTCTCTTTCTTGGCTAGCACAACGTGGTGTGTAAATTATGCATTTACACCTAGTTGGCGAAAATTGCTGAAGTTTTGGACGCTTTTTTCCATTAAAAATAACGGTTTACGCCCCAGTGGAGTAGGGAAATAAAAATAAAAGATCCAATAACCGTCCATCTAGTCGACGATCTTCCACCATAAAGAGCGAAAACAGTAAAAAATCATCAGATCCGACAAGCCAATAAACCACTGATTCGGCCCACTGATGTATGACGACAAACAAAATTCTTTTATAGCGGAGAAGAGGGAGAAGAAAAAACTGGCATAGAGCAATTCCGGAATTTTATAGGAGTACTTTGCACGTAACAGGGTCGCGAGATGAGTAAAGTTGGTCGCCTAATGGGTTATCCTATTCCGAAAAGTCTGGGGAGAGAAAGGGACGGACATAACAGAAACTTTTAATACTCTTTAAATTTTATCGCGTCCTTTCTATTGATGTTTACCCTACATTTGTGGAAACTTTTTTTTATTCCCTTAATCAAAACAATGTCCCAATCGTGTCATTTATTGCTCTGCTGGTCACCAACCCCAATTACACTGAAAAAGAAAACAGAGCTTCCGAATCGACAACCCCCAAAACATTCTACACTCCCGCGTGATGTACTCCTCTGCTTTGCACTTCTCTTCTGATGGCGAGATGCCGAGCTACATCACTTTGATACACCACAAGTCAACCAAATGAAACTAACCAACTCCCCAGGTAGGTTGCACTATTGTTTCAATGGAGAGTTGTCGAGCTCCAAGGCTTTGAAACCCCACAACCTACCACCTACCGACAACTCCTTTTGATGGAGAGTTGCCGAGCAACAGATCTTCACTGACGAAGTTCCTCTTGAGTTTTCACAATTTAGCTCGCCTGTTTTGACGAGAAAACTTCAAATTCGGATTCTTTGACCTCGACTTCATGTTTTCGTATAAAAGATATTAAAACTTTCGTTATAACAGCAAGACGTTTGGAGTAACAAGTTTTCGAATTTATGTAGTAAATGAAAATTCACCAAAAGGAATTTCCGTGCTGTTTCAACGCTTGACATAGGGCATTCGTTTAAAGGGAAATATGTGTTTTCGCAGTGCAACACGTGTTGAAAATTACATCGGAGATTATCCGAAAGCTCCGCTTTTTGTTGAAAAGGATTAAAATAACATTTTCGCACCGTCCTACTTTTTGTTTTCGTATTTAATGAAGAGAGTGTAATTTAGATAAGTTTTCCCGACCATACGAAACCCGCCGGGATTCAAAGTTTAGGTATCAGAGTATGGGAGCCCGACGATCTTTATTCATAAGACGTTTTCTCCGCGGGAAAATAGAAGCCCCGAAATGACTTTAGGAATGACTCGCTTTCCGGAGAAGGAAAGACAAAAAGCAATCAACCTGAACTGATAACAGGATTAAAGAAGCCAACAACTGATTTATAAAGGGAAAATCGCATTATCCTTTTGGAACTTTGGAATCATTTATCTTATCTACCCTACGGTTTATTTTACCCTCATGTTTTTATTTAATTTTTTTTTTTGCAGGTTTCGGACAGAGGGAGGAAAATATCGCATTTTTTCAACCTGGATGTCGTCATACCTACGGCCTACATTTTAGGCACGGGCGAGTATCACATAGGACAAGGGAGCACGATAAGCTTGGTCTGCATCATTGAAAACGTAAGTTGCTTTTTAACGAAAAAAATTTTTTTTTTTTTTTTTAGTTTTTATGTCATAAAAAATCATTTTATCGGTTTTGAAGGTGAAAAAAGATATAATATCTTAATTAAATATTACGGTATACACAATTTTTTTCTTCTTAAACCTTACCGTCTTCACTTTTTTGGCTGTAAAATTTTTGATTTCATCCAAAATATGGTTTTTGACTATTTGAAGAGTGGAAAATACGAATCCAAAATTGTCTAAAAATCTTGTTTTTTACTATTTTAAGAGTGAAAAACAAGAAGGGAATGAAAAGAAGGAATGAATGACGTCTTTTTATGAGTAAATTAAATAAAGATTACGTATTATACACATAAAAAAGAGGAGGCCCACTTATTTTTTCTTCGTACTTGTAAAATATGTCTAGATTAGCCTTCTAAAGCTTTTTTTTTTCTCAAACCCATACGTTTTGTAGGGCCTCCAGGGCATTTCTGAGCCAACAAAATATTCCTTTGTGAATGTGTTTTTCTCTTTATTTACGTTCCTACCATCTTTTCTCGAAATTCCTATTTAAAAATTTACTTATAATAGTTTACTATTTTAACCTTTTTTTTCTATTTGTAGTGAAGGGTCTTTTACTTTAAAAAAAAAAGCTCTCTAAAAGCCTGAAAGTGCTTCATCAACAGAAACATTCTCTCTTTCACCCTTTAATTTTTTTTTCCTCTTTTCTTTTAGAGAGAGGGGAAAAAAAGGAAGAAAAAGGGCTCAGAATTTAGCAACGTTGTTTTCCCTTTTAGCTTCTACAAAAACGTTTTCGAGTGCACAAATTCAAAATGAGATAATTTGATTCATTTACTTAGACTTTAAAAAAAAAGTATTTTAATAAATTTATTTCATTAAAACAACACTCTAAAATTGTTAATTATATTTTTCCTCTCTTTTATTTAACCTTTGAAAATATAATAGGAAGAAATGAACTTTTTTTTTTAATTATTTAAAACAAAAAGGAACAAAGCACGGTAATCAATATGGGGATTGCATAACAAATATTAGCTTTTATAAAGCAATAAATTTTGATTTGATAATTAATTAATAAAACTCTCTGTTTAACTTACTCAAAAGAGCCGAAACATATTTGGGGGGACGGAGGAGATGGGGGAAATCGAGAGTTGAAATTGGTGAGAGGTGTGGAAAGGTAGGGGTGATGGTAGGGGGAGGCTCTGGGAGGTGATGGGAGGGTTAGGAGGTGATAAGAAAGTAATGGGAGGTGCTGGAATGTTGTGGGGATATTTAAAGTGGAAAGGTCTGCAGAGCCCCACGATGGTTTTCTATTTTTTTCCAAAAACGAGAATTTTTTTTTACAATGTGGGAAAAAAAGAATGTTTATAATAGTATTGTACAAATCATGTGAAAAGAGGGGATTTGCTGGGTGATAAACAAAAGGTTCTTTCCCCCTTATCGTGCCTCTGGTAAGGGACAAAAGGAAAGTCGAATAATTAAATCTGGTTATCCAGGATTGGAGCCCCAAGTTTGCTTTTAAAACATACCCACAACTTTTACCAAGCTTGTTTTTGTTTTTTCACATCAAACTTATTGTATTGTAACAAATATATTGTTAATAATGTTTTAGGCTTCAAGTTTGAAAAAGCTTCCACATGTTCCTACAGAAAGGCTTTTCGTTAATTATTTACAATGTTTAATTAACGTACTTTTCCTTGAATTGCGTCGATAATTTATTTAGGAAATGATTAACTTATTTTGTGTAATTATTTAAGAAGTTAATTGATTGAAATTGGGTCAAAATTATGAGGTAAAGTGGTGTTATGGAATAGTTTGCTCTTATGAAGGGTTGTTTAAATCGTTTACCGAAGCAATCTCGGCGACCCTTTCCCGAAAGCCCTTGTCCAACGCTAAGTTTACTTAGAAACTCGCCCAAGAAAGTTACATAAGTCATTTTGACGTCTCGTAAACAAGATTGTGTTTATTTTCCATTTTCGATTTATATCGCGGAATCGATTTTTCGACTAATTTACGGACGTGATGACTAAAAGGTAATCTGGACAATCAAAGAAGAGCTTCGAAAAAGGTGGTGTGGGATCGAATGTGTTTTTAATGGATGTTACCGCATATGAGAGCTCCCCCACACGGCTTTCCACTTCAAACGTAAAGCCTCTCACTTTTAAATGTATCGCTTTGATTTTAGTCGAATCACTACTGAAAAGGGTATTCGAAATATTCCCAGAAGATAAAAAGAATTTTTTTTACTTTATAAATCATAATGAATGTTAACCATTTAAAACTTCTTTTTTTCGGTTTTGAGATGCTTTTTAGATGCGAAGGTTTTTCTTTAAAAATGTGAGATTTATCGAAGTGAATGTTGAGGAGGATGGAGGGTGAAAAGCGTCGTTTGGATTCTGACATGTACTTTGCCTTCCTCTTATTCCCAAAAGCAATCCGTCTTATTTCTCACCAATCATGTTGACAATGATGAGGCTTCTACCGCGCCACCGTCTATTTTAGACGATTATATTTCCTACCCAGATCAAATTTTGAGAGACGAAATAGGGAAGTATAAATATCGGTCAAACGTCCGTATTGGCTCCCACATCCCCCAGGTACCAGGGCCGTATAGGTTCCCAGTCAATGAAGGGGGCCTGGACTTTTCGGTTCCCGCTCAACAAAATTCGTCTAAACATGGTTAGGAGTAATATCAGGTGGGGGCTTGAACTTCTTAAAGACTTCTTGTGGAGAGACTAGTAGAGTAAGATTAGTATAGAGAGAGATTAATATACTAGGATCCATATAGGTGGATTCCACATCTATTGGTGGCCTCCGGATCTATCTATTGGTGGCCTCCGGATCTATCTATAGGTTGCCTCCACATCCATCTATAGGTTGCCTCCACATCCATCTATAGGTTGCCTCCACATCCATCTATAGGTTGCCTCCACATCCATCTATAGGTTGACTCCACATCCATCTATAGGTTGCCTCCACATCCATCTATAGGTTGCCTCCACATCCATCTATAGGTTGCCTCCACATCCATCTATAGGTTGCCTCCACATCCATCTATAGGTTGCCTCCACATCCATCTATAGGTTGCCTCCACATCCATCTATAGGTTGCCTCCACATCCATCTATAGGTTGCCTCCACATCCATCTATAGGTTGCCTCCACATCCATCTATACGTTGCCTCCACATCCATCTATAGGTTGCCTCCACATCCATCTATACGTTGCCTCCACATCCATCTATAGGTTGCTCCACATCCATCTATACGTTGCCTCCACATCCATCTATAGGTTGCCTCCACATCCATCTATAGTTGACTCCACATCCATCTATAGGTTGCCTCACATCCATCTATAGGTTGCCTCCACATCCATCTATAGGTTGCCTCCACATCCATCTATAGGTTGCCTCCACATCCATCTATAGGTTGCCTCCACATCCATCTATAGGTTGCCTCCACATCCATCTATAGGTTGCCTCCACATCCATCTATAGGTTGCCTCCACATCCATCTATAGGTTGCCTCCACATCCATCTATAGGTTGCCTCCACATCCATCTATAGGTTGCCTCCACATCCATCTATAGGTTGCCTCCACATCCATCTATACGTTGCCTCCACATCCATCTATACGTTGCCTCCACATCCATCTATAGGTTGCCTCCACATCCATCTATACGTTGCCTCCACATCCATCTATAGGTTGCCTCCACATCCATCTATAGGTTGCCTCCACATCCATCTATAGGTTGACTCCACATCCATCTATAGGTTGCCTCCACATCCATCTATAGGTTGCCTCCACATTCATCTATAGGTTGCCTCCACATCCATCTATAGGTTGACTCCACATCCATCTATAGGTCTATGGGAGCGAAACCTCCCACTATTTTTTTTTAAAATTACAAATTTGAAGTTCTGCAGAATTTCGTTTCTCACTCGAGGTATTAAAATACATACAAACAACTATTATCGGGAACCAATGCGGACGGTGCCCAGGTAGCAAAGTCCGCAATTCGGGAACCGAAACGCTGAAAAGATCCGATGAAAAATTTGTACGTGGCCTTGAAATTCTAGCGAAAGGATATAAAAAGAGCTAAAGGTTCACTTTTAAGTCCTAATTCTCGTGTAAAAAGATTAAACGCTTCTCTAATTTGGTGAGTAAAAAAGCATAAGGTTTAAGGACTTTGTTTTAAATTTTTTTATAAAAATTTTTTTTCATAACTCTTTGATCTTAGCTATGAAGGCCCCGTAATTTATTAATAATTTAAGTCACCTCCAGTCACCCCAACCTATTTACACTTTTAAAAGCCATGATCCCATCTTTTGTACAGCCACATTCCACTTCCAACTCTTCCACCCACGTTTTAAGCCTTAAGCCTTTTCTAAACCTAACACTTTCAACAGTGTTAGGCTTCAACAGTGTTTCAAATGCTAAAAACGGCAACGTTGGATCAGCGGAGTTAGTTTTTTGGGGTTGAATTTCAATGTTGAAGTAAATTTTAGTTGGAAAAATTCCCGTCAGGTGGTAGCACCTGAAGACCGATATTTTAAATTTCAATTTCCTGTGTTTTCTCCGAAACTACTGAACCGATTTTTGATTTCTCAGTCTTATTCGTTCTAGGAGAAATTAATTATTTTCATGATGTCTCCAAAATTCGTGAGCATAGGATATAAAAGGCTCTTTCAAAAAATACTTTTCAAAACAGTAAAAAATCGCACATGAATACATCGGTTTATTAGGTAGTTCTCAATCTCCTATTGCAGGGCTATCTCAGAATCAAAATTTTTGTTAGGTTTTTGACCTGCCCCCCCTCACTCAGTTTATATATATATATTGTATATATGTTTATCGCACGATACTGAGTATTTTTTGACGACCATCGTTTAGCTTTTAAACTAAGAATTTGCGTTACGGCTGAATGACGCGTTTGGTACTTTATTAGGCCTAACTGTGTATTTCTACCGTATCCATGTTCAATTTAGGTTGGTTGGCTATAATTAGTGTTGTGTGTTTGGTGTTTTTTAATGATTTAAAAAAAAATAATTAAAAAAATATTCATTAGATCCAGAGGAAAACGCCGGAAACGTGAATCCATTGGATTAGCCGCAGCTTAAGGTCCGGTTTCAATAGTTGTTTTTTAAAATGAAGGTCTGGTCTGGCTTTATTATTATAGAGGAAACTGGAACTTGCTCAAGAGGACAACCTATCTCATTCATTCATCACCTCCTTGACCCTCCCTCACCTTCCCCCACCACCACCACCACCACCCCCCCACTCATATACTACCTCCCTCTAACAATCCACCACTCAACATTCTTCTTCAGAAAGTTTAAAAATGTAAAATCTGCATTTTAGCACTAAAATTGAACAAAACGACGACTTTTTCACCGAACTCCCCAAGGACTGACCCTGGAAGAGCAATAGGGCAAAACCCACCCGTGTCCCCCCTTCATTTGTTGTCCCTGAGGCAAAATTTTTTTTTTTAAATTCTAGTCTTCGCTGAAAAATGTCACTTTTCAAACAATTTTTGATAAAAACTGCTGATCCTGGGTAAAAATTAAAATTAGATTATCATCAAAGAAAGCGTATCTTGTTAGCTTGAGACTGAAACTCCTGGAATAATTAACTATAATGACGTTGATCGATATTCGAGAGCTCTTCCCAGGGCGAACTCAACGAGGCCAGGGATGAGAGAAAAACTAGCCCCTTATTTTTCCCCCATTTTAAAGCGATAAAGTGAAAAAGAACTTTTTTATGTAAGAATCATGTCAGGTGCGTTGAAAAATAGGACGTGCTTTGGATAAGAGGCGGTACATGTCACGTTCCAAATGACGGTTCTCACGGCAATTCCTCGATATATCTCAACCCCATTTTATTTTCTATTTCCTTATTGTGTTTTATTCTCGAATTTATTATTCGAAAAAGGAAAAAATTGCTTCAATTGTTTCTTTTAACCTTGTTGAATTTTCTTCCCTATGCAAATTAAAAATTGCAATAATCGTTTGAAGATTGACAAACAATTTTTGTTTATTCAATAAAAGGGGGGAAAAAATTATTAAATTTTTTTTTGACAAATGACAGTCTTCTTGGTACATAAAATTCTTTGACATGACAAGGGAGAAAAATGTGAAGGTCTCAGCTATTTCGCCGGGGGGTTAGTGATTGCCTGAGTGAGGAGGAGAGATAGAGAAAGGGATGTTGACTAATAAGGCGGACAAGTGCAGGCAGGTAGCCTTCGCCTGGGGGAAAAGATAAGTCCCTATAATAAAAACGACCTGTGGGGCGGGGGTGGAAAGATAGGCTGGGTGGGGGAATAAAGGCCAGGAGAAAAAGGAAAAGACTTTGTTCCTTCGTGATACCTTTGACGTTACTAAAGGACAAAATGAAAAAAAAAAAAAAAATTTCTCTCTATTGGCTTTCCTATTTCTATAACATCCATATTTGATTACCCAGCAGATATTTCCAGGGGGATGAGGCAAGGGCACATAAAAATTTTTCGCCATCAAAAT
>JAGWEN010000370.1:0-78784 GCA_018703685.1 Orius laevigatus | reverse complement strand
GTGTTGAAACAATTTGTCACGGATGGGTTGAAACGTGAAGCTTATAATAACTTCCAGTTGTTACCGAATTTAATCAGGAAATTTTTCTCCCTTCTTTTCCCCCCAATAATTGAACGGAAATTCCATTATAAAAGTACAAGCCATACCATCAAAAATTTAAAATTTAAATTCAAATTTATTAATCCCTTTTGGAACTTCTCTAATTAGTCAGGGCCTGCAAGTTCGCCCCATTAATCCTCTTTTAAAATCAATAGAGAAGATCCAAGAACTGGGGAAAATTCGTCGACCTTTTTTCCAATTAAAACCAATTAGGTTTTGAAATTCAAAGAAACAAAATAAAAACAACTTTTAAAAAAAGATTTTTCTCTCTTTTCATTAGATAAAAGGGACAAAAATATCAGAGCAATAATGTCGTATCTTGTATTTTTTATTAAATTTTTTTTTTCCTCAAAGACACTATTTTTCTTGGAAAAAAAGAATATTAGGTTGTTTTTTTCGTAAAGGTGTAAACTTCGTCAAAAAGCTCTAGATTTATACCTAGTGCGTAAGCCTCTTGTTCAGTTTTATAACTCGAACATAAACTTCCGCAAAAGGGCCGGCAGGGACGTGTGTTTCTGTCTCGTTGATTAGCATTTTAAAGGAAGAAATTAACCTCTGAGTGTAAAACAGTGTTTCGACGCTCATTTTTCTGAATATTCACGTCCTGACATGTTTTTAAACTCGGATAATTGTTTAAAGCCGTTTGTAGCCGATTAAAAAAAAAGCACACGATGGAGGTCACATGTCAGTTTTTGACGTTTTTCGTAATCAAAAATCGTTTGATTAATGTTTAAAATAAACGGGTTAGACGCAGTTGTCACACCAGGCAGGTACCGCCTAATAGGTTACAAAATGGTTGAGAAATGCATGAGGGGTAGTGGACGCAATCCTTGATGGGGTACTTAGTGACCTAATGAAAAATGAAATAAAAGTTTTGTATTAGATAGGGGGGTACCTATGTAAAATATGTATATATATATATATATATATATATATATATATATATATATATATTATATATATATATATATATATATATATCGCTTTCTGCTTTTAAAAATGTTCGTTGATCAAAATTTTAATGAAATAATCCTGGTCAAAAGTTTCCTCAACAATAGGGATCCTCCAAGGGTATCCCATGTTCTTTTATATTGATAATAATAGGATGAACGTAAACTTTTGTTTTAGAGCCCGTCCCCGCCACAATATGTGATGTGGTATCACAACGACAAGATGATAAATTACGAGGAGAGCACGAGGGAGGACGGGAGGGTCCAAGTGGTGACAGACTCGAGCGGAGAGAAGGCCCAAAGCCGTCTCCTCATAACGGAAGCGACCTCTTCACATTCGGGCAATTACACTTGCCGGGCGAGCAACACAGAACCAGACTCTGTCCACGTTTTTGTCTCCACAGGTAATATCCAGTAATATACGCTCGAAAAGAGCAAATAAATGAAAAAATAAGGCATTTTGTTTCTTTGCGGGAATTTGAAGGGGTTGGTCCCCTGATTACAAAAAAAAAGTACCGTTTGGTCTCAGGTTTTAAGCTGATTTTTTCGTTTTTTCGCCAATATCTCGAAAACCGTAGGTCGTAGGCAACATAATATTAAGCACAAAATTGAAGGTTATTAAATTTTCAACAATTTTGATTTTAGACGATTTTTTGTAGTACCAAAGGTATTTGAACTACGAGGTGGCAAGAAACCGAGGTTTTCTATTTTGACCTCTGAAGTAGGGAAGGCTTCATCTAATCAAAAAATGTACTGAGTAAATGTTGTAGAGAATTTAATTTCCATTTGAAATCGACTATTGGGAAGCAATTACCAATCAATAAGCAGGGGTAAATTAAAAAAAAAAAGTTTAGGTCCAAACGTTCCTGAGCTACGAGGCGAAAAGTCCTTCTGGAGAATTTTTTTTAATTTACCCCCACCCCTACCTGTTGATCGTTAATTGCTTCTCGATAGTTGATTTTAAATGAAAATTAAATTATCTACAACGTTTACTAAGTACACTTTTGTGATTAGATGAAGTCTTCACTCCTTTTTTCCGACTTTTCTAAAATCTGACTTTTTTCATAGAAAAAGCTCGACAATCTTTACCGCCTCATAGCCCAGAAACGATTAGTCCTACAAAAAATCTTAATAAATGAAATTTGTAGGAAATTTAATAGGCTTTTATTTTGTTTTTATAAAAAAATTTTAAATTTGAATTTTTTTTATGACTTTTTTTTTTATTTGCCGCCATCCCTGCCTATTCATTGTTAATATTCCCGCAGAGAAACACCTTTTAGGTATTTTTTTTTCGGGCGTAGATTGACTGGACTATAACGGAAATAAGTTTTTGGTAAAGATCTTCACAAATTCAGGAGTAGAAGGTACAGTTATCCTTTTGAAAATGCTGTCGATTACTGTGCAGTTTATGAACACCCCAGGGAAAACCTTCAAGAGTCATTTCTCCTTAATCTTAGGTGTAAATTGTCTAAGAATTCTGAACATTAAGGGCTGTACCAGAAAAGAGGCGAGACATCCCCATTTCCCTTAAGGGGTGTGATGGGAAAGGGGAAGTCGAAAAGATGAGGGGGGAGTTAATGAAGAAACTTGACTATTTCAACCGCGGGATCCCCGGCGCCGCAAGGCTTTACGAGTTGACTTCCCCCTCAAGACCCCACCCCACGAAAACCGTGACTTGGATTAATCGACCTTTTAAACTTATTTTCCCTCAAAAAAACGAAATTCTTGCCTTTTCCAGATGGCGACAACATCGCGGCGATTCAACGTCAAGACGCTTCCGACAGCCTCAGGCCCTGCATCGTCCTCCTAATTATCACGGCGACGTTTTTCCAATGGTAAATCAAATTTTTACATTTTATTGACCTTAAAAAAATAAACCTTCACCCAAGAAAATATATTCTGCATTAATATTAAAAAGGGAGCTACCATCAATCTTATCTCGGTTGTAAATATTGGTAGACGAAGGAAGAACGATATATTACGGTATTTTAAGGGAAAAAAGGGCGTTATCTTGGCTAAGGTCTACGCCCCAAAGTAAAGACTTTGGATACACCTAAGCGCATCAGCGAAAGGTGAAACTTCAACAAAAATCCTTTCTATTTTTCAGGATTCTTCCCATCTTTTATTACTGTAAAATTTCAAATTTTGCTCCTTTTTGGGCAAATTATCAACGATAATGACCTTTTAGGTGGTTTTTGAACCATTTTTAATTTAAAAAAACCTTTTAAGCAGACTTTAAACCATTTTTCACTATAAAAGACCCTTTCGGGGCACATTTTGAACTTATTTGATTGATATTTTTATCTTTTTCCATAAAAAATTACCCTTAAATTCACATTTTGTAAACATTTCGATGAGAAAATGCCCTTCTTTCCGTCAGAAAAAGGTTAAACTACAAGAAAAACGTTTATTCTTCAAAACTTCTTAAGGATTTCCGCCATCTTTGTAGGCTGTCAAATTTTGAAAGGAGACGCTCTCAGAATGTCATTTTCGATGAAAATGTAACTAAATAGGTTAAGGCATTAACGAGGAGACGGGGAAATTTATGTTAATGGATATGGCAACTTTACTACTTTGAAGTTTCGCCACCAAACTTATGTTTACTCCAATGAATTATCAGAGGTAACGTCGTTAAAACAAAGAAAAATTAAGAGAAAAAACCATCTCGACAATTTGGTAAAGGACAATAGGAAGAGGGCATTTTGGAAAAGATTAAGTGCTCGAGTGGTGATGATAATGGAGGGTGGGGGGTTCTATATATACAGGGTATAATCCTCCATTAATCATTTTAAAAAGGAGTACAATTGATTTCTTTACCCCATTTCGCACAATGGTTTTGTTTTTGTCCAGATGAATTATTATTGTCTAATGTTTTTTTCATGGTCGGGGGGGAAGCAATAAATATATTTTTCACTGTCATCTCTCCCGTATGGTACCGATTCTCGGGGAAAAAGGTGATGGATCAGTATTAGGGCGTGAGAGGCTCGGATTGTTCGTATGAGAGAGAGAAAAAAAGAGGGGAGGGCGATTTATCACGAATTCCAACTCAACTTTTAGGATTTAACCCCGAAGATCTCTTTTTTACGATTTCGTGCCTTTTTTTCCATCTATATCAAATAAATCTCGAATTTTTCATGAAATTTTTGTTTTTGCAATCTTTGCGCTCAATTTAACCATCGATGGGAATGATTCAATTTTTAAGCGTCGTAAGTCATTCAGTTTTTAGGTGTCAAGCCATAGCTCACTCTAAATGGGTGGTTATGGGTGGTTTGTGATTTTGGGAAGGTTGGGGCGGTGGTGGGAGGGTGGGGGAGGTGATGGGAGAGTATGGGAGGTGGTGGGGAGTGTAGGGGGGGGTGATGGGAGGGTGTTGGAGGGGGGAGGGTGTGGGAGGGGAGGGGGGACTTGGTGAGAGGTGAGGGGAGGTGATGGGTGTGGGTGGGGAAGTTGGTGTGAGAGTTGGGGAGGGTAGGGGAAGAGACCCATCTCTTTTTTTTCCACTCCCAAGTGGTGGTGGTTGTGGTGGGAGGGTAGGGGAGGAGATGAAAGACTAAGGGAGGTGGTGGGAGGGTAGAGAAAGTGATAGGAAAGTGAGAGAGGTGGTGGGATGGTAGGGGAGGTGTTGGGAGGGTATGGGGAGATGTTGTGGGAGGTGATGGGAGGGTATGGGGGTTTTTGGAGGGCATGGGTGAGGGTGTGGGAGGTTATTGGAGAGTGTGGGACTTGGTGAGAGGGTAGTGGAGTTGATGAGGGAGAGGGGGAGGTGGTGGGAAGGTAGTGGAGGTGATGGGTGTGGGTGGGGAATGTGGTGTGATAGTGGGGGAAAGTAGGGTAAGAGATGGGAGTGGTGGTGGTGGTGGCAGTGGTGGGAGAGTAGGGGAGGTGGTAGGAGAGTAGGGGAGGTAATGGGAAGGTAGTAGAAGTGATGGGAGGGTAGGAGAAGTGATGGGAGGGTAGGGGAGGTGGTAGGAGAGTAGGGGAGGGTAGGAGAAGTGATGGGAATGTAAGAGAAGTGATGGGATGGTAGGGGTGGTTGGAAGGGAGGTGGAGGAAGGTAGCCAATTTTGTATATTTTTATGTGAAAATCCCCTTTTTTCGATGATTTTACCTTTTTTTTTTATAATAAGCAAATCAGTAAAGTTGTTCTCAAAAATTAAATAAGAAATGGCATAAATACTCTTTGGTTTATCAAAAATGTCTAAGGTATGCGAAGTTTTTTAAAACAAAACTGACTTATCTACGCCCAAAGGAGTTTTTTTTTTTTAATGTTTCTTCATGACTTCGCGTGTTGAGCCGTCGCGTATCTTTTGGAATACGACTTCTTTTGCGATTTCATCTCCTCATGCATATAATCATATTATGACGTGTTCGGTAGCCGTTGTAATCTAAAACGCAATATTTACTTACGGAGGTTGAAAATAAAAATGTTCCACGTTTTTCAGTCCTAAGGCGATACTATCGACCTTAAATCATCCGTTTCGACATAAGCCGTTTAGATTTGGGATAAA
The DNA here is from genome assembly GCA_018703685.1 of Orius laevigatus. Taxonomy (NCBI): domain Eukaryota; kingdom Metazoa; phylum Arthropoda; class Insecta; order Hemiptera; family Anthocoridae; genus Orius; species Orius laevigatus. The sequence goes on along the minus strand of JAGWEN010000370.1, from coordinate 73,227 downwards.
ACCCTAATGAAACTAACCAATGGGCTCCCACGATAAAATTGCTCTGACATTTCTAAAAGATAAATGAGCCTCCTTCGTTATTTGATCAACTTGTTTCAGGAGATTTCCAAGAATTTTTTCGTATTAAAATATTTCGACGAATCTCAGCATACTTGGAATTTTTTTTTTTGGAAATTTTTAAAAAAATTTTAGCTAGAAAGGTTATAGATTTTTTTTTTTTTTTCGACGAAACCATTAAATTCCACTCGAATAAGATTCGGGAAGTTAAAAAAAATGCGATTCTTTAGAAATTTCGAACAAAAGGGAGCCTCTTTTTATAATAAAAATCTTTCAATTTCTTTCTCCTCTCGACTAATAATTCACTCATTCTGACAGATGCTTTGAAAAGCGGACGTTTTAAAAGGGACTGAAATTGAGATAAAGGGAGAATGACGATTTGTCTAAAATATCTCTTTATTATAGAATAACCCCGTCCCATTTTCGTGACGGATTTTCATAGCCCGTAATTCCTTTTAAAATTTCTTCCAGTTTAATCCTCGTCAAGACCCTAAATCCGAATTTCAAAAGGACTCCTTTGACGCTGTTTTGTTTGAAGATGGTTCTTAAGAAAAAAAAAATCGTATAAAATTTATTAAAAAATATATAGGACAGAATGGTGCCCTAGTTACTCAAAATATTCGTCCCTCATCGTAAACTGCAAAGTCCAGTAGCCAAAATATGTTAACGGCCCATTGGGAATCCCGAAGTTTCCCAATAATTTTCAAACGTGAAATAAAATAAATATTCCAGACAAATTCTTGAAGACCTTAAAATCTAAAAAATACGGAAAAAATCTTCCATTTGCTAGTAAAAAGATTTTGTTGAGGAAACTTGAGCCCATTCTGTCGTTTTTCTCGTGAACTAAAGCAAAAAATCCATTTCCTTGGTATTTTTTCGATGATAAAGATAATAATGGATGACAGCATCCAATGGCAGATATCAATGAAGTTTCATGTCTCATTTTACATGTCATTATTCTCATTATATGTACTAGGTAACAAATATTGTTCAAAATGACACAAATGTTCATTTTTCGCCCACCTCCCCGCAACATTCTTCAGCCAGCCTTCGCCACTCCATCTAACTCCAACCACCCCTCGCCCTCCCCTAACCGTCGGTTTGTTTAGGGTATAAGGAAATTATTCTATATCTACATACTAAACCTTCAAGACCGTACTGTCCTGCGGGCTAGACATGCCTTTTTTTAAATTTTTTTTTTATTAATTTTTTTTTTTTTTCAGATAAGACAACCCGAAAAACGTTTCCAACTTCAAGAAGTTTTCATTCAAGTGCCTTAATTTTGAACCGTAGTACCGAATTTATTCCGAAAATTTTAATCCAATCTATGTTTAGCCGTCTCTTCTCGAGAAAAGTAGTTACCTATTTATTTTTAAAAAAATACGAATATTTGTCATGCTTAACAATATTTATGTATTAAAAAAGTTGTATATCTGGTTAGTATTAACGAAAAACAATTATTATCTGTATTTTTGTGATGTATATTTTACTGTATATTATTAGGACAATGTAAATATTATGTAGCTTGGGTTTGTTTTGTTTATTTGACGTCTCTTTGATATGTTATGTAAATATTGTAAATAGTTTTCGTTTTCATTTTCTGATTTATTGCTCATAAATTATGATTGTCGATGGAAATAGTGTGATCCCCGTTTTATGTGTTTTATCTTCACTTAGAAAAAAAAATGTTTATTAAAAAAATTTTTATTCGAATTGCTTTTTTTTTTTTTAATCCAATTTCCACAGTTCTAAGAATAAAAAATTTTAATATAATTTTTTTTTTTAGGTAAATACGTATTTTGTTAATAAAAAATGTTAAAAACTGAACGCTTTAAAAAAAATATTATTTTTTTATTTTTAGGTAGGTAAGTACGTCTTTTGTTAATAAAAATGTTCTATAGGGCTTGTAGACGAAAACATCGCAACACCCCCCAGGACTCCCAATTCCCAAACCATTTCCCCTTACATTCCCTGTCACCTATTTCGATTCATAAAGACAGATTATAATGAACAATTTTTCCTCAGTATATAAACGGAGATAAAAATTAATTACTGATTAATTATCGACCTTTTTTATTTAATTCTCGTCTGAAAAATTGACATGTTCAATTAAAATTTTCTTTATCTTTTCAATTAAGTTAATCCAATTGAAAAAATCGATGTGATTGACACAAGTGATACTTGTTAACTTAAGAATGCAATTTAAAAATTATATTATGGGCCCAAAATAAGCTTTTGCCATATCGTCTGGCCGCAATGCTTATAATAGGGTTTAGCCTACCATTTGATCATGGACATTGCGTTTTCTCAGCTTTCTGGTATCCGATCAACTTAAAAGTTGGCACAGATTTAGTTTATTATGATCAGAAAATGCTCTTAAAATTTCAAGTCGATCGGTCCACATGAAGCTGAGAAAACACAATGAACCTTTTTGACTCCTGTTCCGAAGGTAACGAGTTCGATTCTCCAGTACGCCCTTTAATTTTTTTCCAAGGCCACCTACTACGTCACTATAGACTCCAGGGTGAGAAAAAACGAAATTTCTTGAAAATATTTTATTGTATTTGGCTTACAGATATGCGCACAAATCGTTTTCATTTACAAATGGTTCGACGAGTGTTTTAAGATGAGAGTCGTATATTTTTGCGATATCTGATTTAAAAATGTTGAAAGCGTAAGTAAAAATTTGACTTCGGATCCAATTAAGAACTCCAGACGGTTCCATAACGACACGACAGTCGTCTAATTTTGAAATACGAACTGAATTCAAGGTGGCAGTGCAGTTGTCTTTGCCTTGAGCTGAAATATCGACGTTGATGTCGAATGTGTTCGCTTTGCATGTTGTGGACGCTTTTGTTGAAGAAGGTATCCCCATAAATTCGATGTAGCAGAATTCATAATAGACTTCAAGATCATCTAAGCCAAGCCCTGCGTTGATGGTCATCGTTGTCCCGTTTTCGCTCATTGGAGCCGGCCCCGTTGTTCGAATCGTCGTCAAGTTTTTCATAAAACCTTCTTCCGCTCTTACATAAATAGGGATTCGAACGCCAAAAATTTGAGTAGAGAATTCACTCGAAAAATTCGGTATCCTAACTCTGTCCATTCCGTTCTTTTCGATTTCCGTCCGGACTTTGTCGATGGTCAAGTCGAGGAACCATCGGACATCGTTGGCGAAGCAGGAACTCAAAAATGCTAAAATCAACGCGAATTTCAACATGACTGGAAATTTTCAGCCTTTTCATTTCCATTTTAAATACCCTGATAACTTTGAAGAGGTTCAATATTCATCCTGTCAATCACCAGACGTCAAACATGTCCTCAATAAAATTAAAAACAAAATCCGCAAATACAATAAATGACTTAATTTCCAGTTTTAATTATCACTTTTTGACTGAAATTTGTAACGAATACAACACCCTGAGGGGATAAATATGACTCATTAGATCAACATTGATTTTCCGGGTTTTTTATCGTTAGGACATTAAAAAAACTGATTAAAACCGCCCCAAAAATCATAAGGAATTGCGGATTTTGAAATTTCGGGCTATTCGAAATAACAAGTACCTATCAATAGTGCAATTTCATATTCCCACCTGTGGCGGCTCTATTCGCCTTCGCCACTCATTCAAGAAAAAGCGCCTGCCTCGATATTTCTTTTGTAAATATTTCAAATTATGTAAATAAAATAAATACATGTAAAATATCAATAAAGACTTTCCCGCCAAAAGGCAAGGGGAACCGCCCTCGAACGTTCTAGAACTTTTGGGAATCTTCACTAGCGCTCTTTGCGGTATTCCCCTTCCCTATAAAAGTGGCGACTGTAAAAGGTCTTTATGCAGACCAAAACGAACTCTCACTATATCAACAAGAAGCCGAAGAAACTCCAAGCCGCCTCGCCGGGCTTCGGCCCTCGGCGCTCGCCCTTCTCCGGGCTCGAGACTCGATCGGACCCTCGCTGCTTTCACACGCCGAACCGCTCTCTCGCCCTCCCGGCTTCTACATCGGCTCTTGTTAGCCACCCTGGCCACATGGCCTCTCAGTTCTCACTATAACCCATCGCGTGGTTCTGTACGCTACGCCGGCCCTTTTCAGGACCAGCCCGTATTTTCGTCTGAACCACTGCGATAACCATACATGTCGAAGGTATCAATCATGCATTTTGATATTCAAATCTTCCATGTACCTATGATTCGCTTGAAGGGGCTTCAAAATTTGCATAATTTCGGTTTTTTGCAGATAACTCGAAAACTACGCACCCTAGCGACATAATGACTCTATTTAAAATTAAAGCTTATAACATTTGCGACAAAAAATGTTTAATCGTTTTTTTGCTGGGAACTATAGTTAAGGAGATAAGTGGGAGGAGAAGACTTTTTAGCTATTACGCTAGTATTTAGCTATTTTGATAGTCCCAATCATGTACTTCGAATTTCCCATAATGCATTTTGATATCCAATTTGATTACCGTTCCAAGGTTATTCCCTTTCTGTGACGTACGCGCTATGATGACGTCGTTCCTGCAGATAGCGAGAGCTGAATTTTGATAACTTTATCTGTTTACTTCAGTTCAATAACAATCAACATTACTTCATGCTGCAGAACTTGTTAAAAGGATCTGTATCTTCATCATAAGCCAAGGGTAAAGCTCTATCCATTTTCCAAATTAGCAAGTAAGTAAGCAACCTGCTTACATACCATGTTCTGAAACATTTTGTGCTTTTTTAGTTGGCTAATATGGATGAGAATCTCATAAATGGCTATTGTGAACTTCCAAAGATCAAAGAAGAATGTGTAGAGATAGGCGAAGAGGTGGAAGAATCTTATTTAAAAGATGAGCCAATTGAGGAAGAGACCATAGACATCAGTCCTCAAGAAGGACCGACAGAAGAAAACCGTAAAGGAGACAAATCCTATGAATGTACTCTTTGTTGGCGAGAATTCACGAGTGCGAACCGTCTTAAAAATCATTTATGCGCACAAGTCGATAATAGACGATACACGTGCGAGGTTTGCCGGAGGAAGTTTTCGCAGGCCGATCATCTCCGAAGGCATATCCGGACACATACTGGAGAGAAGCCTTTCAAATGTGAAGTCTGCCATAAAAACTTTTCAGTTGTATACCATCTGAAGAGGCATATGAAAGTCCACACCGGTGAGAAGCCCTTCACTTGTGAACTCTGCGAAAAAAAGTTCCCGCTTCTCAGCAGTTTGAGAGGCCACATGCGGATCCACACTGGAGAGAGGCCATTCGCCTGCGGATTCTGCGAGAAGAAGTTCACCGAACGGTCCAATCTGAGGAATCATATGAAAATCCATTTAGGCGAAAAAGCACACGTGTGTCATTTATGCGATAGAAAGTTCACATTAGCTAATGCTCTTCGAATTCACATGCGAATCCATACAGGGGAGAAGCCATACTGCTGTATAGTCTGCAAGAGAAAGTTCGCACAAGCCTACGCTCTTTCCAAACATATGAAAACCCATCGAGTCTCCACATTATGACTTTTCGCTATCTTCAAGCTATCAGTTGACCAAAGAGCTTTCAAGACCTTTTTCTGCAGGCGCTATGCTATGGCAGATCATACATGCATACTTTATTGATCTCATGTTTGTTATAACTCAAATTTTTTAATCATTAAAATATAATAAATTAAAACCAAATTGTAATTCTATTAGTTAGGTACAGCTTTGTAGTTCCCTGAACGGTCAAAACTTGCCTTCTAAGCCTTAGAAATTGGAGCTCGTTGCTATGGTAACAACAGTCCACAGACGCCAAACAAAGGCTCAGCATTCTTACTGTCATAATTAAAGACCAAACTTCAAGGAGTCTAGCACTGCTATGCTGACAGCAAAAGGGATATTTTGGATTCTTTAGTTGGCCAACCTGACAATATCACATGGCTTATCAATTATCAGTCCTTATCAGCACGTTATCAATCAGAAAATGTCAAGCTAAGAATGAAGCACGCAATTTTATTTAAAGCGTCCAGTGACGATTCCTTTGGTGAAAAAGATTCTTACGTTGAGCATCTCGAAGGGATCGGCGTACATTCTCATCTTGTGCCAGTTATACGTTTCGAATTTATCGATTTAGACGAACTTAAGACGAAATTGGAACATCCAGATTTGTATTCAGGTATTGGAGATGTAATTTGGGTACTTTCTAGTCAATCCCTGACGGCTGGTTTTAATTTTGTATGTTTTCAGGAATAATATTTTCAAGCCCAAGATGCGTTGAAGCCGTTAAAATGTCCGCAGGCGACACCTCTCTTTGGAAGGACCACAAAGCATTCGTTGTCGGGGAAAAGACTGCCAAAGACGTTTACGTCCAACTCGGCATGACACCCGAAGGTCAAAACAGCGGCAATGGAAAAGAACTCTCAAAATATATCTTAAAGCAAAGTATTTTCTCATTTTCTTTTATATTTTATTTTATTTTATCTTTCAGCTATAACGAAACCTCTTCTTCTACCAGTCGGGAATCTATCGACCGACACGATCTACACTTCGTTGAAAGAAGGAGGATTGAAAATCGACCAAATCGTCGTTTATAAGACGATACCGAATCCAGACATTGAAACCCTTTGTCGACCTATTTTTGAAAATTATGAAATCTCGTTTTTGTTATACTTTAGCCCTTCGGGGGTCGAAACGACACTTCCTTTGCTTCAAAATATGGATCTCAACAAAATTAAAGTTAGAACTTTTATATATAAATAAAATTACAGTCTGTACAGGTTATACAATTTTTAAAAAAATTGGAATTTGATCTCTATATTGTATCTTTTTTTGAGGGAGTCAAATTTCAACGAATGTCAGAAAAATTACTGAAATTAGCCATTGTTAGTTTAAATAAAATAAAATCTTAACTTTTCAGATTGGTGCTATTGGTCCAACGACTGAAGACTCTTTACTCAGACACTCATTAAAACCCGATTTCGTCGCACAAAAGCCGACTCCTTCACATTTCGCCGAGGCATTGAAGATTTATTATAGTTTAAATGTTTTTTAATAAAAATTTATTTTTTATAAATCAAATTTTCTCAATTACAATTTCAACTTTTCGGTTAAAAATGGGGTTGTGACTTTCACGTTCGGATCTTACAAACACTTCGACCGTACTTAGATCACGGTTTGTATAATATGGAGCAGTAAGTCGTATTTCGAATGGTATATATTGGAGAAATCGTCGGTTTAGATATGGTATGCAGACCTTTGTCCCAAATGGAAGTTTGTACTTATCATCGACTGATAAAGTCACAAAAGGAGTCTCATTCTCGAGGAAGTCCTAAAAAATGGGCTCAAAATTTGAATTATTTGAACAAAAATTTACCTGTATGGAAATTAAATTTTCATCCTCGAAATATTCCTCAGAATATTTACCTGGATAAAAAGCCTTCAATGTTGTATTGTAGCGAATTCCATTCTGACAATCGAGCTCATCCACGAAATCGAACACAACTCCTATCAAACAATTTAATAATTTTATATAAAAATTGAATTACCTGATTTAATCGGATTAATTAATGTTAAAATGATCAAAAGTTTGGAAGCCATTGCTGAGGAGTAACGTTTGGGTTGATGTCAGCTTTATTTTTGGTGAGTCAGATTATAAGAAGGGAGGGATTAAAACAACAGGTGCTTGCTGATTTTTTAATGTATGTTACTCTGAGGGAGAATTCGGACTGGAAACGGAGTCTAAAAATAACTTGTGAATCGTTGACAAGAAACATTCCACTGCAATAAGGAACTTGGCACTAGAAAAAAAAGTTTTAGTGGAAATGTTTGCGATTTATTTTTGAGGCTAAAAAAAAATTAAATTTTTCATCAAAAGATATCATTGGTGGTTGTGGCGAAGTCTGTAGACCCCTGAAATTTTTTGAGAAAGTTCACGTTACCCCTCCTCGACTTCTAGACACTTTTTCTGCTGTAAAAACATGTTTATTGTGGTTTCTAATGGTTTCGCACATTTTTTTGCAGTTAAAACGAATTTTTTGCTGTTGAAAAGCCTTAATTACGGTAAAACTTTTATAGCGGATTTCCGTAGGATGTTAAAACTCCTGTCTTGCTATTAAAACGCCTTTTTTGCAGATAAACGAATTTTTTGCTGTTAAGGCTGTTCTAAACCTAACACGTTCAACAGTGTAAAATGCTAAAAACGGCATTGTTGGATCAGATTAGCGGAATTTGTTTTTTTAGGGTTGAATTTCAATGTTGAAATAAATTTTAGTTGAAAAAATTAACGTCAGGTGGTAGCACCTGAAGACCGGTTTTTAAATTTCGATTTCCCGTGTTTTCTCCGAAACTACTGAATCGATTTTTGATTTCTCAGTCTTATTCGTTCTAGAAAAAATTAAGAATTTTCATCTTGTCTCCAAAATTCGTGAGCATAGGATATAAAAGGCTCTATCAAAAAAAATTTTTCATAAAAATAAAAAATCGCACATGAATACATCGGTATATTTTTTTAATGATTTAAAAAAAATTATTACAAAATATTCATTAGATCCGGAGAAAAAGCCGGAATAGTGAATCCACGTGGTTTAGGACAGCCTTAAAACGCCTTTTTTGCTGTTCAACTTACTCCAATTTATCTGTTAAAACATCTTTTATTTTGCTGTCAAATCGCCTTTTTTCCCTGTTAAAACGCTTTTTTTGCTGTTAAAACGAATTTTTTGCTGTAAAAACACCTTTTTTGCTGTTACAACTCCTTTTTCCCTGTAAAACGTCCCTTTTGAAATGGGGGCAATTTTTTTTTTTTTTTTTGTGTTACAATGCCTTTTTTCTGTTGAAATACATTTTTGCTGTTAAAACGCCTTTTTAGCTGTAAAACAACTGTTTTTGCAGTTAAAAGTAACTGTTGGCTGTCAAAACTCCATTTTAGCTGGCATTTTTTAAAGCGTTTTATAAGTTAGTCATCAATTTGGAAAAATATTGACGGAGATGCTGTCATTTTGAATGTGACGTAATTAAATTTTTTTTGAAGATCTTAAATTTGCACAAACATAATAAGTTTACTTGTGAGATAACGTTGTCCTTATAAAAACATAAAAAGAGAATAAATCTTTCACTTTTGTCTTGTATTCAACATGTACGCATTACGGACAGCTTTAACATTGGCCATTGTGAGTTAAAATATTATATTTCATCATGTTTTAACGAGTTTCTAGTTGGGGCTCGCCTATGGCGTGGAAAACAAATGCACTAAACCTGGGATGATGTGCAGCGACTGCGCACATCAGACGCTCTGTATAAGCACAGGTCCGAATGCATTCCTTCCTATAAAATTGGCTTGCGATGCTGGCTCATCGTGCATAAATAACACGTGCGTCGTCGGTGCTATATGCGACAATAGAGCGTTCACGTGTACGGATGTCGGCAACTTTCCTGACCCTTATGACTGCAGAGTGAGCAAAAAGTAACAAATTCTTAAGTCAATTAACAATTTTGAACAGGTTCACCATATGTGCTCGGTCGACCTGACTGGAGAAATCGTCGGAAATCGTATTTTATGCCCGATCGGTAGCTACTCTGCTTCTACAGCCACTTGCGGATACCCGATGGACACGGACGCTTGCATCAACGGACCCATGCCAAGATGCAGCAGACCTTTAGAGGTTCTTTACTACATTTAAATACAAATTAATTTTTCTTTTGTTTTAAGATTGGAACCCTTTCGTTGGACAATTCGGTGTACTACATCTGCACTGAAGAAGGCAACGCAATGGGCCCTGAACTCTACAAGTGCCCAGGAGGAAAAGTATTTGATGTTTCAAAAGTCTCCTGTGTTCCTGCCGAGCCAAAGAAGTTATATAATTAACATTTAAAAAACGATTATCATTATTAATTTTTTGTTTTTTTATATTCTAGGGTGAAGAAGGTGAAATAGATCAGGAAAAAACCACAATGATAACCTCAAATGTTTCTTCGGTCACTCCACCCCAATAAAAAAAAAAAATTAAAATTAAAAAATTTTACTACTTATATATTTTTTTTAATTAAAACCCATAGATGATAATTATTATTTAAAGTGACAAAATGGTGACCTTTCTTTGCTATTTTGACAAGGTTTCAGAAAACTTTTTGTCAGCAAACCACAGATTAGTAATCCGGACCTGGAAAATCTAGGTACATACCTACCTAAAAGCTTAGGTAATGGGCAAAAACTCGTCAGGACTCTAGGGCGCTTATCTTACCCGGCAAGAGCCTTTGCGATTTGAGGTTCTGGACGAAAATTCGCACTTTTGGATTCATTTTCTGGAAGAAGTTGCACTTTTAGGATCACCCCCGGACGAAAATTAGCTCATTTTGACTAATTTTGTTGAGGATTAGGCCATATGAGAGACAGCACTGTGCAGATTTTAGAATAAGAATTCCGAAGTCGGTTTTTTGAAAATCCATTTTTCCAAAGTAGCAAAACCTGTAAACTGGAAGATTTTCTTTCTTTCACAAAACCGACTAAGTATAGAATTGTGTTTTTCACCTTAAAAACTGTGGGAAGCAGTATTTTTTGGAAAATTAAAACATTGCCAAAGAACCCTAATTTTTTAACAACCGTTTACAGAAATTCGATGAAATTTTTACCCCAATTTTTGTAAATTCTGGCCCACATTACAAAAGGGAATTCTTTTTATAATTTTCAAAACAAAATTGCAGATTTTTTATTTATTTTATTTTATTTATTTATTTATTTATTTTTTTGCGATACTCTAAAATATTACCCTTCTGCTAAAAATCTGCTAATTTTGCGATAACTCTAAAAATATTACCCTTCGGATTTCTCGTGCTATTTTCCATGAGAATCGATATTTTTTCTGTCAATTTTTGAAAATATTGGTATTCTGGCTTTTCAAATTTTTCCATGGCCTCCTAAGGTTGGTTTGGTGAAATTCTGAGCTTAACTTAAATGACCTTGACCATCCCTTTTAAAACTAAAGGCTTTACAAAAGAAATATATAACCTGATTGTATTAAATTTCGTTTTATTTTATTACAAATAAAAGACATTTCGAATGCATTATTTATTTACAACGTCATTAACATTTTTGAGAGGTGTTGTTTTGGATGAATAGGCTTACTTTTTGACTCTGAAACAAAAAGATGAGTGAGAAAGGAATTTTATTTGATTTTAAAACTTACTTTTTGGCGGCGACGCAGGAGACTTTCTTCGGGTCGAAAATCATGCCACCTCCGCACCTCATCATGCTGGGGACGTTGTTTCCGTTTTCGTCTTCACCGCAGACGTAGTACATCGAAGGGTCCAAAACGAGGGCACCGATTTGAAGAGGTTCGAGACACCTTGGCACCGGCCCTTCCATGCAGGCAGTCGAGTTGGTCGGAAAACCGCAAGAACCGGCAGCCGCGTCGTAAGATCCGATGGGGCAAATCAAGTCCATTTGTTGGAATCCTAATCCGTTTCTTACGCAGACGTGGTATTGCTGAGAGGAGTTTAATGATAGTTTTGTAAATTACAACTTACTTTGCAGTCCCATGGGTCGGGGTAGAATCCTTCATCGCGGCATTTGAAAACACCGTAGTTGCATTTACCGTCTTTGACGCAAGTGTTGCCTACGCATTGTGTACCTTCTGGGCATCTGTTTTCCATTTGGATCATCCCTTCGCCGTTCCCAATACAGATGGCCTGATTGTCGCAATCGCTACACATGTAACCAGGGGTCGAGCAAGGCATTTTCGGCATTGGAGGTGGAGGAGGTGGTGGTGACGGCAAAGGTGCCAAAGTAGTCAAATCTTGAGCGAAGCATAGCTGAAAAAATTCAATTTTTGTTTTGTTTTTTCTCAAAATTGACTTACCGCAAGCAAACCAGTAAAGATCAATGTTTTCATTGCCATTGTTGAGTTCTGATTCGTTTCCTTTTTCGAATGAACGAAGCCAAATTTTATAATTACTTTTATAACGAATTCTTATCAGAAAATGCAAATATTATGTTATGTCACTTTTCCACCTAAGCTCAGTAAAACACGTTGTGTACATCAGGGATTTCTTGATAAGCTAACAGATTTTTTCCTTTTATTTTTTATAGTTGCATAATTTCTTTTATGTACAAATCTTTGCATTACTAGGTATTATCAAATATAATGCATCTTAAGACAATTTGATTTTTAAGGACCTTGGAGAAACTAATGAAAAGGTTTCCTTTAGATTCGATTAGATATTAGACGAGAGCAGGGGCGGACTGGGACCTTAGGGTGTGGGTGGGTTTTCAGTTAAGGGGGCGCCCGGATGGGGGTGGGTCAAAAATTTTAACAGAAAATTGGCTTTTAGAAAAAAATATTAGGCAAAAACAGAGGTTCCCAAATTTGGGTTTTAAAACGTTGATTTTGAGGTTTTTGACAAAAGAAATTGCACTTAAAACTTTGATTTTGAGATTTTTTGACAAAAATATTTGCTCTTATAATCATGATTTTGAGTTTATTGACAAAAAATTGTCAATTTAAAGTTGATTTTGAGGTTTTTTGACCAAAATTAGGCTTTTAATGTTCACCCCTCTGCCTTTTTTTTAACCACACAACCAACCCACCCCACAAAAAACAACCCCCCCCCCCCCACACACCACCCAACCACACACCCCCCCCCCCACACCACCACCCCACCACCCCCCACCCACACCCCCCCCAACCCCACCCCCACACCAACCCCCCCCCCCACCCCACACAACCCACACACCCCCACCACCCCACACACCCCCCCCCCCCCCCCAACACCCCCCCACCACACCACCACCCCCAACAACCCCCCCACCACCCCCACCAAACACACCACACACACAACAAACACCACCACAACACCCCCCCCCCACCACCACCACCCACACCACAACACCCACACCACACACAACCCCCCCACACCACCAACACACACCACCCCACAAACCCACCCCCCACACAACCCCCAACCACCAAAAAACCCCCCAAACACCCCCACCACCACCAACAAACACCACACCCCCCCCACAACCCCCCCCCCCCCACCAACCCCACACACACCAACACAACACACACCCCCCACCCCCAACAAAACACACACACCCCCACCACCACACACACCCCCCAACAAACCCACAACAAACCAACCACCACCACCCAACCCACCACACACCCACACCAACACACAACCCCCCCCCCCAACCACAAAACACACCCCACAACCAACCCAAACACAACAAAAACCACCAAAAAACAACCCACAAAACAACCAACCCACAAAACAAAAACACACCCCCAACACCACCCACCCCACCAACACCCCCACACCCACACCACACCCAACCCACACACACCAACCCAACCACCACCCCCCCCCCCCAAAAACAACCAAACCCCCCCACACCACCACAACACAAAACCCCAACAAACCACCACAACACCAACCCCCCCCCCCCCCCAACACACAAACCCACCAACCCCCCCATTTTTAAATGTTGATTTTGAGTTTTTGGACGAAAATTGGCTTTATAAATGTTGATTCGAGGTTTTGTGACCAAAATTAAGTTTTAAAAATGTTGATTTTGAGGTTTTTGGACGAAAATTTGGCTTTTTAAATGTTGATTTCGAGGTTTTTGGACGAAAATTATGCTTCATAAATGTTTATTTCGAGGGTTTTTTTGACCAAAATTAGGCTTTAAAAATTTTGATTTTGAGGTTTTTGACGAAAATTTGGCTTTTTAAATGTTGATTTTGAGGTTTTTTTTGACCAAAATTAGGCTTTAAAAATGTTGATTTTGAAGTTTTTGACGAATTTTTGGAGATATTTGCACAAAAAAAAAAAAAAAAAAAAAATCTTGAGCTTTCAGACACACCCCCTGGAGACAGCTTACGCCCCCCAGTTTGGGAGCCACTGAGCAAAAATAACGCTTAAAAAAATAAAATGAAATAAAAAACTGACCAGGGGGGGGGGCGCCGCCTCTATGTATTCACGGGGGGGCGCGGGTGGGTTCTGTCCACCCCCACCCCCCGGGCCAGTCCGCCCCTGGACGAGAGTTGGTATTCCATTGGCCATTAAGAAGCTAAGAACGTAAAAACATCCCCCAGAGTTATCAACCTTGATGCAAGAACTTTGCTAGCGAGAGTAAAAATTTCAACATCCTGATGTTGAATTCGACAAGCTGATGTTCATTCATAGGCATGTTTGAAAAGTTCATTTTTGATAATTTGGCGGAATTTTGGAGTCATAAGTTTGAACTGATTGGCGAAATTTGCGTATATGAAAGACTTTCTATTGAGGTAAACAACTCAGGTCAAAAGAGTTACCTATTAGCGCTACCTGATTTAATTAGTTACCTAATTGGAAATCCCAATTTACAGTTTGAAAGTTATCTATTTAGTGGCATCGCTACCCTGATCCTTTGTCCTTGAAACTTGGACTTCCAATCGAAAGATTTAAACAAAACTATCAGGGAGTTTGGGGTAATGGATAGGGTAATGAAAAGGTGTGATTGGAGAGTCAGGGTGTGGGTGAATGGTTGACAATACATATTGAGGGAGTAATTGCCAATAGGAATTTGGGGAATTGGGGCCAATAGAGAGATATACATAGTATTCATTTGTTGCTGGTAATAAGGGTTGGGTTATAAATTTATAATATTTTTAGTTGAGAAAGGTGTAAATTGACTTCAAAGTTTATTAAAGAAATCACACATAGTTGAGGGTAGAACTTCCCCCGGGCGAAACACACAATTAATATCAAACTATTAATGAACAACACAGTTTTTGGTACTTTAACGAAAGCGATCCGAGGCTTGCACCTCTCTTCTCTCAGTTCCGAAATCTTAATGTCCCTTGTCCCTTGGACCTGCTCCCCACTCTTGCCTCGAAGGGGTGGTAAGGGGTAACACACCCCTTCGTCTACTTTCACAAAATGCCGAGCCCGGGGGGTTTTCTAGGGAGAGCTAATTAAGCTTACCCTCAATTATTCAAACATAATCAATTAATAACCGAACAATTAAAACTAATCAATTAACAATCGACTAATTAAAGTTAACAAGATGATGTCATCTCAGTGTTAGCAGTTTCATGTCAATACTTCGCACTTCAGCAGTCAGGGGTTGAAATTGAGTGAAATTTATTTTTTTGAATCGTTCAATTCAAATTTTAAATTTTATTTTTCGTTCAAATAATAAATTTTATTTTTCGTTCAAAAAATAAAATTCACGGGTTGAATTTTATTTTTTCGTTCAAAAAATAAATTTTATTTTTTGAATTTTATTTTTCGTTCAAAAAATAAAATTCACGGGTTGAATTTTATTTTTTTCGTTCAAAAATAAAATTCAAATCGCTCTAGCTCCTTTTCTATTGTAGCTAGAGACCTGGGGTTGGTCTCGTTGGATTCAGCGTTCAAAAATCTACAAATCTATACCATTTAGACACACGATTTTTACCTTTTTCAAGGAGAAAGGTGATGAAATCGAAGTAAAGTGCCTTGATCAAAAATCAAGTTGAAAACGGCCTTTTTTGTCGAAAAGTAACCAATTGTAGTCACTTGTAGGCACTCATTTACCCTGAACACGAATTTAAAGGATTTTTAGCTTGTTTTTGATACTTTTTTGACAAAAATGGCACGTTACGTCGATTTTTAGAGATTACGGTCACTTTTGACTACATTTGGTTCTTTTTCGACTAAAAAGGCCGTTTTTAGCTTGATTTTTGATCTTTTTCGCCAAAAATAGCTAAAAGATCAAAAATCGCCTTTTTTTGTCGTACAGGAACCAAATGTAGTAAAAAGTGACCGTAATCTCTAAAAATCGAGGTAAAGTGCCATTTATGTCAAAAAAGGATCAAAAATCAAGCTAAAACGGCCTTTTTTGTCGAAAAGGAACCAAATGTAGTCAAAAGTGACGTGGCTTCGGGCCTAAAGACCTTTAAATTCGTGTTCATGGGTAAAAAAAGCGACTACAATTGGTTACTTTTCGACAAAAAAGGCCGTTTTCAGCTTGATTTTTTATCAAGGCACTTTACTTCGATTTTGAGAAATTACGGTCACCTTTCTCCTTGAAAAAGGTAAAAATCGTGTGTCTAAATGGTATAGATTTGTAGATTTTTGAACGCTGAATCCAACGAGACCAACCCCAGGTCTCTAGCTACAATAGAAAAGGAGCTAGAGCGATTTGAATTTTATTTTTGAACGAAAAATAAAATTCAACCCGTGAATTTATTTTTGAACGAAAAAAATAAAATTCCAAAAAATAAAATTTATTTTTTTTGACACGAAAAAATAAAATTCAACCCTGTGAATTTATATTTTTGAAACGGAAAAATAAATTCAAATAATAAAATTTATTATTTGAACGAAAAATAAAATTTAAAATTTGAATTGAACGATTCAAAAAAATAAATTTCACTCAATTTTAACCCCTGAATTGAAGAAATAATTGACAACTGAAAAAATGAATAATTTGAGGAAGTGGTGGAAAAAAAAAACGTTAAAAAACGTTTAAAATAAAAAACGTTCAAAAAAATCAATGAATGTCAGAACTACATCTCTCGTTTTTCCGAGATATGACAGGTTAAGTAGTTCAACCTGCACCACAACACCTTTTTGGGTTCCAATTTTGGAAAATGTATCTGGGAAGACTGTCAACCAACCAATAAATGCATGTTTTTTACTATGCCTTCCTCAAAAATTGTGGTCTTTAAAATGGCTCAGCATGAATAGATTGCAAACTTCATTAGCATCTTTAAAAATATCGTTTTTCCCGATTTTTTTCGATACTGGCATCTGAGGATGTGTGAAGTTTTGTTTACTATCGAAGTTTTCATCTTCCGTAAATTAGCCATGAGTCATTGTCGACAATCTTCATTATCGTTTTCTGTATTATCTTTCTTACGTAGGATTGAAGAAGAAAAAAGCCATAAAAACACCTCAACATTTTATTACCATTGTGAAATAAGATAAATAAACAATTTTTCTTTTATGACAAAAAAAATCAAAAGATTTATTAAACGCAGCTGAAAAGTGCCGTGGTAAATTTAGTTCCTCCAGAACACCTAAAAAGACTCGGCGAAAGCGTATTTCCTTTTTTTATGCAGACGTAGTAAATACTGGGATTCGTTGGTAATGCACCCATCTAAAAAAGAGATCGTACTTTTTCTTGATAATTAGGGAATCTTACTTCAAATTGAGCTTTGCAGTGAGGAACGGGCCTGTTTATACAGTTGGGAGTGTCCAACGGATAGCCACACGTTCCAGTTTTAGCGTTATAAGCACCGGATTCGCATTTTATGTCGTTTTGAATGAATTTTCCGTTGATTGAAACGCAACTGTGAAAAACCTGAAAGGATTGAAAATGAGGTTTTTTTTTAAAATGGGATACGTACAGTGCAGTCGTATGGATCTGGGAACATTCCGTCGTCGGTACATGAGAAATCAGCGATCGTGCAAAGGTTTGTAGCGTCGGAAACGCAACCGCGGAAGTCTTGACAGATTTCCCCTTGGTTGCATTTTAAGTCCAAGACGGGGGTTATGAAAGGGAGGCCGTCTTTTACAGTGCCGGTACCTACGCACCAAACGCCTTCTGTACAGCTGGTGCACATCACGCCGGGGAAACGGCATTTTGCTGGTTCGTTGGGTCCGGATGTCGTTGGTTCGATTGTGGTAGGGGTGTAGGGTGCTGAAGGGTTGGTGGACCTCCCAGTCACTGTGGTCTCGGCTGCTGTTTGTTCCGTAGACCCCGATGCTGTTGATTCCGTTGATCCTGAGGCAGTTTGTTCCGTAGACCCCGATGCTGTTGGTTCCGTTGATCCTGATGCAGTTTGTTCCGTAGACCCCGATGCTGTTGGTTCCGTTGAGCCTGATGATGCTTGTTCTGTGGACCCCGACGAAGTTTCCGTGGATCCTGATGCTGTTTGTTCGGTAGATCGCGTTTGCACTGCAGGGTTCGACGTAGTAGATGCAGTGGTTTCTGTAACCCCTGGTGATGTTTTATCGGATTCATTCAAATCAGATTCACTTAGGCCATCACTGGTACTTCCAATTTCGATCAAAGATAGTGCTGCGTCTACTTCTGAATATTCGCTATCCAACGAATCGGACTCTTTCGTCGCATTTGACTTCGACGCATCGGACTCATTCGACGCATCCGATTCTTTCGATGCATCGGATTCTTTCGACGCATCAGACTCACTCGACGCATCTCTTTTTTGCCTTTTCAAAACCTTTTCAAAAAATCAATGACCAAAATAGACATAATAAAGTCCATACTTCACAACTATTAGTCGCATCGGAATATTCAGTGTTGGCAGGGCATGGAATACTTTGGTAAGTCAGCTCTCCGTCCAAATTGTACTTGCAAATCGCGAAACCATCCGATGTTCGTAAAACCCCTGGGCTTTCACATATTGAACTATGCGAAAATGTACAACTAGACACCTAGAAAATCGATTTTTATATGCATCTACCACATTCAATGCGGGATGATTTCATGAACATAATTGCCCTTTCACAATTTTTGTCATATTGCGTATTTATACCGTTGGAAAGCTCTTTAAAATATCTTTCCTGCGGTATACAAATCACTAAAATCTGTCTACAATAATTTGTGGAAGTTTCGGGCATTTAAAAGTTCATTACATAATATGTATATTATACCCATTGAATTTCCACATTTCTTACTTTTTTTGAGCAATTGAGCCGATTCTTATAGCGGAAAGCTATTTCAAAGAGCTTTTTGACGGTATAATCGATAAAATAAGTTCAAAATTTTGGAAGTGGCATTTAAACGTTTAGTCACAAAATCGTGCCCCATTAAAAGTGTTAAATTTGAATAGTATTCTTACCAAAACAACCAAAACGCAAAAGATCTTCATCATATAAAGTTTTCTTTTCGACTATTTTCGATATGGAATTTTTTTTATTTCGTTTGATAAAGAAGTTTGCAGTCGTTATCTTGATAAAAGAGTAGGACTTAAAAATTAAGATAAAATCTATAAATTAAAACTATTGTTGTTGTTTTAAATGAGAAATAGGAAGATAAAGTTTAAGGTTAATGATGACGGCATTCAGAAACAATAATTGTATAATTTAGAAACAATTATTAACTTTGATTTTCACAAGAATAAGTTGCTGGGTTGTAAAGGGAATTTTGAGGGCATGTGAATATCGCTGGTGTTAGGCCGTTGTCTCTTTTCATGCAGACGAAAAACATGTTTCCTCTTCCGACAGGTCCCATCTGAAATGAGTTGAGGTTATGATTTTGTTATGTGAAGGTTATAACCTGGAATTCGGTTTCGCAGAATCGTACAGGTTTGTTTAAACACGCGTCGGAATTAAGGGGCCAACCGCAAGTTCCGAAATCTGCGTTGTACGATCCACCGACCGTATCTGTGCATTCGATGTCTATTTTGTTGATAACTCCTTCCGATGGAACGCACATATGGTATTTCTAAAATTGTCATTACTCGCTGTTTTACTAGAGAATCTTACTTTGCAGTCGAAAGGGTCAGGGAAGGTGCCAATTTCTGAACATTCGAAAGAGATGAGATTGCATATCCCTCCTTCTGACGTTTTCACGCAACCTTTTTTGTACTCGCAGACTTCGTCTTGTTGACAAGTTTGTGCAACTTTCGGTATGAAAATTTCGTTTCCGTCGATGTCCTTTTGGCCGACACAAATCTGAAGAGTTTGACAGTCGCCACACATAATTCCAGGTTTGATGCATTCCATGGACTCACTTGCTGATAACCTCAAGCTCAAAGACTGAGTGAAAGACTAAAAAAAAAAAAAAGTTTCTAAGCCCATGTAGGTTAATTCACCATTTTCGTTAACACGTGGCACACCCTTTTAACCTCTCAAATAATCTGCCACTTTTCAATTTTTTGAGCTAAAATAGAACACAAACCAATCTCGAAATTTGGGGCAAAACGCATTTTCGTTGATCCGGAGAATAAATCGTCTTGTTGCAACATGAATGCTCGGATCTAATAAGGACGCCATTTTTTTCAGTGCAGACAGCAAAATCCCTGGGTCCTGGTCCAGGAAATATCCCCTTTTCTGTACATCTACCAAAATCAGGGAATAATAAATGACAACTTACGTTTCCAAAGAAGAAATCAAAAAAGGTGCCTAAAAATTTCATTAATTTTTCCCATTCACAAAACGATTACTTACTGCCAAGAAGAACAAAATTCCGAGTTGATGCATTTTGACTAATGATCCTATGATCTTGTCTTTTCTTTCTTATATTTAGGTCAATTATCAAAATTTTACTGCTTAATTGGTACTTATAAAACGCGATAAAATCCTTTCCTGGCCGTCTTAAAATTGGAACAGGAAAATTGTTCTTATATTCACAATAATAAGGAAAAATGGTGTTTGATATATGATAAGTTGACAAGGTTGGCTCGGAAAACGTAATCAGGTATCATCGGTATTCTAATGGTAGAAGCCACTGCATGAGGTATTATGGAAGAAAATATATTCAAAGTAAGAATAATCTATATTTTAAATTAACAATAAAAATAATAAAAAGTTTATTTACACCTTAAATAATGGTAATAGGAAAGAAAAACATGTAAAGCTCATGAATGACTTGTTGCCGATCAAGGCGAGAGAAGCAAAGATGGCTTTTTTTGTCATGAAGTTGTATGTACAATGCACCAATTTTGGAATGTAATATCTTTGGTTTTTTTGTTAACCAATCAGACTTTGTCTGTTTTTGCTTTTCCGCCTGCGAGTTCAATTTGGACTTGTTCGATGTTTTTGTTTTTCGTTTCAGGTATGATGAAATGGACGAATAAGCAGCCTAGAACCATGATGGCTGCGAAAAACCAAAAGACGGTGTAGTTTCCGAGTGCGTTGGCTGTGGGTGAAAATCCGAGGGTGACCGTAAAAGTGAAGAGCCAGTTGGAAAAGCATGAAATCGACGACGCAGGTGCTTTGATGCTCGGCGAGAAAATTTCCGAAAGAAGCATCCAAGGAATCGGGCCGAGACCAAGCGAAAAGACGATTATAAAGAGGCAAACAAATGTAAGAGGAATGTAAAAGATCGTTTTCGCAATACTCTCATCAGTTTTAAGTAAAATGAAATAGATTCCGAGCACCGTAGAAGATAAAGCCATCACGGAACACGAAGTCAAAAGAAGCGGCTTTCGTCCAAATCGGTCGATCAAAAACGCCGAAATAAACGTCGCCACCACACTCACACCCGCAACAATAATTGAAGAAACAAGATCATCCATGGTAGATCCAGCAGACTAAAAATAAAAAAAATAAAATAAAAAATTTAATTTCAATATTTAAGAGATAAACTTACTCTAAATATTTGACTAGAATAAAAAATGACGGCATTGATTCCACTCAATTGTTGCAGAAACATAATTCCGACGCCGATCAGAAGACTTTTTTTAGCAGCCGTAGTTTTAAAAGCATCAAAAAATCCGACACTTTCTTGTTTCATCTACAAAATCCTTCAAAATCAATACAGCCAAAAAAATTGTTTACAATTATTTACATTGTTTATATTGTTTTTCATCACTGCCAACTCTTGCTCAACTTTGTACGCTTTTCCTCTGAGCTTTTGCATCGTAGTTTTCGCCTCTTCATCCTTTCCGACCAATAAAAGATAATAAGGGGTTTCTGGCATGAAAAATATTAAGACGGCGAGAAGAATAGGGAAAATCGAGATGATCAACGTAAGCACAAATGCGTTTTTCTAAAAACAAAATTAACGAAAAAAATTAATTTTTTTTTTTTAATTACCAAAAGTCCTAAAACATAAACAAATAGGATTCCGATGGTCACTTGAAGTTGAAAAAACGTTCCTAACGTCCCTCGGATGGATTGCTGACTTATTTCGTTGGTATAAAGTGGACAAACCATTGAATAAGCGCCGACGGACAAACCGACGATTCCACGGCCAATCATCATCATTGCAGGCTAAAAATGAAATTAAAGAACCGAATTTTTTAATTTAAATCACTTACATTTACGGCCCAAGCGATAAGTGCGGCACCGATAATAGAAGGCAAGACGAGAGCCATCATCGTGTATTTACGGCCGATTTTGTTACATATTGAGCCACAACAACTTGCTCCGATCATCGCCCCGATGTTAATAATGGCGCCGATAAATGAGAATTCGATTTCCGATGTTTCAAAACCGTATTTTCCATCTGTAATTTCTTTATTGACTGGCGACGTCCATGCGAGCCACGTTCCCATTGAAAAACCTCCGATGGTGGCTAAAACAAAAATTATACATTATGCAACGTGGGTACCACTGGTAAGAGGTGTTTATGAGGATGGAGTACAAAAAAATGTAAAGCATGCCAATAGCATCAGTATAGGGGTTTAAGGAAGCCTTAGTTGGTTGTACAAAAAAAGCCTTCGTTTCAGGCTTACCAACTGATGCTGCGATGAATTGTGGTAGCTTTGCTCCCCCTTCGACCAGCTGGTCCCCTTCTTTTCCTTTATCGGTCGCCATAGTCTTGATCAAAGGCGTCCTCTCCTCCGCTTGAGTCTGAAAGAAAGAAATTCTCATGAAACAAAAACCCATTTTAATCACAGGAAAAAGAAATTCCTGCCATTTATTTCAAACTTTTTGGGAAATTAAGTTGACTTACAGAGGAGGTTGAAGGTAAAATGGAATCTTGATCTGTATTTGGACATTTTTCAATATAATCCATAAATAATTAAGTAAAAATAAGAGTCTTTAATGAAAGAATCCGATTTATAGAATGAGATTATTGATAAGTGATAAGCGTTATCGATTTGACAGTTTGAAGAAGGTAACAAATGTTAAGGTTATAAACAAAACAGGTTGTCAGATTGTTTGGATTTGCGGAAACGAAGAAACAAACATTTTTCTTTCTGAAGTAAATAAATAAACATTCTAAATTGTACAAAGTAGCGAATATGTATGATTTAGGTTGGTATTCAGACCCTCATGCCAAAAGAAACGTTTTCTCATCTCCCTGTGGCTCGATCGACTTGAAATTTTTAGAGCTTTTCCCGATCATCAGGAGATTTTTGCCCAAAATCAAATAAATTAGTCAACAGGTGAGAAAACGCAATATCCCTTTAGGGTTTAGGATCCATATACTTAAATCTCTGAATACAATTTAATTTTATTCAGTCCAACTTTAAAAAAATAGAATCTCGATAATCCGGGGCGGTCTTGATAAGGAAATCTATCGACTTATTGAGGATTTTAAGTAATTGAATGTCAGGGGCGTGACCTTTCCTCCAGGTTTTGTAGGACTGCTAGTCCTATTCACAAGAAAATCAAATCTCATTTCAAAAAATTATCTAAAATTTTATTCTGTTTTCATTACGTGCCATTTGGAAAATTCAGACAATGCGACCTTTTTCGCAAACTTAATGGGCGATAAAGTCGATTTCGATGGCATAAAATAACGTCGATAAAGTTGTCTGAGAAATTAAACCAAGTACCAACTACAAAATACATCTAAAGGTTTTTGGAGTGGCAAGTTCGATTATATTAAATCTCTTAAATGCTCATTATCCTTATACCGCAACATTTTTCTTTGATGTATTTCTCCAATATCCTGAAAAACCTGTTGGTTTTTTTGAAAAATTTCATTTGAATTTTAGTTTTAGAATACATTAATATAGGTCGCCATGTTTTTATTTTTTTTGAAAATCATAAACTTTGTAATCATAATTTTTATGACAAAAACAATAAAAGTCGAAAAAAGGAGATTTACAGGACGTGTATAATTAATCACTAAACTTAAAACGTAAGCTAGATTTTTCTTAAACACAGCCAATTTTTTGTACGATTGGAGAAACCGAAAAAATACGCTCATTCTCATCACCAACGGTCAAAGGTCGAAATTTACAGGGTATCCAAATTTTACTGCCTAAAGATTAGATACCTTGCGGCCGATATGCTCCCTAGTGTCCGAAACTCTAGCGGATGCTTTACTAACACCCACCCCATCAGAGAGGTCTAACGGGCCCTTAATCTAGAAATTGGCGGTATATTTTGATACCGCCCCGAAAAATAACATTAATGATCAAAATGAAATATCAGTGGGTGAAAATTCGTTATCTGTTAAGCGCATAAGCACTAAAAAAAAAATAATAAATTGGAGAAGATAAAAGATTACTGAAAAAAAAAAAAGCCTCGAGGCAGCCTCGAGAAGCAGCGGATTTCCTCCGGAAAGGCCTTCCCTAAGCCTATCTTTGATGTCCTAGTTTCTCTCCCCCCCCCCGGCTAGTTTGTCCTAGTTTGCCTTGATGTCCTAGTTTTCCGCCCCAGTCCATCAGGAGAGTCCCAGAACCGCTTAGGCGATTTCAACTGTTTTCTACTATGGTCCTCGGGCCATAATATATTTCCGTCACCATTTCCAACCATCTCAAACTTTCCGGTATCGAAGAAATCTCGAAATTCCATTTAGGCCCCTTAACGTGGGTCCCAGAACATCTTCCGTGATTTGAACCGTTTTTAATACGGTCTGCGGATCATCAGACATTCACATCACGATTTTCAACCATCTCAAAGCTTAAGGTTCCGAGAAAATCACGAAATTCCATTTAGGCCCCTTAGCCAAGTCCCAGAACCGATTTTGAGATTTGAACTGCTATTAACTATGATCCTCGGCCCCTAGGACTTTCCCGTCACGATTTTCAACCATCTCAAACCTTCAGGTTCCGAGAAAATCACGAAAATGCCCTTTATGCCCTAAGCGAAGTACCAGAACCGCTTTCTCGATTCAAGCCATTTTCAATAGGCTTCTACCTGGTGAAACAAAAGCTCTAAATACCAAGTCTCGTTTAATTCAAACAATCCTAGCTCGAGTTATCGCGTCGGTACATATATATATATAATATATATATATATATATATATTATATATATATATATATATTAATATATATATATATATATATATATATATATATATATATATATATCGCCAACTTTGGGAATGACCTATATTTTCGTGATCAGGAGATCGTCCTGATCACGAATATATAAGCCTTTAAGCCGAAAGCCGCCGTGAGGCCGGCCCCAATAGCCTGCTTTCCTCCGGAAATCCGCTAAAAAAAAAAGTCTCGAGACAGACGAAAATCAATTTCATAAGTAGCATACTGGGTGCTTATGGCATATACAATTTAGAGAAACTCTGTATAAACGAAAGAAATATGTTATTTAAGGCAAAAGCAATCAAAAATCTAGATTTCAAAAATTTCCATAAGTAACAAATTGTTTTCTGATCGTTTCCGAGCGCTCTTTTCGGACGTCCTCGCATTTTTGGCCAAAGTGACCCAACGATCCTTATCTCTTAAGCGTTTTATCCTTGTCGCCTTTGATTTGTTGCCCCTTTTCGGGAATGAAAGATAGTTTCTCCGGTATAATTAATTAAAACTTGTATTTATTTTTTTCGACATTTGCATTTTTCATTCTCGAGGAAATAGTTTTGAACTTCGGGAAGTCATATAAATTATAAGCGGTATAATAGAAAAAAAATTGTTTCTAGGCCGGCTTGGAACTCGGACGTGTAGCCAGGTACGTTTACGCGACATCGCGGGCAATGACAACTTCCTTTTTTATAGCCAATTATAATAAGGAAACGAACCTTGAGGATGGAAATCTAGAGTACGTGCTTTATCTTGTTAAACGGCATCGGAAACCTTCGATAATAAAAAAAGCCTCATCTTCATTCCTGTCCCGCTACTCATGCCTTTTCAGTTTTCATTCTTTTCGGCATACGAAATTATTTTGAACTGTAAATTATTTTTGAGGAACTTTTTGAAAAGAGGTCAATCATCTCGAGGGAAGAATGAGTTAATAGGTTCAATTGCTTACAATGAAGGTCGCCTTGATGACGAAAAAGTTGTGGTTTTACACTCAGAAGATTTTTCGTCCGGAAATCCGAATGTTGAGATGAGAGATCGTTCTCGCGTGAAATAGGACAAGAGCGCCTATTTACACTCTTATCGCAATTACAATTTTAATAAAAGCATTTACACAAGAGGGTGTCAGTTGATGAATGGAAAGCTTCCATTATCGGGAAAAGAAAACTGGTAAAAAGTCAATTTGCTTTCAATGGGGGCTTAAGTGATGGACGTCAAATATTGAACTTGTGTCAAATTAATAAGACCAAGGACATTTCATTTGGAAAAGAAAATTTCGACCACTAAAAAGCTGCCTCGTGTTATTTTTTGACCGACATATGACCAATGAATTACACTTAATTGGTATTTATATGCTCATCAATAAAGGAAAATTTTTGAATACATAATGTGGAGCCATTTATAGTGGGCCGGTCCGGAAGTTTGCCGTGCCTTGAACTTGATACTGAAATAGTTAACAATGGTAAACAGGAAAAAAAACAAAATTAAAAATATGTTTTTCTAGTTTTGTGTGGACCAAGACTACTTTTAACTTCCTGATAAGTTCTGTAGAGTTGGGCCAGAGGGTATCCAAAAGAAATTTTTCAATTTTCGTACTTTAGGCCTTTTTTCTCCAATATAGTGATATTTTTATCTGCAAATAGTTGAGAATTTAAATATTAAAATCTGGCTAAAAAAGGTCTTTTCTTGTAAAGTATTGGTCCTGGAGCTTGCCCAGAGACACGAACTTTCTCAAAGGTCTACAGATTTCGGGGGATCCATAAATTTCACCCAAACTATTTAATTAGTTAATTAATTAATTTCAATTAATTAATTTAATTTGGTGATAATTTTATGAAAATGGGACTAATTTTTACTCAAACTCAATATAATTACCTAATTAGTTAATTAATTAATTTTTTTTTGCAATCATAACTTGAATTTGGTGATAATTTTATGAAAATGGGAAAATTAAGTTAATTAGTCATAATTACCTAATTACATAATTAATTATCTAATTAGTTAATGAAATTTAATCGGGATCACGTGAAGATTATTTGGTTAAAATTTGGTGAAGATCGGACCGGTAGAAAGCCCGTAGCACATTTTTGCAAACTTTAGACAGACATATCTCCGCCATTTTGTCGAATTTCAAAAATCGCTCTCGTCACTTTTAAGATAACCACGAAAGGAAGATTGTGTGAAAATTTCGTGAAAATCGGATGAAAATTGTGGCCGTGAAGTGTTCCGGAAAAAAAGGCGACGGACGGACGGCCGGCACCACAGACAAAGTCATGTCCGACAAAGATCAAAAGTCAGTTTGACCCTAAGGGGTCTGGAAGACCCTTCCCCAAAAACCCGAATCCGACGGTATTACAATAACTTCTCTTTGAGAAAGTTAAAAAAAGTATAAAATCTGGCTTAAAAAGGCTCTTCTTACCCTTTTGGGCGTTTGTAAATTCGACCAACTTAATTACTTAGCATATTATCTAATGGTAAATTCGACCAAAAAGTGGAATGAGCTAAATGGTAAATTCGACCAAAAGATGAATCCGTAAAATAGTAAATTCGACCAAAAGATGATTCTGTGAAATAGTAATTGGACCTAACAGAAGAATCCAGAAAATAGTAAATTCGTCCGAATTGACCTCTAGTAAATTGACCCTCTAGACTGAAAAGCCTATAAAAAAAAGTGACTCTCTAGTTAATTTAATTTATGATCAAGGATTTGAAAATTGACCCTCTAGAGTCTAGACTTATGAAACCCTCTAGATTCTAGCCTATAGGGTAAAACTTAAATAACCCTCTAGAGTATTGATGAGATTCTAGACTCTAGAGTGTTAATTTAAGTATAATCATGGATTCGAAAATCGACCCTCTAGACTTATGAAACCCTCTAAATTTTTGTCTAGAGGGTAAAAATTACATTATCCCTCTTGACTAGACTCTAGATTCTAAAGGGTTGATTTAGTTTATAAAAATTAAAATACAACTTGGGAACTCGACCTTCTAGATACAACACTCTAGAGGGTAATAATGGATAGAACGCTTGTGAAAATTGATCCTCTAGATCAAAAGAACCCTTTAGATTCTACTTCTGGAGGGTAAAACTTATATCAACCCTCTAGACTAGATTCTAGCTACTAGAGGGTTGATTTAGTAAAAAATGAAAGGTTGGTCGAGTTTACTAAAATGTTAATTCAACAATTGGTCGAGTTTACTAAAATGCTTACTCCAGAACTGGTCGAGTTTACTAAAACGTCGGAACCAATAGTAGGTCGAATTTACCAATTTTAAAAAGGTTCAAACTTAGAAAGCAGGTATACGTTGGTCGAATTTACTAGCGCCCATTGCCAAATAGGGTCAAAACTTTTTAGTCAAAATGGTCAAAATATGTCTAGAAAGTATGTATTTTACCTTGTGAAAAGGGTCAAAATTAGGCTAAAAAGGGTTTTCCCTTGTCAAAAAAGGGTCAAATTCGGTCTGAAAAATTACTTTTCTTATCAAAAAGGGTCCAAATTTGCCTGAAAAGGGTCCTTTCTTGTCAAAAAGGGTCAAAATCTAGCTGAAAAGGGCCTTTTCTAATCAAAAAAGGTTCAAATCAGACTTAAAGGGGTATTTTCTTGTCAAAAAGGCTTAAAATCTAGCTGAAAAAGGCCTTTTCTAATAAAAAAAAAAAAGTTCAAATCAGACTAAAAAAGTTAAAAGGTTATTTTCTTGTCAAAAAGGCTTAAAATCTAGCTAAAAAGGATTTGTTTTAAATCAACAAAGGGTCATAATCTATCTGAAAAGAATGTTTTATGAAAAAAAAAAAAAATTCAAAATTATACCGGAAAGGGTCTTTCCATGTCAAAAATAGTTCAAAGGGTTACTAATGGCGTCCCAATAACATGTTTTGAAGATTGCCATCAATTAATGGTTTCCCGGCACAACTTCTGGTAGCCGAAAAACCTCAACTTTTTTCAGTTTCTGCGTAGATTAAAAAAAGGTTTGCCATATTCGTCTAATAGACAAGTTTTGACAAAAAGTCGACAAAGAAACCTCCAGTCAAGTGCTCTGCACTATTTCAAGGTTATTTGCGAAATAATTTATTGAATAAAATGAACAAAACGTCAACTTAAAATTGTTATCCAAGCTGTCATTGTCAGTGAATTTAAATTACGTAACGTTTTTAATGACACTATTGAGTTTTAAATTCTATTAAAAGTGGTTAAAAAGCGAATTATTTTCAAAAACGTCAAAATTACAGCGTGAAACGTTTCCCGTCATTTCGCTCTAAATATCAATCTTTAGGGAACCTCTCGTCATTACATAATGGGCACCAAATTTGAATGTTTTTTTATTTTTTCGTCTCTTTACACCTCGACCTTGCTCTGTTGTAACTCTCGTTTTATCAATATTGTCAGCTTGCGTGTTTATTGTGGCTACTTGAAGGAAAATGATGGAGGAATTCTTTTTAAGT
Source organism: Orius laevigatus (assembly GCA_018703685.1). NCBI lineage: Eukaryota > Metazoa > Arthropoda > Insecta > Hemiptera > Anthocoridae > Orius > Orius laevigatus. The sequence goes on along the minus strand of JAGWEN010000370.1, from coordinate 43,900 downwards.
AATTAAGTTTTTGTTGAAAATTTTTTTTTTATCTTTTGCTAGAGTTTCTTATTTCACTGATTATTAATATTTATGATGACATTGCATTTAGCATTGTGCTTGCAGGACTAAACTTACAAGAGGATTCTTTGATTTCATTTTGTTGACACCATAAAATTCTCAGCAGCCCAGCTAGATGTCAATTTTCATGATGATTGTGGACTATATTTTCAATCTTACTTTCCAAAGTTACTCAAAGTACAAAAAAAACTAACTCGCCATTCAAGGTGAAAAACTAAATTTTTTTTTAGTTTTCCTCATGTAACTTCATATTTCCTTAATGTACTTGCTTACCCAATAATTTCCAAATATGCTAATTCAATATAAGATTTTCATGGGAATTAAAATAAATATCTCAATGTTAAAAGTGGAGACTTCATCCATTTCCGGTTTCCGGCTCACTAACGCCATTGTCCCTTTCAAGAGTGTCAATGTCCAAGTAGGTTCAATACAAATGAGATCCACTATTTTTCATTTCTACTCCTACATTAATTCATGAGCCTGTTTTTTTCAGATTGGCCTTTTACTGTTTTCCTCATGGAACTTTTTAGAGATGAGAGAATCGGAAAAAACGCAGGAAAAAAAGTCTTTTGAAAATTAAGGCCTCACATATCTACAAATGCGTAGAAGTCAAGTTCAAGGCGAAGAACTGGTTCAAAGTGACTTAAACCTGTATCCACCCCTAATGGCAAAAGTCTGCTTTTTTGTTTTGCTAATCTTCGGAATTTCCACAACTGGGCTTGGACCGAATAAATTCGTTAAACGAGAAGATTTCATGAAAAATTCAAAGTTGCCAATTTCAATCTTTTACACGCTCAATTTCGGTTGTGATTGAAAATATTTACTGGGATAGTAATGTTTATTTTTAGACGATTTTATAGACTCGAAAAAAGAACACGAAGGATGAAATATTTTTGGACTTAGCCCAGTTTTAGTGTAAACAGAAAAACCCCTGGGAGTCTAAACAAAATCGACCTCGATCAATTAGGATTTGAATGTTTATTCTTTTTGTAAACCAATTTCTCTTATCGGATTTCAATAAGTATCTTTTTTTTTACATTATGAAGCTTAGTCATTTTTTTGTTTCTTTTAAGGTATTTCAATAGCATGTTGTATTTTATCTTTTGTTATTAAATGTCACTTTCGAGTGCTCTTAAAATACAACAAAAGTTTTGCCACAAAGAAAAATCCCAATTTGACCCACGGAATTTCATGACAACCGTGTATGAGATAACCTTATTTGCTAGAGGCTTAAAAAATAGTTTATCTAGGTATGTATGTAAATTGTAAAGCATCACGATAAAAACTATTTGGAAGTAAAAAATCCGCTAAAAATGGACTAAAAATAGGTTTTTAAGTCATTTTTTTAAAATTAGGTACCTACTCTCCTACACTTAGGACTACTTTAGGACTACTACAATTAGGTATAGTCCACCTTTTCAAATTGTAATTGAAAGCTTTCTTTTTGAAGGGAACTAAAAATAGAGATGCCGAAAAAGAAATTTGTCGTCTATTAAGAATCTCGAGTCAAGGATGTGGTCAATTGAGCCTAATGCAGTAACCCTATCAATTTTATAGCCTAATTTTTCCCCCCTAAAGAGAAATGGGCCTTCAAAGTCGCGACAGTTTTCTGTGTAATGGAAAAAAAAAAAGACGAAAAAATGAGTACATAAATCACCTTATCAAAATTGATTCAGAATTTTTATTTCTTGAGTCATTTTCAGATTATGGGACCTATTATTCGCTAATCTGAAAACATGTGAGACTCGGGTTTAGAAATATCGATCTCAGCGATTCATTGAGTGTTCATTTTTACGCCTAATCCTTTGAAGGTTTACGATTATAGCGCAAATAAGGTGGGAGCGTTAAAAAAACACGATGGAAAATCAATAAACTGTTTAGGGGACGAACTTTCAGCAGAATCATGTACGATATCAATTTTTAATTTTAATGTCCAATTTTCTAATTGTGGTAATCGATACCTATTTTCACAAGGGGGAACACATTGGGCCCAAGGCGGGGGCTCTTACCATATTGCCTAGGGGCCGGGGAAATGGGCTAACTCGTAATGAGCAGCCAGAACAAACCAGGGACTTAGTTAGAGGAACAAAATTCCTTCCCAGCCTGGGAATCGAACCCCGTGATGTAGAGGATTAAGAATGTAAACATTATAAGTCTAACACCCTATCCACTACACCACGGAGGTCCCCCTTAATGTCCATTTTAGGAAACGAGGCAGCGGGTCTAGCCAAGGAAAAACCCGAAGAAAGGCAAAGCTGCTGATTTGCATCTTCGGACTAAAATTGTCGAGAATTATCTTCAATAGATAAGGCAAACTTCTCTTCAAATTGGTCCATGGGGAGCAGGATGTTAACTTTTATCATCTTTTCTTTTGCATCCAAACTTCGTTACTCCAATTCATTCCATCAACCAAAAGAGCGCGGTTTCGAAGATAAAAAAAAAATTTTTTTTTTTGTAAAATTTCAAAAATATATTTGGTCCAGTTCAGAAAATTAATGTGTCGACTAGTATTTAATTTGGTACTTACTTATTTTGGGTTTCGAAAAAAAATTTATTTAGCAATAAGTGAAGAGCGTGCGATTCGGAAGGCGTTCTGTGGAGTTGTGCACTATCTTCTTCTCGCCGGGTGGATATCAAAATACGTTCCCGAGTTATTTTGCCCCTTCCACGGGTTATGTCGCTCTCGCCCCTGCCAATGCGACGCTCCCGGCCCTTCCGATTTTACACTTTTCTGTCTATTTACGTTTTTAAGTTCAAGGGTGAAAATTGAAAGATCCTATACGTTCCGGAGGCTGTGCCGGTCTGGCAAAATAAACGGGGGGTGGTGTTTTTCGGGGGTGTCCCCGCCTTCCCCTTGCCCTTGACCGTAACATCTCGAAAGTAAAATCGATATACGCGTTTCCGACAAAAGGTTCCAGGTACAGCTTCATCATTCTGCACCATTCCCCGAAAAAAAAAGAGAAATTGAGCTAATTCTTACTTGGATTGGTGCATTAGTGGTCGATGTTTTGGGAGTTGGAGCAACAATAGATGCTGTCGAACCTGAAGTTGCTGGATCCTGAGTCTTATCCTGAGATTCTTCTTTTCTATCCGGATCGACATCCGGAGGTGGGACCTGTTCATCTTGTCTGTCTAATTCGGATTCAACCTCTAAAAACAATTGAAATATCTAAAAATAATTAAAAACACTGACTAGGCTCATCGATATCGTCGTTGACTCCCATAGTTTTCAGGAAGAGATTCTCTGCCTCAAATTAACAAAAAAAATGTGTTCGCCTTATTTGACACCTGATTAAAAAGAAAAAAAAATGGTTCATTCACCTTTTGTTTTGAATGCACCTTTTTTAGAAGCTTTGATTTCACCGCTTATAGCACTTACCTTTTAAAAAAGACTAAAATCTGTTGCCAATTGCTTAGCCCTGAATGGGTGGTACGATTTGCCTAGAAAAGTTTTAGCTGAGCCCGCCTAGGATACGTTTCTTTTGAGAAAACAAGATTTTTGATATTCCCTTGAAAAAGAGAGCCTAAAATATTTTGCCAACTTCTATAGCACTGAAATAGTTTTACGCCGGATACCACTCCTCTTCCTACAAAAGACAAAAAGACAAAACCCAGATAAATACTTACTAGGTATATTCAGGTACCTAGCATTGTTTTAACTCGTCAAGCCCCACCATTGATTTATAGGGAGTCTTCATGGTGTTACCTAAATATTACCTTTAGTGCACACCTTGTTATGTATTATCGACTTCCCGAATGATCAATCATGGCGATGAATTTTTTCTGTCGTCATCTTGACTATGCATGTTATAAAAAAAATGTAGGTACCGTATTTATGTTTTCGTTATCATAATATAACAACCTCAGAATCAGGAGTTCCAATTTTTTTATCTTCTTCTAATCATGACTCACGTAATGATTTATATATTCATAACCAGTGATATGGATTTTTTTGAATGGTATCGATTAGACGATAAATTATGTATATTGTTTAAGATTAGGAAGTTTGGAAGATTAAGGGACGTATTTATAGTAGTTTCTGCATGAGTTTTTTTCTTCCTGAGGATCTCATCACGGAAGCATGAGATTTTGACCACAAAGACACTTGAAGGGCCAGGGGGAAAAAGATGAAAGTGACGTTATTTTGTAATAAGTAATAACCTATTGTAATGCTTGTAACAGCCATCTATTTATCCCCTTACCCAGAATCTTTTAATACACATTTCCGACGATTCTCATCTTGTTTCCCCCTTGTTGTTCTACCATATGATAGTACTCCTTCATAGCCTCCAGATAGAACTAGTAGTGACTTTCATATTTTATTCCCCCTGGCCTTTCAAATAAGAAATCTAAAAATTTCGAGGCAGAAAGAAGAAAATGGCTCTTTTGAGTCTTTTGGTTGTCTCCCAATAAGAAATCTCCAAATCGGTTTCCAATTTTGGAATTTTTGAAAATTAAATTTCTCACGTATGCAGGTAACTTATATGGAAACGTCGTGACTCATAAATTTTTTGTTTGTTTTCCCTATCCGTCAAACTTTTAAGAGCTATCACGTAAATTAAAGCTGATAGAACAGACTTTCCTGTTCTACCTTTTGAATTTTCTTTTTGTCGGTTATCTTTATGTTAAATTTTTTACGCATTTTTCTTCCCAAAAATTATCTCCAATTTGAAGAGTCCTATGGCTGCTAATCTTTCTGTGTATATCAACCTCAGTGCGATCTAGTATTCATTCAAGGAACTAAACTCTTAATGATTCAAGGATAGAGAAAAAACTTATTTTTTATAATAAATTAGAACAATAACAATATTCTATCTAATATCACAACAATTAAAGGTACAAGTTGTTTATTGAGTGTGGCAATCTTGTGCATAGTCTCCGAAACATGCAGCGTAGGACATGACCGTAGGGATGAAAGATTGCTCGTAGGCGCCAGAATAAAAATGAGACCAAGGCCCAGTGGCATAAACAGGAACGTCTTCTCCCGAATGGGTTTCCTGATGTTTAGGAACTCCGGCGAAATATTCGTTTTTCATTGCTGGAAAGTAATTTATACCTTGTATGTATAGAATAATAAAATACTTTTGGAGTATTTCTTTCTTTCTTGGTTTGGTCCATTGGCGTATCCGAGAATGGTGTATTTTGAACCTTTTTCATCAAGACCGGCGTATCCTAAGACGTCAGCTCCTCTTTCTGGATATCCGCTGAATGTCAACGTGTGGGCGTGGTCTGCAGTCACGACGATCAAAGTTTCCTCCGGATTCGTGTTTTCGTATGCATATTGTATCGCATTTGAAAATTCAACCGTTTCCGAAAGCGCTCGCATAGCCTTAAAATGGATATTGGAACGAAAAAGTGTTTATGTGAAATACCCAAGTTCCGTGATGAGCTTGATCTATTTTTCCACCTTCGACGAACAAAAAGAAACCGTTTTTCGACTTTTTGAGCATGTTGACAGCAGTTTGGGTCATCTCGGAAAGTGAAGGAGTTTCATCATTCCTGTCGTCTTCGTATGGCATGTGACTGTCACTAAATAGTCCTAAGAACACAGAAATTTCTCAAAATACGAATTTAGACTACGTGAGGGGAGGTTGTGTAGGGTTTTTATTTACCTAATAAATAATCAGTTTCTTCAATTTTCAACCTGTTCATTTCCGTTTTCGAACTTATAAACTGGGCGTTTTTCTTCCCAGATTTCCATTCTTCTATCAAGTTCACGTCTTTTCTCTTCCCGTTGGGATACACAGCAGAATTGGAATCTTGAAGTAAAAAGTAATCACGTCCGCCTCCCATGATTACCTGAAAATAAGAAAAAAAATTAAGATAAAATGATAAGAAGCATAGAAATTTCTTGCATTTAAATTTTTCCCCGGATTCAGAGTCACGAGTTGTTTAGCGATGTCGACGCAATTAGTTGTATTGTTCTCGTCTAATTCTATTTCTTTATCGTATTCCATGTTTCGATTTGGAACTTTGGCGTATCCTGCAGCTGGAGATGCGTCCGTTATTCTAAAATATGAAATTTTCACAATAAAAATGGGGAAAAAAGATGAATGTCACTTTTTCGTCGATTATAAGATATTAGCGCTATCTAGGGGCTACGAAGGGGTACTATCGTCTGGTGGAACAACAATGGGGGAAAAGATGAGAATCGTCCGAAATGTGATTAATGTTACATGCATTACAATAGGATTAATAGAAATCAAACTTTGGTCACTTTCATCTTTTTTCCCTCTTTAGATGAAACAGGGGGACTGGGGCATCAGGATGAGGGTGAATTAAGCTTCGAATTTCGAATGTAACACACTCCCTGGATGGAAAGTTGCCTATTACGTACTCTTAGGGGAGCTCCAGTTTGACTTATATGCTAGACCCGCTTCGTAGTTGGGTTACGTGGGTTTAGTAGAGCAGTTACGGCTCGAAATCCCATTTGAACCGGATTGAGCTTACCTCGTATTTGTCACAATTCCAGTTGCTTTCCCTTCAGCCTGACTCCAGTCCAAAAGAGTTTTCAAAGTCGTCGAATCGTCCATTGTTCGACAAAAAGTGTCATTGGGCGGGACACTCGCAGTGACGCCCAAAGCTCCAAAGTTCGTTTTCACGCCACTCCAATATGCCGTCCCCGTACATGCGGAATCTGCCACTTGCATGTCGACACAATAAGTCTAAAAATTAATTCATTTTTTGGTATTTTTAGGTCCTATTCATTACTTTGGATAGTCCTGTGTGTGGGAATTTTTCAAAAAAGAGGCTGTTTTCTTCTCCGGTCATTCCTGAAGTTTGTCCTTTGTAGACCCGAGAGGAGACGACTGTTGCCAAAGACATGCCGTCCCCGATAAAAAATATTATATTTTTCGCCTTATTTCTATTATCTTGGTTTTCCAGTTTATTTTTTAAGGTCAGTAAATTCTGATTCAGCCAGTATTCCTTTGCTGAAAAAATTATAAAATAAGTGATAGTATGGTTTAGTTGAGAAATGGCTTGATTTTTGATCCTTTTCGGACACTTGGGCCCTTTAGATAGTTTTGAGGGGACAAATAGGGCCTTTTAACCTTGATTTTTCGACATTAGGAGCCTCTTTTGACTAGAATTTTGACAATAGAGGCCTTTTTTTGCTCGATTTTTGGACTTTAGGGGCTCTTTTGACTAGATTTTTTTTTTGACACCAGGGGCCCTTTTTAGCTTGATTATTGAGCATTAGGGGCTTCTTTTGACTTGATTTTTTTTTTCTTTTTTTTTTAACACTAGGGGCCCTTTTTGCTTGATTTTTGGACATTAAGGCTTCTTTTGACTCGATTCACTAGGGGATCTTTTTTCCTTGATTTTTGGTCATTAGGGGCCCTTTGGACTTGGTTTCTTTACTGCTGAAGAGGCCCTTTTTAGCTTGATTTTTGATCCTTTTGGAAAAGTGGAGGCCCTTTTAAATAGATTTCGTTCCTTTATGGCAAAAAGGGCCCTATTTAGCTTGGTTTTGGGACATAAGAGGATCTTTTTAATATTACTTTTTTTAATATCCCCTCTCTTTATAATAGAGGGGGGGGGATCTTACGTAGGAAAAGTTGAGGAGAGGGATTTTGGTGGATGTGGAGAGATCTGTAGATCCCTAAATAAAAGTTCAATTTTTTCCAATATTTTATTAGAAAACGGCTGTGCCAATTCTCAAGTTAGCCTTTTCGGAAAAGTCCATTTTAGGTATAATTTGAGGACCGCCCGCCTTGAACCCTGGACCCCATTGGTGAAGCCGTATCGCAATGTTTGGGATTAACGCCTTAGCACGCGCGGCCACCACGACGCCTAAATTAGCCCTTAAATTGACTGACGCAACGCCATAAATTTGTATCAACATCTTCCTTTTCAAGGTCTCAAAACCTCTCACCAACCTTGATGGTTTTTTCTATCGATTCTAAAATATTAGAAGTTAAATAAAATTTCACAGAACGATAACGGGATTGGAGGTTTGAAATTTTCAGGTCATTGTCACGCGATTTCTAATGTGAATTTCTTAATGGTTGAGTTGGTGCGTTATTGTCTTTCGATTCTTTTCCCCCCGTTATGAGGAAAAACTTACTTTCTTCTCCTTCTGGCCTCACTCCTTGAATATTGTAGCTCATGTGCTCTAGACAAAAGAAAATAAAATTTTTTAATAGCTCTGTTCTTTGATTTATTAAAGGAAGTTATGAAGCATAAAAACTGTCTTCCTTGATCTGGAAAATGTATAAAAACGTTCCTTAAGAATATGCCAAGGTTTGGAAAAGTGGAATACTTCGAGCAGAAAACCCAAGGACGTCCATCGGAAAGCGGATCGCTGGGTTTCATTTTCAAAAACCAATTTTGAAACCGTTCAAGATTTCGAAGATTTTTTTTTTATGTTACGATTACTTAAACGGGACTATCCAGTTTGGGAGGCAATAAATTCAAAATACACTTTTAGAACAGGAAATTCGCTAACTTCATTAAAATCTTACTTGTCTTCGATTTCAATTTATCTTCGTCGAAGTTCACCGGAAAACCGATAAATCGACGAAAAAATAAAAAAGCGTCATTTATAGGGCCGAAGACGTAAAAGAAAAGTCCAAAACTTTTTAAATATTCAATCCAATCTGCTAGAAAAACAAAAGTTTTAAATGTTTAGAGAGAGAATTACGAAGATAATAAGATCTTTGGCTTATTTTTAATTTCAAAATTCTGTTAATTGAAAACGACCTATAATTAAAAAGACGTTATGTTGTAAAAATAAGTAATTTAAGTGAAATTTGCAGACTCGTGAAAATAAAAGACGAAAAAAGAATCTGGAAGGATTTTCGAATTTTTATTTTTTATTGCATTGACTTAAAATTTTATATAATTCTTTTCTTATACGATTATAGGAAGCCCTGAAAATTTCAAGTCGATTGATTTTCAGGGGACCAAGATACAAAACTTAAAGAACACAATGTTCCTCTTCTACCAAAAAGTCTTTAAAAGCAAAAAAACCTGTATTTTCAGGTAAATTATGAATTTTGTAATCGCAATCTATAAGGAAGTGGTTTTCCCAAACCAAACCACCTAAATACCCTAATCACCCAAACGGTACAAACAGCCCAAACCGCCTAGAACGCCCTGATCACCCAAATGGCCCAAACCGCTTAAACCTCCCAAACCACAATATCCAGCAAAACCGCCTAAACCACCCAAACCAGAAAAACCGCCTTGATCTCCCATACCACCCTAATCAGGATAGTCCTATATTTTTGTGATCCTCAGGACGCCCTGATCACGAATAGGTTTCTAAGCCCGGACCCTCTGTTGCACCGTCCGCAATAGCTTCCTTTCCTTTGGAAATCAGCTAAAATTATTGAAAAATATTATATAATGCAAATTTTTCAAAACAAAACATTTCAAAAAAGAGACATGAAATGATAACCATAGTTGACGTTGACTGGCAAAAATGACTGCTGATAAAAACCTAGTCGATTCACCTCTAAAATCTTGGATTTCAAAACTGTTTTTCGTCAGATCAAAAATTTGATAGAAAAAGAGTGTACATACTGGTATACAGTATACTATACGCAGCAAACATTAGGAATTATTCTATAGTCTGCTCAACCTGAAATGACATAACCTGAAACTACACAACTGACAACCCATTTTTGCAAATCTTATGCATATTCAGGAATAGCTCGGAATTTTTAGATGACAATCTAGTATCTACACTTGGCTGTTATTTTATTTTTTTATTTATTTATTTATTTTTTTTTATTATTTTTTTTTTTTTCAAAAAATGAATTTTTTTTTATTTTTATATTAAACATGTGCTTTTTTGGAAAAACTTACCATGATCGATGGGGTTCGTTTTGACTATAAGGAGCGAAGCGGCGAGGATGAAACACGCGAGAGATATCGCGGGTGCCATGGTTGGAGCTGACGAAGACCGGTCGGATCGCCGATTGCTCCACCAAGTTCAAAAGTGCGACTTTTCAAATCTTCAGTCCCCACTTTCCAGTCGCGAAACCCCCTTTCCATTCGCAAAACTTCCGGCCGTGTCCATAAACGAGACGATGGCCCACAAAATTGCCTTTTAAATTTCAAATTTAACAAAAGCTGGAAAAATTAAACAATTTTTGAATTTTTTTTTTCTAAATTCGTGGGCGAATTTTTTTTATTTAAAAGAAAGTGAAATCATCTTCCCGAATGATTTCCTACCTTCCTGTAATCTCAAAGCCGCGGGTGAAGCCCACATTTCGGCCGGCACCTACGACCCCGGTAAGATTTCAGAAATGTCGGATTTGAATGTTCCCCAGAGGTATCTTTGAATCGATTTTTGAGAGTGAAGGAGTCTTCTGAGGGTTTTTATCACTAAAACAACTTCGATAGCCCTTTAAAAGAGCTTTCGAACAGTGTATTTATTGCGAAGATTCATTAAGAATTGAGGAAGTTATGAGACTTTTAAGTTAAAAAGAAAATTCGTGTTCCCGAATTTTGGTAATTTTGCCAAAATCACTGGGAAAAAAATTATTTTTCAATCTTGATAAAATTTAATATCTATTGGTATTTTAGGATGCTGAGTACGAACATAATGTAGTTTTTGACGAGAAAATTTTTCCTGTGGTAGTTTACTTAGTTCCAAATGCTGTTTTTTGGCGATAACTCGAAAAACATTGGTCTTAATTATTTTTAATTAATTTCATTGTATTTCTCGTGCAATTTTACATTAGAAGCGATACCTCATTTGCAAATTTTCAAAAATTCATATTTCGGCTTTCCGAAATTTGGCTTCCAAAAACCTACCCTTTAGTCCAATTGGCTACTTATCCAAGGCCTTGAGGTTACTTAAAAACAGTCACTTTGACCCTTCCTTGACCTATTTCAAAAAACTGTATTTTGGAAGTAAAAAACTTCCATTTAGGAAGTCAAACTGATCAATCCGCTCCATTTTCCGGAAAACCCGTTTGAAAATGAGAAAAAAATTATTCCCCATTCCAGGTTAACAAACTTTGTCTTCATTTAAAATTGTTGCTCTATTGATCGTTTCTGTTTTTCCCCCTGTACCATAACAAAAAGTGTAAATTAGCCACATTTGGAATAGACAAAACAGTAAATGATGGCAAAAAAAAATTCATAATTACAAGCATCCTTAATTTTCTGTCACTTCGAACAAAAGCGTTTTTCATTTCTCGTCAATTTGCGAGATGCCCAAAAAACGTGTCCTTCAAAAAATGATGATTTAAAACAGAAGTTTTTTCTAATTGCCTTATTGTTTCTTGGTCAGAATAGTTGATATTCTCTTGTTTATAAAAATCCTGGAATTGCGCAATCTTCTTTTTTTTAGCATCCTTTGGTATGTTATTATTTATTTCCTGACTGAGTTGTTGATTAAGTTATTATATCCGATGAATATTTTAAAAAATTGCAAAACTTGATTTTTTTATAGACGAATCCATGCAGAGGACTCGTGCGAAGAACCTTCTTTTATTTCAGTAGGTCAATGTTGGGCGTTAATGAAATTATTATGCATTTAGGTCGACGATTATAAAAATTGATTTATTTCGACTAAAGTTCTGGCGGATTGGGGGGACAGTCTTTTAGGATTTTTTGATCTTTGAAGTCGGATATCGACAACCTGGCTTCATCGACGACTTCTTCGATGTCTTTCATGTGCGTCTCGTCTCCCGGAAATCTTGTCGAAATCCAAGCCATTTCTGAAAGAAAAAAGTGATTTTGAAACTTTTCGAGACGTAAATTACCTGCAACGAATCCAAAAGCTTCTTGGCACGAATAGACGACTGCGTAGTTTTCATAATCCGTTCCTAATACTGTGAAGGGGATTTGGAGACTGGTCAAACCTGAAGCAATAAAACGGTGCAGTTTAATCGCTTGCCAGAAAAAGGCGAATGCACGAAAAATTTTAAGTCAAGACATTCCTGTCACGATTTTCAACCTTCCCAATAATGTTGCGAACACTTACCTGCCGCGAAATCATATTTTATGCTGTACTTTGCTTTATGGATATCAGTTAAATTAGCCAAGCCACGAATGTACATGTATTTGCTAAGCCTAAAAAAGTATAAAAATATTAAGTTTCTCAAAAGGTATTGAAATAAGAGGACATTGCTTTTAGCTCCCTGTGGTCCTTTCAACTTGAAATTTGTAGGACATTTTCTTATATTAAAGAAGATTTGATGAATTTCAAGTCAATGAGTCCATCTAGGGAACTTTTGAGAAAATTCTTGTTTACTTACATCGGTTCGTACTGATAGCTCAAGACGTTTATTTGCTCTCCTTTTATTTCCGATTCCATGGTCGCACATTGAGCATCGGCTTGAAGTAGAAAATTGCCGAAACTCTTCAGCTCGTGCCATTTTCCGGTAAAAAACTACGTTTTTATAGCCTATGTTTGTATAATTTTTTAAATTTACCAATTCCGGCTTGAAATTTGTCTGATAAGTGTTGAACTTGCAGGTTCCGATCTTCCATGGGATGTAAGGGTGGTTGAAATATTTCGTCCAGTCCGTCAACGGTAACGAATGCGCGCATGTCAAAAATAAAATTATTAAAAATCTATAATAAAAATTTAATTATTTTAAATATTAATTTTTTTTATAATACGTTTTTGATTCCATTTTGAGGGGTTATTGAAGAATACGAGAGTATTCGTGGCATTTATATAGGAATTTAAAATCTACCATTTCAGAGATAAAAATTGAAAGTGGTTGGTAAACTTTAGTCTTGGGTCAAGTAGGTAAAAATATCAAAAATTAAAAGTTAATAGTGAAAAGTGGTTTTTTTTATTTAACGAGATCACTTAAACTTGGTAAATATTGAAGTTTGATCTTTTAAAAAAAAGTTCATGCGTGTGTCATGAGTGATAATTACAGTTTAGACGCTTTAGATTCAAAATGAAGGGCCAGGGGGATAAAAGATGAAAGTCACTTTTTTGTCGATTTTGAGATATTAGTGCTATCTAGGGGCTACGAAGGAGTTCTATCATCTGGTAGAACTGACCATCCCTTTTTGGTCACTTTCATCTTTTTTCCCCCTCATTCCGACTCCTTCACCTATTTCTCTTATTCATTCCCCCTCCTTCCCACTCCCCAAACCTCTCCTACCTTCCTCCACCTCCTCAAGTGTGAATTTTCGACAAGAATGGAAACAGGATCGAGGTGCTAAATCATCAGTTTTCCATAAAATAGTTTTATTTTCATCACATTTAATTAACTTGTTTCAAAATAGAAAGCTGAAAGGGGTAAGTACGGCGGATAATCCGGGCTCGAGTCTTCGTAGAAGTTAAAAGTCGTTTTGCTCGCCGTTAAAGTGACCCCGTTGAGCCTGGCAAGTCTGTAGTTCTTCTTTTCGTAAACTTTCATCGAAAGCCAATATCGACGACCTTTTCGGACGCTCACTCGTTTTTCGAACTTGACGATGAACTGGGTGGCGCATTCGAAATCCTGTTCGATGACGCGTCGAGTCATTATTTCTGCATTGTTGTTCCCCATCGCGTAGAGAATCATCCGGATTTTCTCTCTGTATTTCTCGCAAGGGCGGCCTTCTCTGGTCCAAATCTGACACAAAGATTAGTTACAAATGGTGGAGGCGCCGCCCAAGACTTTGGGGACTTACTTCTACTCCGGTCAAATAGATGTCTTTGTCGATATCGAATAAAATCGAACAGCACATAAGACTGTCGATGAAATATCCGACGGAATGAAAATTAAGAATCGGATAGCAACTTCGGATTCTGGAATTAAACCTCGAAGGGTAAAGACGTTTGCTGCTTTCTGAAGACATATGACAGAAAATGGAGCACGAGTCTTCATCTTTGAGCATTCCGCTTATGACAGGCCCGTCTGCGAATTCCTTCGACGTCATATTCAAAAAGCAAAACCTCTCCATAATCAATCCGATCATCTCAGGCGTCAAAGGTTCTTAAAAAAAAATTTTTTTTTACTCAATATTTAATTACTTACCACCATTATCACGTTTCCATTCGACCCAATTTTGAACGGATTTGAACAACTCGCTTTCCCGAATGCTTAACGCAGGTTGTTTCAAAATTATGCATATCGAAAAGACCTCAAGATTTGGATAATTGATTTCGTCTAATATTTCCTCGGTATTCTGATGTATCCTCTAAAAAGAAAAGCATAAGGAAAGCAAAATTGAAAATAACATACAGCAGAACAACGTTTCTCCAAATCTCTAAGCTTATAAACTTCAGCGAATTGACAAATGGCGCAGACGCTGGTATTGTCGACGTTGCTGTATAGATATTCTAGGCATTTCATTTTGAGCTTTTTATGCAGGAAACGGTCCGAAAGTGTGTATAATTCAGTGGCTTCTTTGACCGATGTTAGTTTAACCTCTTGATAATAAACAAAGCTAAAAAAAAATGTCGATGAAAAAATTTTTTTCTGTGGAGAACTTACTCCAAAAAAAGGCCGAAAAGTTTCGGATCGGTTTCTTCAAGGAAGACCTCGCCGTTTGCTTCTTTCCAATTATCACCGGTGAGCATAACGAAAAAATAAGGGCTCGATATCGAAAGGACGAACCTGCTAGCGTTGAAAACCTAAAAAAAAATTTTTTTTTTTTCCGTTTCTGCTTTTGTTACCTTTGAATTGCATCCGTCGGAAGCAGTTATGACCAGATCTGTCAGCACTTTCATATGGTAGACCAAAGAAAATTTGTGCTCCAACGTGTTCAGTTTGTTTTGCCAGTCGTCCATTCTAAAAATTCGATTTTAGACTAGTTTCGACAAAATTGCATTTTTTTACTCTTCCAGATTTTCAGGAGGTTTCGCTTTTCTCGTCTTGACTATTTGTGACATTTTAAATCGATATCTAAAATATTTAAAAATTAGACATTTCCGGGGGAAAAAAAAAAATCTTTACAGAGGTGCCACGCTCCTCCAGACGAGCGTTGGTAGGAAAAAAATCTGGTATGGAGAGAGCCTCAATATAACTTGAACTTTCCCAAAAGTTACTCTATAGAACTCTCCACAAATACGCCCTCCACATTCCCAAATGACTCTAAGCATGATTCGGTGGATGTGGGGATGAACGTGGGTAACAGTTGGGATTGGGGAGGGTTTAGTTTGGGGGTGATAATTGAGATTAGTTGGGTGTAATGAGGTGAATTTGTGGATAAACTAGGGAATTATTGAGGGGTTATTTAATTTGAGGGGTTTGCTGCTTGAGGACTGGAGCTTGTTGGGGGATGTAATGGCCAATGGGGAAGGAAAATTAGGAGGATGAATGGGCAGAATCATAGTAGGGTTTCAACTATGTGAATTACCCTCCAAAAGCATCCATTACACTTTTTTATCTCCATTATCACCCCCTCAATACGCACTTCCCAATAACTACTTAACCAATACATACTTAGCACCCCTTCGATGCTAATTTTGTTAAGTGGTGAGGAAAAAAGAAGCAAATTCAGTTTTTATAGACGATTTGTCATTTTGACACTAATTTTTGATCGCTTTAAAATGTGGATATTTTTTTAAAATTTTGAACCTTAAATCTTATCTTAACTTCTAGTTATCGATATAAAACCTATAAATAAAAGAAACTTACAAACTTGAGGTTTTTCGACAATGAAACTGTTGCTCCTCTGTGACAGATTCCGAGGCTGAAAATGAATGGAATCGTCCCAGTAGAGAGGGAGGTTGGAATAATCAATAATCAGGCCATCAGGAGGACTCCAGCCTTGAATGGAGTCCAGTCTAGGAGGGGATGAAAACTCCCACAGAATAATAGGATCGGTTTTTAGCAAAAATCAAAATATCAGACAAATTTTTTTTTATATAAATGAATTTGGCAACATAATTTAATAACCAATTATAATGATAAAAATATTAATACAACAAAAAATATATCACATAATAGAAAAAAATATAATACAATTAGTTAAAATATTTTTATGTACAATTAAGTAAAATAATATTTACTATACATTTATTATGAGAATATAAATTACATTTTAATACTGGGTATTTACAATGCACTAAGCATATTAGTCGATGAAAAATAATTTAATTGTCATTTTTCATATTTTGTTTGTTTAGTATGAAGGTACTTGAAAATGCAAGGAGGCGGTGTCGCTGTTTGAGGTTTCGGGCGCGAATGTGGGATGAGGCGATTTCGACGGTGTGATTCCCTGGGAACCATCCTTCTTCTCGGTCACGAGTTCTTTCGCCGTAGAACCAACCTTTAAGATTTTTTAAAATTAATAAATAAAAATTTTATGTTTTTTACCGTCTGTTTTTCTGTGGACGTTGATGACGTCGCCGGGTTGGAGGGTGAGCTCGTCAGGTTGGGTGCTCGTGTATGGATGGATGGCTGAAACCTGAGGGCAGTCCCATGATTCATACAGGACTTCGTTGGGATCTTTTGATTTCGGAGGCATGAACGCCAAAAGCCACCTTTCTCTTGAACTTTCACTTCCACAACTCATTATCTAAACAATAAAAAAAGTAATGATTTTTGTGGTTTTTTCAAACTAAAATAAGGAAGTAAAAGCATTTTTGAAAAAGATCCAGAGTTTAGAGGTTAAAAATTACACAAAACAGGATGAAGTATTTTAAAATTAGGAAAGAAGGGTTGTAGGGAAAGAACATGTTTTAACAGGTATTCTTCAGCCTTGTTCATTGAGGGATTTTATGCCACTTTACATTGGTTTAGGGGTTGAGGGAACACTGAGGATGGCTATTGGACAAATTTAAGGTTAGGAAGGTTAAAACATGGTTAACAAACTTATAAATTTAAAAAAAAATTACCATTTCTTCAGTCTTCCCTTCATGGTTTTCAAGTAAAGTGACCATAATTAAATATTTATGCGGAATCAAAGGATCTTCATATGACGTCATTTGGACAAATTTTCTCGCACAGAAGGTCACGACCATATAATTGTCCTCTCTAAAAATCAAAATATAGAATATTTTTGTGTATGTTTTTGATTTTACCCTTTCTTTTTGGCAAGTATGAGGTAGTCTGTGAATAGGAAAAGAGTCCTTTTTGAAGTACTTCGCCCAGTCGTGAGCTTTTTGCTTAATGTCAGTTTCGGCTCAATGTTGACCTGCATGACCTGACCAGACCTTACTAGCCACCTCGATTCAGACAAAAGTGGCAACCGCCTTATTTTCGGCGGAAAATTCAAACTGTGGCTTAACAAAACCATCTCTTCCAACCGCTCGGTCTGCCTTGCAGCTTCATTACAATCATGAACAACCTTCAAACAACATTAATTTCATTTTTTTAAATAATAATTTATACCTTGCTTAATTTAGTAAGAGCCATTTTACAAGAATCATATTCAGAATCGGAAGGCGTAAGTTTGGTCAAAATCGCATCTAAAAGAAGTGGCATCCTTGTTATCCTTTGCATTGGCAGTAAAAGGAATGAATATAATGATAAACTATGGCATTTCGGCGATGACTCTAATGAATTCAAAGCTTCCAAAAATGTATTCGATTTTCTGCAAGAAATGATTAGTTTTTCATATTTAAAAATAAATAAATTACTTTAAATTTTTTAGTGTTCTTTCAATGGCGATTTGGTGTTTGCAGTATGTGATGTATGCGCTGAATTTTTCCTGAGTTAACTGGCAGACGATGTCGCAGACTCCTTCTAAAAGGATGCTTTCTTGCCAGCATTTTTCAAGAGCGGCAAGTACAGCTTCAGAGCATCTCCGGACTAGAAATTACTTTAGTTTTGCCTAAAAATAAGAAAAAGCTTACCTGGACTGATGTTTCCGAAAAGAGTTTTATAGTCTACTTTAGAAACGAGATTTTCGTCTTTCAACAGCGGACTCGCAGCAAAATGCTTTTCAAGGACGACCAAAGATTTGTAGTAAGAGGCTTCGGAAGTTATCAGCTCGAATTTTGCTTCTTGCAAACGTCGTTTTTCAGGAGATAAAGAATCTGAAAGAACATATTAGATCATCACTTCCTCTAACCTCCCTTTACATCCCATCACTTCCCCAACCACCTTTCCCTTCTACATGAATGATCCACAATGAATAGGTTAACTAACCTAAAATTCCCGAATTGATGACCTGAGGTACTTGCGACCAAAGCGTTCTATGTCTTTCTGAACCAACAAGATCCAAAGCAGAAGGACGATTTTCTGAGATATTCTTCTCGTTTTTCTTTATTTCTTCATATCCGACTTCGGAAGCCACATCAGCTCTTTCAAGCTAAAAAGAAATTACAAAATTTGAAAAGTAAATTGACTTACTTCGGCCACACTGGCAGCATAAAATTGGTAAAGAGGTTCATTGGCGAATCTAAGGTCAAGATCTGAGCTCGTAGTTGAATCTAAAATTGAATTTTTTAAATTTTAGGAAAAAATTGAATTTTTGCATTTTACCGTGTTCTGACATGGTATCTGAAGGTTTGCTGTTTTCATAAAGGCCGACGTCTGAGTACCAACTTTGGTCCCGAAGTTTGCTTCTATCGTTAATGGAATTTTCGAAAAGTCCACATTCCATGTATAAGGAGGAGTCGTTGATCGGTTTCTTTTGTTCGCCATTGATTGGCGGCGGTGGTGGAGGAGAGGTCGGTCGAATGGAAGCGCTGTGACGCCTCACGTCTGTTTTTGGAACATTTTCTTTTTTCTTCTCTTCACTTTTGACTTCGGACGCATCCAAATAAAAGGTTGAGTTGCTCTGCGGGTTTTTCTTTTTAAACGAAGGCCACTTTCCTCGCGAAATATTCTCAGCGGATACACTATGTGTTACTTGTTCTGCTGCACTAGGAACTGGGACTGCCATACTTATGCGACTTATCCGTCTCAATCTTTGACCAAACGATAAACTCGTCTTTCGCATTTTCTTCTTTGCCGTTCTCATAAAACTATAGATCCCTTCACTCTGTGGCGATGGCGGCCTTTCTGGGCAGTTCTTGAACAAAAAATTAATTTAAAAAAAAATAAAAATAAAAATACATACTTGATTTTGAGCAGGAACTTTGTTTTCCGTATCTGAATCCGATTCGGACGAAAAGTCATCGCAAAGGGCATCATAGGGGCTTTCAACTGCTTCATAATGCAACCCATTGCTGTCTGTTTCACCTTGAAATAAAATACTTTTATAAAAGAAGAATTCCCATAAAGTCATGTTTTGGTCCTGCTTTCTGGTGGCAATTTTTACAACTGCTAGGTTAGATTTTTGAGGTTAGGAGGCCAAAACATGACTTGGACAGTTTCAATTGTACATTGTGGTGTAATACCTTCATTAAGGAATAATGTAACTTCTTGAATTTCGTATTTGCAACCTGGATAATAGATTTCTCGTAGAGAAACGAGGCCTTTAGTTTTTAAATTAAGTGTAGGCTCTTCGTTTATTTTTTCAGTCTCTGGTTCCGCCCATGAGAAATAAATGAAAGACGAAGACGACACTGCCACTATTTAGACAAAGAGAAAATGAATTCGAGATTTTCGAAGGGTCATTGGAAACTTCTCGGTTAATTGGGGTCAATTTTGCATTCGAATTTTTAACGTGCGGGTTCAAAGACTAGGATGAAGACCTTTGGAGGGTTCGCCCCTGACCTTAGATTCAATTGGGAGCTGTGATTCAAATTACAGTAAATGAGCATCAATGACTACCGCAGAAATCACTTAATTGGAAATTGTTCATCAAATTTTCCGTTTTGTGGGTCTTTCTAGTCGAAAACGAGTAAAGATCTGCCAACAAAATATCTTAGTCGACAAAAAGTCCTTTCGAAAGGAGTCTTCTTAGTTCAAAAGTGGTCAAAGTCCACCTAAACAGTGTCTGTCTTGTCTGATAAGACCTAAAGTCCATTCTAAAGGAGTCTTCTTTGTCCAAAAGTGGTCAAAGTCCACCTAAACAGTGTATCTGTCTTGTCTGATAAAGCCTAAAGTCCATTGGAAAGGGGTCTTCTTAGTCCAAAAGTGGTCAAAGTCCACCTAAACAGACAAAGCCTAAAGCCCATTCGAAAGAAGTGTTTCTAGTCGTCCAAAAGTGGTTTAAGTCCACCTAAACAGTGTCTGTCTTCTGATAAGGCCTTAAGTCCTTTCTAAAGGAGTCTTCTTAGTCCAAAAGTGGTCAAAGTCCACCTAAACAGTATCTGTCTTTTCTGATAAGGCCTCCATTCGAAATGAGTCTTCTTAGTCCAAAAGTTGTCAAAGTCCCCCTAAACAGTATCTTTCTTGTGTTTGACGTCATGCACATTCAAAAAGGGTCAATGTCCACTTATTTTCCTATGTGAAATCCTATCTGAGCTTGTGCACCTTGTAGGTCATAAAAATAAGCAATTTTGTGAACAAACAGAACCAAAGAATGAACCAAGGTCGCAATATTTTCGAATTTTCAAGGCCCTACTATGACCAGGATCCCACATTGGGAATCAAGAGACAATAAAAGTTAAAACAATTATAGAAAACGGCATGTGACTTTAGTAGAGGAGAGGGAATTGCGCGTTTTCCCGGCGTTGTGTGGGTCATGGAGAAATACAGCGAATTAGAGAGCACCGTGTCCACAAAAAGCTTCTCCTCTTTTTTTTTCTCTCGCTAATCTCTTTTAACGTGGGAAGGGACCATCATAATGTGGAATTTTCTCTTCAAAAAGGACTGTCTAAGTAAAAACCGTTCTATTGATTTCTTAGAAGCTAAAAAAAGGAGGGAAACACCCAAAAAAGATTGGTAAATTACTTAGGTACCTAAGATTACCTGTCCAAACACTTTTTTAAGCGAATTTTTATCTTCCCCTCTTCGAAAAAGGAAGTAAAAACTCATAAAAATTCATACGAAATTTCCTTCCTCACGCTCTAATAATTCTTTTGAATACGACACCATTAATTCGAAGATGCCCAAAAGAAATTCTTCAAAAGGAGTTTCTGATAAATTAAATAAAAATTAACGTCCGATAAAAGAACAATGTTCGTCGCCGACGGTGGATGTTTACGACATTTCTTCACGGAATCCAGAGTTGGAAATGTCGGAATCTTACTGTCCATTTAACGGAAGAAGAGTCGAAGATAACGGACGTCTTGAGTGTTTTTCTCCTTATTTTCAATAGGGCCGCGAATTATGGAGAGCCGGAATCATTTGCTCACCTCGTACACAAACACAAACTATC
This sequence comes from Orius laevigatus, assembly GCA_018703685.1. Classification (NCBI taxonomy): domain Eukaryota; kingdom Metazoa; phylum Arthropoda; class Insecta; order Hemiptera; family Anthocoridae; genus Orius; species Orius laevigatus. The sequence goes on along the minus strand of JAGWEN010000370.1, from coordinate 22,771 downwards.
TACACCTTTTTTCAAACCAAGAACGAACATACTTTCCAACTTTCGAATAAGTCTCATTGGAATCTAGATTGGGGAAATTTAGAATTTAAATTCTTTTTTAGAACTGTCTAGGGCCATCCGTTCTCTCTTGAAAGCCATAAATGTATAGTCATGTATGCAATTGATCAAAAACCGGTCCTATAAAAAGGGGTCATTTTTGAACATCGATATCTCCTGAACGGCTAGACCGATTTAGACTTTCAAAAGCTCATTAGACGCATAATTTAATCATCTTTCTTTCTTTACTTCGTGGTTAAGTCGCTAAAATGCATTGTTTTTGCGCTAGAGATCAAAGACTGAAAAAAGTTCCCGATTTGGCCGGTTTTTTCAAAATGGCGGACGAAGCAATAGGGGCGCAAACTTGACGGGCCAGGATTGGGATTCGATCAATCAACATAAGAAACGGAGTAGACAATACCAGAAGGAAAACATTTTCCACATCTGTAGACTTAACTACATAAATATTTAAACTGATTTACATACTTCATAATAGGAGAAAAAAAAAGTTTTAGACAGATTTGTATGCCCGAAACATCATAATGAGGCGTCAATCTAACTTTTTAATAAAAGAGTAAAAAATTGTCTTCATCAAAAATAGTCTTTGCTAGGAGCAACCAGGGTGAAGCTTCTGAAATCATGGTTATGGGTCGCCAAGGCAACCCTTAGCTTAGAAGCCAATGAAACGTTGGAAAAAAATGTTTTTCTCAGATACCTACCTCGAAAAAAATCGACGCCCTTCGTTCTTGTTCCCACAGAGTTAATAATTTCTAGTATATAATTGCGGAGGACACATTAATTATAGGTTGATAAGCAGAATTGCGAGAAAATAACTTTTTTTAGTATTCTTTCCAATTGATTGAAAGGTTGACATAAATTGGCTATTGTTGATGACAGATTGCCGGCTACTGATATAGAGATTTATTTTTTTGTTTTCTTCAAGAAACCGTTTTTTTATAATTTTTTAATGGTGATTAATGGTGACATTTATTGTAGATAATTACGGTGACAATTTATGATTGTTTGTGACGATAAAACAAGCCGAAAGGATACAATGGGGACGGTTTTTTCCAAACTAATCATCGTTTGTTGGTTCAATAGTGTGGAAAAACCTGGATGGCTGAAAATGAAGTTTATGGGCAAGCTAGAGGTGAGTGCAGGGACAAAAAGGGACAAAAATAGGCCTATCCTTGGCCCCAACCTCCATGGAGACTCCCCAGTGAAAAGTTGGCCCTACAAAACACTGAGATTTTGATTGAATCCTCCATTAGCCACGTGGATGACAAAAAACGGAACCGTTTATAATTTGAATGACAGTGGTGCCAACTACGAGAAGTTTCCAATGCGTTATTTTTGGTTTTATTTTTTTCATTTTTCAAGGATAAGTTGAGTAATTCGAACCTTCCAAATTGACATGTCGCCTTCTTCTCCTCGGATATGTCGAGAGGCTCGACGACGAGGAACTGCTCTGAGAAATGTTTCCGACAGAATTCCTTGTAAGTGCATTCCGCTTCATGACATGGTCCGAAAAACTTTAATTGTGAAACGTTTTCCTTTTATTTTAAAAAATCAGAGATGCCAAATATCCAAGGTCAGAAAGAAGTCCTCCTTGAAAACCCCCATCTTGTGGAGAGTAAAAAACTGCACTTGACACAACACAAATTGGGCTTTTCCACACAAATTAGGCAATCCGGACAGAAAAAAGACAAAAAACGAATCTAATTTCGTAATATAAACTTTCACTTTTTGCCCGGCCTGAAGGCTTGTACACGACTCGGACTCTTCAAGAACTAAGGATGCCGAAGAAGTGATGCAACGGAATCCCCACTACGAAGACGCCTACGGTTCCCCACCTACAAATGGCCAACTCCCTCTACTCTCGTGTTTTTGTTGTTTTCCTCTAGTCTGCATTGTTTAAATTAGATCTTGTGGACCGTGAACAAAATTTATAATGACGACGTGACGCAATATGGGACCCTGCTTGTCCGAAGCGACAATTCGACGACCCCAATCATTTTAACAGAGTCTGCGAATGTAATCACAATTGACGTCAGCATCTGTGGGCGAGGCGTGACTTAAAATCCAACAAGAACAAAACAAAAAAGTTTTAAATCATAAAATCCCCCCCTTTTAAAATAAAAATGAACACATCAAGGACGATAGTTTCCTCGCAAGTCCAATTATGAAGCAATAAGGCCAGATTTAGGGTTGGTTTTTCACCAATTTAGGAGTTCAAGTTTTTGTAGAAGAATTTTCCCTTTTGAATCGGACAAGGAGCCATCCTAGGTCCAATGCTATTCATTATTGTCTAAAAGATGCATTGATGGCCAATGTAAAAGTCTCCTACATTTGTTTAGAAATCAAAAAACTCTTTAAATTTACATAAAATGGATAATTTTTGTCTCCAAACAGTACTAACTTCAAACCTAGATATCTTGAGAACGGCTGGACCGATTTTTTAAAATAACACATTTTTGGAAAACTCTTTTAAAGGACTTTCAAATAATGTGTGATTCTGCACATACTTTTAGAGACATTTGAATTTAAAGCCAAAAAACGAGAAGGAAACCTTAAATGGACAAAAACGCTAGTAGACTTTTTCAAATTTAAACACCTAAGAAAAAGTGGATTCCAAATAAAAACTTCTACCTTAAAAGACGAAAAAAACTGACGTTTGCATCAATAAATTCCATCTTTTATCAAGTGCACATGCATACAAATTACAAAATAAGTTTCGAAACTTCGCTCTCTGAACAGCTCTCTTTTTTTTTTTTTTTTTGTGAAAACATGGCTATGGAAACATTATCAGAAGATGAAAATAAACTTTATTGTTTACTGAAATGGGTTTATAAGATATTTATAAGTCCGAAGGCTGGAAATGCGGTTTTCTAGCTCAAGTGAGGTCATAAATGTAAATTTCTGTCTTCAAAATACAATAAGAAGAACCTTTTAAATATTTATGGTTTCCGAGATAAGTCTGAAAGGGAAAATTGAAGCCTATAGTTGCCAAGGTGGAAATTTCTTTTTTTAACTTCCTGAAATGGAATTTATTGTTTTACCCTGAAGTTTTGGAAATTGCTGGTCTAAAAGGAAGGATAGGCATGGAGGAGGTATAAAAGGCTTTTTGAGGAAGTTCTGGCCGGAGTAGCTCCAGACAAATAGAAAGACGAAAAACCGATTTCTATCTTGAAAATCCTTAGTTTTCCTCAATTTTTTTTAACCGTCAGGGAAATTTGGCTTGATAAACATCGGGGAAACGACTTTTACTTCAAAAACAAGTACGAATCCAGAAAGTCACCGTCCGTGAATAAAGTGGGTAACATAGTGTTACGAAATTCATTAGAACGTCTCGTTAAAAATCATGTTACGGATACGTCTTTTATTAGTTTTTCCCATTGTTTTATTTAAAGAAAAGCAATATTACACCACAATATTTAATTAATCATCTAAATCAATGACTTACCTTCTTCTTGTTTGCTGCTCCATTGACGTCTTACTTTCTGAGACCAGCTATCAAAGGTCGTTTTAGGTTTTGATGTATCCTGAAGCCTAAAAACAAAATAATTTTGATTATGGAAATTATTTTTTAAGTTATCTAGCTTTCCCTGAAGAAATATTCAAGGAACCTAATATAAGTAGCACCTACTTAAAAAAGTTTTGGGTTCTTTGACTTAAAGAAAGCGTGACTTAATAAATTAACGTTTATCTTGACCCAGATTTGTTCCCTTTTTTTAAAAAAAAGCCATACGTACACGAGGATTTCTTCTTTTTCTTCAATTTCGATGTCGACCCAGTCGTCACTGGTGTCACTTTTTGAAGCACCGCTAACTACTGCTCCTGAACCTAAAAAACAAGTTGTTTAGTAATGTTTTTTTACGGTAAAAATTATATTGGAAGGATTGGTTGACCGAAATTGAGGATGAGAATAACCAAGTCAACAGGAAAGCATAAAAATTTGAATGGCCAGGGGGAAAAAAGATGAAAGTCACTTTTTCGTCGATTTTGAGATATTAGCGCTGTCTAGGGGGTATGAAGGAGTACTATCATCTGGTAGAACAACAAATGAGAAAAAAGATGAGAATCGTCCAAAATGTGCATGAAAAGATTCGGTGTAAGGGGGAAAATGGATTAATGTTACATGCATTACAATGGATATTACAAAAGGATTAATAGAAATCAAACTTTTTTTTGCTTTTTCATTTTTCTCGAAATCACTTTTTGGTCACTTTCACCTTTTTTCCCCCTGGCCCTTCAATTTTAGTCTCAAGACCCCAGTTTTTAGTCAAAAACAGCCAAAATCGATCTTGGTAAAGCCACTATTGAATCAAATATCCCAAAATCGACCTCAAATTCAACATTTAAGAGCCAAAATTGAATTTAAAAAATTAATCTTCAGTCCTCAACACTGTATCAGTCTATAAGAATCTTGGCTGCTATTTTGGCAGCGATAAATTGTGGTAATTCTTCTAAATTTCCCTAGGATTCTTATTGGTTAAGATATGAAGTTCTTCACGAATGAGATTTTTCTTAGGGTTATCTACCATTTGAAATGGATCTTTCAAAAGATTTGGGGTGATTAAAGGATTAAAATATTTCTTTTTTTTTACCAGTTTTCATTCTGTTATTGAAAAGATAACCTTTGAACTATTTTTTCTTTTTATGATCTTCATTTTTAATAAAAACAAAGAGAACCCTTAAAAAATGGGGATAACGTCCGAAGAGATTTTCCGCCCACTCCAGGGTCAAGAATCTGAATAAAATTCGAAACGTGGGAGTCGAAACGCGAATTTCTCTCATTCACGTCGCTTTTTTTAAGTCACTTCTGATAGCGATAACTAACCAGAGGACGCTCTCGACGACGGTCTGGCTTCATAGAGGCTATTACTTTGTTCGTAGCTGCTATCCGATCCTGTCCTCGTGTCATAAATCGACTCGTAAATCCCTTCGTTTTGTCCCATATCGCTCACATTGAGGACATCGTCGTAAATCACGTCATCTCCATTCGGCGTCCCATAATGTATCACGTCGTATGAATTTTCGACCTAAAAAACAAATTTGAAAAATATGTTTTTTTGGTTTGAAAAACGCACCTCTTCGTAAGATTTCGTTATGATGTCTTCGTAGGTTGATTCTGAAGGGTTTTGGATGTAATTGTTTTCTTGAAGAGCTGGAGTTGATTTGAGCAAATGCCTGTAGAGTGAGGAGACGTTCGCTTTGGGCTCTGGGACGTTGTTGATTTTTCCGTAACCTTTACCGATGATGCTTCTTTCCTGTGGAGTCTCGGATTTTTTATTTTCTTTATCTTCTTTGGCGTCTTCGATTTCCGGACTTTCCAAAACGATTGCAGGTACTGGAGTAGGTAAAGCAGTCTTATCTTCTTTCGTTTCTGAAATTAAAAAAGTTATAACTGGTCTTGTGATGAAATGAGTTTACCTTTGTTGTCTTTTGTTCCCCAAAGAAAGGATGAATTCGGTTTCACAGTAGGTTTGACATCGTTAAAGACAGAATAGAGGATGTCGTTTTTTGGAATGCTTAGTTTCTTTTCGTTTTTGACGATTTCTAAAGTTTTCGGTGGTTTGGACACTTTGTCAGGTTTGGGTTTGAGTTCGGGCTTTATGGCTGGTTCAGTCTCTTCTTTGACGGCGTTGAGCTTTTTGGGGGTTTTCGGGTGTGAGTTTTTACGTACGAGGACCATTTTGGGCTTTTCGACGACGTTTTCGAAACGGAGGACGGCTTCGCGGACTGTGACGCCGGCGGGCTTCTGCGAGTGGAGCTTCTTGAGGAGGGCGCGTCCTTTAGTTTCGTCTTCGACGATGATAGCGTTGAATTTAGAAGCGATCTCTTGGACGGAGTTGGACGGCAAGGAGACTTTGGTCGCCCTGCACATCACTTTCGATCCTCCCCCTCGTGTTTTGAAACTCAATTTACGCCCTCCTTGTCTCTTCTCTTCCGGCGACATCGTTTTTTCACCCTCGACGATTATTCTGGCCATTTTCATCGGCCCTTTCTTTCTCCCTGGGCATCCTCAACACCTCCTGTCCTGCAACGAAAAATAAAACTTTAATTTCTTCACAAAATTAATGGGACTTTAAAAAAAAATGTTAATTCGCGTTACACTTATTAGATATGCATTCAGGAAGCGTAGAAAAGAACAATAGATCCAGGGGAAAGCTTTCCTGGACAATGTAGTAAGAAAATTCAGAAAAAACTTCCAAAAAATAAATTAAAATAATTTAAATGCACCTTTATTCAAATAAGGAAAAGAGAGCTGGAATCGAACCCACGAACTTTGCATTTGAGCGATAATTTGACATGGACCGCTTGCCCTTATCCTCTCGGTCACGCATGTTTCAAGTACATAGGTTTCCAATTTGTCATTTTGCGTACCTATACCAAGGCCTTTAAATTTTTATCTGCAAATAGTGGAGCATTTAAATTGTAAAGTTGACTAAAAAGGATCTTTTCTGCTGAAAAAGGTTCAAAATCCGGCTAAAAAGGGATCTTCTTGTCGAAAATATACAAAAATCTCCCTAAAAAGGGTTTTTTCCTTATAAGGTCTTGCCAAATAGGGTCAATATCGGTGTAAAGGGTCTTTTCTTGCCAAATAGGGTCAAAATCTAGGTAAAAATGGTCTTTGATTATCAAACAAGGTTCAAAAACAGGCTGAAATGGGTCTCTTCTTGTCAAGAATGGTCAAAATCTGTCTGAAAAGTGTCAAAAAAGGATTAAAATCTAGCTGAAAAGGGTCTTTTCTTATTTAATAAGTAAAAGTCTTATTTCTTATAAGTAAAAGGGGTCTTTTCTTGTCAAAATCTGTATGAGAAGTCTTTCGTTGTCACACAGGGTCAAAATCTGTCTGAAAAGTATCTTTCCTTATAAAAAGTGTTAAAGTCTGGGTGAAAAAGGGTCTTTTCTATCAAACAAGGTTCAAAATCTGTCTGAAAAGTGTCTTTCCTTGTAAAAGGGGGGGGTCTAAATCTAGCTGAAAAGCATCTTTTCTTATCAAAAAAAGGTTCAAAATTAGGCTAAAATGGGTCTTTTCTTGTCAAAAGGGAAAAAAATCTGTCTAAAAAGTGTCTTTCCTTGTCATAAAAGGTCAATTTCTGGCTGAAATTGGTCTTTCCTTGTCAAAAAGGGTCAAAGAGTCAAAATTTTGCTGAAAAGAGCCTCTTACCATAAAAGGTTAAAAATTAGGCTGAAGAGAGCCTTTTTTTTTTTTTTTTTTTGTCGAAAAGGGTCTTTTCTTATCAAAATTGAGGAAGTTAAAAAGATCAAAGTTAGGCTGAAATGGGTCTTTTCTTGTCAAAAGCAGTTCTAAGTATGACTTTAGTATCTCTTAGGATTGCTGTCGTCCCGGAAAATGAGTAAAAAGGCATCTACGAATAAGGGCAATGAGTGTTGCATAAAAATCTTTGAAAATGCGTAAAATTACGCATAATGCGTACCTAATAGTACAATACGTATCTAGAAACTCGGTAGCGTTCCGCCCCGCCGAGCAAAACCAAGGAATCCAGTAGTTTGGTATTATGTACCTCAAAATGCTACAGAGGATCATACATTGCAATCAAAATTGTACTGCATTTACCTACAGCTTTCATTTTCCTCGGATTACAGTGGGTAAGCCGATTGCAGGTCGCTGATTGGTCGGATTACCGGGAGTGTTTTAGTGACCTGAGGTTAATGGAACAAAAGGTGATTCATCTAAAGGAAGTGATTTCTTGAATGACCATCCCGGCCGACTAGAAAAGTTGCATTCCTCTATAACTACGGTTTACTGAACGGGGTCACTATACTCTTAATTACAATATCACATAACTTGTTCATCTCATTATGTCATAATAGCATGTTTTATTTAAATTTTGACTATCAAAATGACTCATTGCTAGTGAAAGCTATTATCGGACAGTTTTTGAGCTGAAATCCGGGAGAAATGTGGAAGCCGCACAGGTGAATCGGAAGACGTGAGTCATGGGGAGGACGGCGACCAGTTTTGCCGTCTACCCCGTTATCCAACAGGCTGCAACGTGAGTCATCTCTTTGACAAAATGGGATTAGGGATTTCGGAGCATAAAAATTACGCAATAAATTCGCGAACCCAAAAAAGAGATTTTAAGGTCATCATTGCCCTAAAAGGAATCTTGTAAATAAAAACCAAAACGAAAGTAAAGTAGGTAAGCAAAATCGGTCATAGCATAAATTCTATTAATAAATTTTGAAATCAAACTCCTCAGCTATCTTAGGACGCATTTGTCCTATAGCTTGTAAACTTCCCGAGTGCTTCACAATTCCATAACTGAGTGTTCAGACTCCGTAACTTCCACAATTTTTGACCGATTTAGTTAATATTTATACAGTTAGAAAGCTCTTTTAAAAAGCTACAAAATTGATTTAATGCATAAAATCTCTCAGAGCACTCCTTAGCCTTCAACAATGGGTTTAAACTTACCCTGCTAGGTGTAAAGAACGTTTAAGTTCATTTTTGAAGGCTAAGGAGTGCTCTAAGAGATTTTATGCATTAAGTCAATTTTGTAGGTTTTTTAAAGATCTTTCTAACTGTATAAGAATTGACTAAATCGGTCAAAAATTGTGGACGTTATGGACGTTTAAGTCGTGCATCACTGTTGATTCTTTTGTTTTCGGAACGTGTTTATTTTTAAGAAAATGAAACAAAAAGAAAAACTTTTTCTAGCCTCTGCGGGGGATTTCCAAGGATAAAGCAATAGCCGCCTTTTGGTAGGTAATCTCAAAATCGATTCACAACAAGAAGACAAACTGTTCAAAAGGCCTTCTTGAAGGACATTCAATTTTCTCCCACTCGTATGAACTATCTTTACGACAGTGATGTCATTTTATGCTTTTCGCTACGTCAGCTCTTATATCGAAATGTTAATGGATAACTTTGTCCTAATTTAAAGTGAAATTTCGACAGATAATTTCATTGTCCAGGTGGATGTTTTGTTAATTTTCAATGAATCATACGTAAGATAGTCGCTTTCTTTTCGTCATAAAACAGAAGAGTTCATAAAAACAAGTTAAATGCGGCTTTAATATCGTAATTATGGTCTAGTGGTTTTTTTCGGGTCGAGTTAATTATAAACCAACGTTCTTAATTATAAAGTTAAATTCTCATTTCTCGCCTATTAGAAAAAATGCCATCAAAGGAGCCATCCCGCGACAATCGATTGTGGTCTTCTCGCTCGAACGGAGCGAATCATTCGGCCGAATTACGATTTTTTGAACCTTTTCATTGAAAATCGCCTGGGGACTAAATGTAGCATGGGGAACAAAAGACGTTTCGCAAGTTCATGATGTAACTATTTTTTTAAAAAATGTAGCGGGTGGAATCGGGTCATTGCCAAGCCGTTTTCCTATTAATTACGATCAAGTATCGCCTTTTGTCTGGCTAATTTTATAGTGGGAATCTAAAGTTGAGACATTTATCATCCAACTGGACTTTATTGGGGGAGGCAAAACTGCATAATACAGTCTGAAACTGTCAAAAACTGTTTTAACGGTCATAAAACGTCCTTGGAACGCCGAAAAACAAATTAAAACTGCCTAAATTGTCACAAAACGTCCTTTAAATTGTTATTCCAGGCAATGAAGGTATAGAAGGAAATGTTTGGCACCCAAGGCTTGACTTAATAAAATGTCAAACCCACCAAATCCCAAGTCAAGAGGGGGATTATAGGTCAAAATGTTCAGTTTTTAGCCTATATCTCAAAAACTATTTGTCCTAGCGACATGACCACTTAGTTCAAAATTAAAGCTGACAACATTTGCTACAAATTTTACTAATCACTTTTGTCGATTCGTTGGTTCGTTATCGAGATATCTGATCTTCAAATTGGTCAAAAAGACAGCCCCACCTCTATTTTTTTGAAGGAGAACGACTCGCCTGAGTAAAGCGAAACTTTTGCTGGCTTATCGATATGGTAACTTTTTAAGGTTATCAAGTGTTCACCGATTTCTTTTCGATGAACATTTCAATTTTGCTACCGCAAACGCTTTCGGTTTATAAACGTCCGCTATTCTTTACTCTAATTTCTTTTTAAGAACCATTTTATAAACCACAAAATATCTAGAAAGTTAATTTCAACCGTTTTTCTTATGGGAAAAACGAAAACTTGTAAATCATCCAAAAAGGCATTTTACAACTCGAGACGCAATTTTACGCTTGGTCTCACATTTTATTTAAAGAAATGTAGAAAAATTATAATTCCGAACTTTCCCCCCGTTCTAGGGATAACGAATTATCTGCTACTAAAAACACTTTCGTTGCTCATATTTTATGGGCAAAAGAAGCTGGAAAGTAAAAAAAGTGGATTAATTGTCAATATGACCTTTACTTTTGAATCCGTCATGCTTTAGAGGAGAAATGAATGTAATAAATAGACAAAAATTGGGTCCTCGACCTTTATTCAACATCTTGGGAAAATTCAATCGAAGCAATTTGAACGCCTGAGACATTGGGATAATCAAATCTTTTGTCGGGTCAGAAAAATTAAACCTATAGAGTTATATTGTTTCATAAATTACAATGAGTTCTCTAGAAAAATAGCTTAGGATTCATTTTTTATTCATCCGACAGTTGAGAGAACAAAAGTTCAAATTAATAAGAGAACAATTTTGTTTTTTTGCTCTGGAGAAAGCAAATCGCTAATGTCATTCCCGTCGTTTTGTCTCATTTAAAATTACCTTTCTCTCGCATGGACAAGAAGCCAAATGGAACGTATCGTGAATTAAAGAAACGGACGATTTTACGACAAATTTACTGTGCGAGAATGCTCAAAAGATGGCTTTCTAAAAAAAAATTGGGATTTTTACGAGCTTCGAAATTCCTCAAAAATTAAGATTTCTCAAAAGTTTTGGCTAAATTATCTTTAATCCATAAAAATGTTAGAAATTAACGAATTTTTAATTAACTATGGAATTTTTTAATTATACCTTTAAACTCAGAAATTCTTGTTTGACGAATGTGACGATTTCCAATTAACATTTCAATTGAAGATTCCCTTTTTTTTATTATGGACCGTGAAGCTGTCCTTGGATCTTTTGTTCTAGAACAAAAGTTTCCAATTTCTTCCTACTCAGAAACTTAACGTTTACAAGGCTGAACTTCATCTTCTGACATGGAGAAAACGGTCAAAGGGATAACGAGAGAAAATTAAAGCATGTATGATAATAAATTCAAATAGTCGCCTAATGAAGTAAAAGTGAAAGCAATTTCGGCCCTTTGTTTAAACGAGAGATTCCAATCGTGGGAATGGTGAAGGTTCGATACTTTTTAATCTGTATTAAATCGCGATAATTTTTAACAAATTGAAAAGTTTGAGTTGCCTATGAAAAAAGGAAAAGTGAACTTGATCCGGATATGGTCACGTTTCGTCGTGATGCACCTGATCTCACCCACGAATCCGCTAGACAGCGGACTTTCTTTCGGGGGCGTAGCCCTCGGATTAGAACCAAAAATTCGATCCCCGCACCTTCTTTCCAAAAAGAGGGGACTTTCTTGTGTGCGAAATTAAACTGAAAGTTTTCGTTTTTCCGAATATAGAATACGATTTCGTCTAATCGACTACCGAACCTCTAATTTTTAGACAAAATCCGAAATCCGGGCTTTGGCGGAACTAAAAATTTCGCTTGTATAATGAAAGTGCTACCTCTGCTAAAATCCAAAACTTATAAAACAGTAAAAAGTACATGAAAAAAAGGGTCTAACCGTCGTAAAAAAAAAGGTTCCAACCACATGAAAAGGGATCCAAACCTCATACAAAAAGGTTAACAACATGAAAAAGGGTCAAAACCACATGAAAAAAAAGATCCAAACCAGATGAAAACAGGTTCAGAGCACATAAAAAAAGGTCCAAACCACATGAAAAGGAGTCCAAACAATATATCAAAATCACATTTAAAAAAAAGTTAAAAGGGTCATGAAAAGGGGTCCAAACCACATTAAAAGGGGTCCAAACCACATTAAAAGGAGTCCAAATCAAATGAAAAACGGTCCAAATCACATGACAAAGGGTCCCAGTCACATGAAAAATGGTCCAAACCACATGAAAAAGGGTCCAAACCTCATATAACAAGGTTAACCACGTGAAAGAGGGTCCAAATCACATAAAAAAGGGTCCAAATCACTTGAAAAAGGGTCCAAACCACATTAAAAGGGGTCCAAATAAATGAAATGAAAAAGGGTCCAAACCACATTAAAAGGGGTCCAAACCACATCAAAATGAGTCCAAATCAAATGAAAAACGGTCCAAATCACATGAAAAAGGGTCCCAGTCACATGAAAAATGGTCCAAACCACATGAAAAAGGGTCCAAACCTCATCTAACAAGGTTAACCACGTGAAAGAGGGTCCAAATCACATAAAAAAGGGTCCAAATCACTTGAAAAAGGGTCCAAACCACATTAAAAGGGGTCCAAATAAATGAAATGAAAAGGGTTCCAAACCACATTAAAAGGGGTCCAAGCCACATGAAAAGGAGTCCAAATCAAATGAAAAACGGTCCAAATCACATGAAAAAGGGTCCCAGTCACATGAAAAATGGTCCAAACCACATGAAAAAGGGTCCAAACCTCATATAACAAGGTTAACCACATGAAAGAGGGTCCAAATCACATAAAAAAGGGTCCAAATCACTTGAAAAAGGGTCCAAACCACATTAAAAGGGGTCCAAATAAATGAAATGAAAAGGGGTAAAAACCACATTAAAAGGGGTCCAAGCCACATGAAAAGGAGTCCAAATCAAATGAAAAACGGTCCAAATCACATGAAAAAGGGTCCCAGTCACATGAAAAATGGTCCAAACCACATGAAAAAGGGTCCAAACCTCATATAACAAGGTTAACCACGTGAAAGAGGGTCCAAATCACATAAAAAAGGGTCCAAATCACTTGAAAAAGGGTCCAAACCACATTAAAAGGGGTCCAAATGCACATGAAAAACGGTCCAAATCACATGTAAAAGGGTCCAAGCTCACATGAAAAGGAGTCCAAATCAAATGAAAAACGGTCCAAATCACATGAAAAAGGGTCCAAACCTCATATAACAAGGTTAACCACGTGAAAGAGGGTCCAAATCACATAAAAAAGGGTCCAAATCACTTGAAAAAGGGTCCAAACCACATTAAAAGGGGTCCAAATAAATGAAATGAAAAAGGGTCCAAACCACATTAAAAGGGGTCCAAGCCACATGAAAAGGAGTCCAAATCAAATGAAAAACGGTCCAAATCACATGAAAAAGGGTCCCAGTCACATGAAAAATGGTCCAAACCACATTAAAAGGGGTCCAAACCTCATTAAAAGGGGTCCAAACCACATGAAAAGGGGTCCAAACCACATTAAAAGGGGTCCAAACTTCATACAAAAAGGTTACCCACATGAAAATAGTCCAAACCACTTGATAAAGGGTCCAAATCACATGAAAAAGGGTCCCAACCACATACAAAAAGGTTAACCAAATGAAAGAGGGTCCAAACCATATTAAAATAAAAAAAAAAGGGTCCAAACCTGATTAAAAAGGGTCAAAACCAGTCTATAAGGGGCCTAAACAAGCTGAAAGGGGTCCACCATCCCAGTCTAAAACAGTTTTAAAACTAAAACTAAACCAGTTACTGGTCCAAAGAATTTCAAAAAATAGTGACTCGTATTAGACTGTCAATCCTGTTCAGCAAGTCCATTAGGCATCTCTAGATTCCAATGCAAAATGCACCAACTCAACTTTTGAAGCGAAAGACCCTGACATGGAGAAGTGAAACTGAACATATTTTTTGTCGCACATACACGTCATGTATTTCTGATAAATTGACACTTTATAGAAAGTCTTTCCTTTGACGCACTTCGAAGTCCAAGTCGCAAAATATCAGCCGAGTTTTGCTTTCTCCGAATCCGTACTTTTACCATTACACTTTAAAATGCTCATCTTCGGCTACTTTGTCAGATTTTTGAACCGAATTTGAAAGTTTTATAAACCTTTCTCGCGACTTGGAAACATAATTCAAACATCCCTTTCACCTTGCTTTTACTTACTGCCCTTGGTAGGCTAACACTTTATTTTCACTCGAGAAAGGAGCCGATCGGTTTTTTTTTCATTTAAATAAAAATACAAACACTTGGAAATAAAGATTTGGAATGGGCTAGGAAGGTTCATCGTCCCTGATACAAGAGGTTTTTAAAAAACTTTTCGGATTCTTTTCTTCCTTTGTCTCTTATCTTTTGTCGAGAAGGTGAATAACTTGATCATCCTCTTTGAAGGCATTTAAATTCCAACTATTATAAAATAGCTAAATTGTTAAATGAGCCAACACTTGGGCCGAACTAGTTTTCCTAGGCCTCCCAACCTATGATATCACCGTGTTCAATGCCATTAGATTAGCATTTTTGGGCGTGGGCTGATGTTTTATGCTAACGGTGTACATAATTATCGCATTAAGTTATTTTATAACAATGATTAATGAGTAGAAAATGCAATTTTCTTTTTTATATTACACGGGCATCGATTGTGTAGTTCCTTTCCTATCCCAGGGGGGTGAGGCAAGGGGGCTCATATAATAACGAAAGAAACGAGAGGATTAAAAAATTAGTTGAAAACAGTCATCTAGCAAAGAGAGCGATTTTGCTTCTTCTGGCTGTTTTGGAGTCCTAGTTAGCAATATATTGGCCCTTATATAAGGGCCCTTTTCAGCTTGATTGTTTGATTCTTTTTTGAGAGTAGGAGCCCTTATTAGCAAGATTTTGGTCCTGTTTACAATGAGACGTCATTTCAGCTTTATTTTTTCATACTGTTTAGACAAACTGAGCCCTTACTAGCAAGATTTTGGTTCTTTTTACTATAAGGGACGTTTTTAGCGAGTTGTTTTCATACTTTTTCGAGAAAATGAGCCCTTAATAGCAAGATTTTGGTCCTTTTTGGTATAAGGGACGTTTTTAGCAAGTTGTGATTGAATGATAAGCCTTTTATTATCTTTTTTCTTTTTACAAAATTTTAATATTATTTACAAGGACTACCGCATGGTAATTTAATACCGTCCGCGGGAATTTAGCAAGTTGTTTTCATACTTTTTCGAGAAAATAAGCTCTTAATAGAAAGATTTTGGTCCTTTAAGATTTTTGAACCTTTTTGGACAAAATGAGCCCTTATTAGCAAAATTCCGGTCCCTTTTGCTAAAAGCCATAAGGGTCATTTTTAGCAAGGTTTTTTTTTTTACTTTTTCGACAAAAAGGGGCCTTATTAGCAAGATTTTTGTCCTTTTTTACAATGAGGGCTCATTTCAGCTTTGCTTTTTGTTACTTTTTCGACAAAATGAGCCAATATTAGCAAGATATTGGTACTTTTTACTATAAGGGCCTTTTTTAGCAAGATGTTTTGATACATTTTCGACAAATGAGCCCTTATTATCAAGATTTTGGTCCTTTTTGCTAAAAGCGACGTTTTTAGCCAGATTTTTTATACTTTTTAGACAAAAAGGGGCTTTATTAGCAAGATTTTTGTCCTTTTTTACAATGAGGGCCCATTTCAGCTTTGCTTTTTGATACTTTTTCGGCAAAATGAGCCTATATTAGCAAGAGTCCTTTTAACTATAAGGGCCTTTTTTAGCAAGATTTTTTGATACTTTTTCGACAAAATGAGCCCTTATTATCAAGATTTTGGTCCTTTTTGCTATTAGGGCCTTTTTTTTAGCAAGATGTTTTGATACTTTTTCGAGAAAAGGAGCACTTATTAGCAAGATTTTGGTCCTTTTACAATGAGGGCGCTTTTAAGGGTGATGTTTTACTCATTATTATTCATTTTTCGTCAAGAGTGGATCCATTACCTAGATTTTGGTATTTTCTACGACAAAGAGGCCTCTTTTATATTTTGATCCTTTTTGACAAATAGGGCCCTTTTCAAGTTCACTTTTTGAAAAAGAGACTCATATCATGAAAAATGTTGGGCCGACCTAAGAAAGTGGCTGAGCCTCAGGCTGCCTATTTGTTAAAATTTTTTCATATTGAGTCAAAAACGCTGATGTGATTAAAAAATTAAAAAAAAAACCTTGCTCATAATTTCATGTTATTAAAGGAGGGTCTAATCGTTGTTTGTAAAAAAAAAATCGAAAACAACAGAATTGAGTCACCATTGATTCGCCAAGGGGTTTTTTCACCTCAAGAAATTAATAAAAATGACTCCACAAGGTCGACCGGATGGGTCCCATAAGATTTGAACATGTCGTGACACTCGAAAACTAAATTAGCCAAACATTCGCGAAATGGCCTTTTTTCGCTCAAGATTTATTCGCATCACGTATACGTCCGACATAAACGAGGCTTGCATACGGTCTAGGGGAAAAACCAGAGTCGTTGCTAAAACTATCCACCTCAAACTTACACATAGGCGTGTCGAAAAAAAAATCGACTTGAAATAATCATGAGAGAAAGACGTCTTATGCGGTTTTTATTTACATAATCTCATTAAATAATGAAAAAAAGTGAATTTTCAAAAAGTAGGCTATGTCGTGCAAAATTCTCGTCACCCAAACATTGCTGACTGGGGAAAAAAACGATTCCAGGTCGAGTTTCGAAGTCAAAGTTCAACATACTGGCCTCGTTATTTTCTGATCTACAAAATATTGGCAGAAGAGGGTCAAAAAGTTCAATTTTTAATCCACAAATGGATCTAATGACCTTCCTTTTTGATATTTCTAGTTATAAAAATATTTCACGTAATCCAGGTTCCTGGTCGTTCTGTAATAGAAGACAATAGAAGGTTTAGGAGTCTGAAAAAAACAATGGAAGGTTAAGCAACCGTTTCTCCCACAAAGTGGCCACAAGAAACGGATGTTTTTTCTTCATTATAGCCTGTCATTTTTATCAATGAGGTGCTCGAAGTGATATAATGAAAATATAATACGCTTTCTTCAGGAAACGTGGTCGATCGAGTCGAGTTTTATCGCGTCCGACGGACAAATGGGTCCCTGATTTATTTTTTTTTATTTTTTATTTTTTTCGAAAATTTTTGGCTATCCAAACTTTGAAATTAGGACAAAGATTCTTGCGGAAAAAAATCCCCTTAAATATTAAGAGATACATTGTCATCAAAGCTAAAGGATCGCTTGTGAAAAGACTTTTCAGGCAGATTTTTACCTTTTTTGACAAGGAAAGAATTTTCAGACAGATTTTGGCCCTTTTTAACAAAAAAAGACCCCTTTTAGCATAATTTAGAACCATTTTTCATAAGAAAAGACCCTTTCCAGCTAGATTTTGACCCTTTTTTACAATGAAAGATACTTTTCAGACAGATTTTTACTTTTTTTGACAAGGAAAGAATTTTCAGACAGATTTTGGCCCTTTTTGACAAGAAAAGACCCCTTTTAGCCTAATTTAGAACCTTTTTTCATAAGAATAGACCCTTTTCAGCTAGGTTTTGACCCCCTTTTTTTTAGAAGGAAAGAGACTTCTCAGACAGATTTTGACCCTTTTTGACAATGAAAGAATTTTCAGAAAGATTTTCGCCCTTTTTGACGAGAAAAGACCCCTTTTAGCCTAATTTAGAACCTTTTAGGTATTTTCATAAGAAAAGACCCTTTCCAGCTAGATTTTGGCCCCTTTTTAACAAGGAAAGACACTTTTCAGGCAAATTTTGGCCCTTTTTGACAAGAACAGACCCTTTTTAGCCTGACGACCCTTTTTTTTTTAACAAAAACAAACTGTTTCAGACTAATTTTGAACCTTTTTTCGATCAGAAAAGACCCTTTTTACACAGTTTTTGACCCTATTGGGCAAGAAAATACCCTTTATAGGAAGATTTTGGTATCTTTTCGACAAGAAGAGCCCTTTTTAGCAAGATTTTGAACTTTTCTCACCAGAAAAGATCCTTTTTAGCCAGCTTTTAGAATTGAAATGCTTCAAAGAAAAAACACCCTCATTTCTTGAGCTGTCCAATGATGGCTCAAACGACCAAAATTTTGGAATTTTTGTTGAATATTTTCATTTTGGTCATAAAAAGATCAAGGACGCTATTTTTGTGCACCTCGATAATAAAAGAAAGTAGCCAGTTTGTTAAGAAAACCACAAACCTAATTTTTCCGTTGTTACCTAGATTTTTTCCAAATGTTCCTTCTGGCATTATTTCCGTGGCCTTCATATTTTTCAATGTTGCGGTTTAACGTAAGGATTAGCCTTAATTTTTTAATTCAATTGTTCCCCTAGAATTCGCTTTTTCCTAGGATCATTTTAATTTTACGCTAACGAGACTCACAGGAGTGAAAACCCTTTTGTTCTCTTGGGCGCCAAAAGTTCGAAAGTTAAAAAGCTACTAAAGAGTCGTTTAATCAAGGAATTAAGAATAAAAATTATTTTCTTCTTGACACGTGAACAAGCGGAAATTTTCCCATGGCTGTCTTCAAGGAAGAAAAAAAAAATACTTTCGCTTTTTTCCACACAAAAATGGTATCTTCTGTTTTTGGTTTATTGGTAGTTTGAAGCTTTTGAAAAGTAAAATCCGATGTATGACTTGAGCGTATTTGTAACGGTACGCTAAAGAACTGGGCCGTTTAAAACCGTCTTCGAATCCGCTATGTCAACATTTTCAAAACAGCATCCTTTACGCCATTGACGCCAACCTTTTTTTTTTTTTTCCTATTTTCTTTTCACAAAACCTCAATTTTCAAGTTGATTCACGTTCATTTGAACCGTATACGTGCTCTTTTACTCAAAGAATTCGTGATACCTGAATTTCTAAAAGTAAAATTTAATTCTTTTTTGTTTCTATTTAATTTGTTTTGTTTGTTCGTGGTGAAACTATTCGTTTCACTTCTTCCAAAAATTAGCCCAATTCTTTTTTTTTTACTTCCTCGAATAATTTGAGGGCAAATTGACTATATCAAAAATGGAGGATTGTGGAAGGTTTAGGAGTCCTTTGGGGGAAATTTTTTTAAGGAAATTATCATCGGGGGCAGCTCCAGTAAATGGGAAAACAGTTATACGCCAAAAGAAAAACGTGGGAGATTTGCATCAGAAGTGGGAGGAGCCTTCCACATTCTTCATTTTAATTGTTTACATACATATTTTGTATAATAAAAGTAATAAAATAGAGAAAGCGTTAAATTAACTTTTGTACGATTTATCCATAATTTTATGCTTCATAAGGTGTATTCGGTATTTAAATCATAAAACACAAGTTTCCGACATTTAGAAAAAGAAAAAAAAAAGTGAAAATTGTTACTGGCCATTGTCTTCATTGAGCTCGGAAAACCGTTTTGGAGCACTTTTTTTGGAGATTTCTAGGTCCACCAAAAAAAATTGTTATCTAAAAAAAAGGTTGCGGTTGCTCTATTGTATGTTAATTTAGGAACATCTCGATGATTTCGTCACATAAAATATTATGTGTCGAAAAAACATCAGAAATAACATAAGTGGTTAGTTCAGAGGAGTGTTTTTATCCAATCGTTTAAGCGGATCCGACATTAAATTCTACCAAGTGTGCGAGAGAGAGGGAAGATGTCGAAACGTTTTTCCTCGTTTTGGGCACTAAAAATGGTCCGATTTTTTTTCTGAAAAGCGCATTCTCTTTAATTCGGAAAACTCTAGACTGATCTGAGAGCACTTTTTCCGAAAAAAATTTTCTTCCGGAAAATCGGGAAACGAATTTTCCGTGGAAAACTTTTTTTCAAAAAAACCAGGTACAACCTGTTTGTAGGGTACGACGAGCTGTTTCCAAAATCTGTTAATAATTTCAAAATCGGTAAAAAACGGCGTCGTAATCGCTGTCACAAGATTTAGACGGTGCGGGGAGTGGGGCGCGTCTGGGGTCGTAAATCAAGATACGCAGATGACAGGTTAACACACTGTCATTAGGTTGGCTTCAAGTCAATAAAATTTGTAATATGCAGGATCCATTGAAAAATAAGGAAAATTTTTTGCTAATATAATAAAAAATAAACACATTTAATTTAATACAGTCTACAGAGCAGTCCCTTATCCAGGACTTATCCAACAGGACCTTATCCTGCAAAAGTTGATGTAAAAGATTTTATTGTTTTAAAAATTGTGCCGGGAAAGCTTTTATTGGCACTCTTCAAAAACATGACGTTATTGGGACCCAATTGGACCATTAGGTGAAAATGCTCTGTACACTGGACAAATTTGCAATCCTAATAAGATAAAATAAAGAAATGTGTAAAAAAAATTGCGCCATAATTTATGGAATCACAATTAGCAACTAACGCAAAAAATTTTTATTGTCCTTAATTAAAGACGGAACAAATAAGGCACAATGCCGTTTAAATTTTTTCTCTGCGATGAAAAATAGATTTTAATGATTTTTTGAAATAATGGAAATTTGACCGCTTTGATACCACGCCGATAACAGGATGATCTTGAAACGTCATAGCACCAAGCTATTGAGACCGCATGATTATTTAGTTAAACGTCACGGGGGAAACCTCCTCGTCGGTTACCTACCTCGCGTATTCAGTTTATTTTCAATTTAATTTATTTACTTTATCTAAAATAATGGAATTTAAAAAAAGGAAAGAACATAGAAAGTAAATAAGAAAGGTAAATTGGAAGAATCGGCCTTAATAAAACCCATGCGAAGAGATTTAGACATTTTAAATAGTAATAAAAATAAATTGATATTAATAATTGGAAATAAATTTAAAACAATTAAAACACGGTAGGAACTCAGTAGGACGCGTGTGTAAATATTATACGAAATGTTGATAACCTACCGCTAAGGTAGCCATGAGGGGAACCATAGACACAAAAAAAAAGCGGTGTAAGGCTCCGAGGGGGGAAGATTCCAACTATGCGCCGATAGGTAGCGGTGATTGTATGATCTCGTCACGTCACGTTACCAAAATGCGATTTTTTGAAACCTCCCAGAAATTACGAAATAATTAATTCAATTAAAAATAATTATTGAATATTTGAAGTTTTTAACATTTAAAATGCTTATTTTAGACCTACTTTATCGGAAAAATAGGTTTGTTTAAGAACTTTTTGACCCCACTTTAGTTGCTAATTGCTTTGTACGTATAGTTCATGAATTAAAAAAAATGTTTTCACTCACTTTTTTAACTGACTGATAAGCAGAGTCGGGGCGAAATGAAGTGGACTTTGGTCCAGCCGATCAGCTCTGCTTTACTTTATTTACGGTGATTACTACTCTCCCTTTTCCCTTATTTTTTTTTTTTTCTTCTTAATTTTACTACAAATTTTTTTGTTTTATTCCTTGAAGATGTTTTTTTTTTTGTGTGTGGTGTTACTATTTTCTTGTGAGAGATTGAAATTGAATTATGCGAGGAAAGACCTAGGAGATGAAAGAATAGGAAAAAGCCATCGGTTTCGCCTTTGTTTTTTCCTTAAAAAGGAGGGATTAAAAATCAGACAGAAAGCAGACACAATATTTTTTACAGATTCCCTCATCAGAAAAACATTTTTGAAGGCGAATTTTTAAATAATTTTCGCCAGTATCTCGAAAACCGTAAGTCGTATGCGAAAACAAATTGTAAATACGAAATTAAAGCTTATTGAATTTACTATTCATTCAATTACGTAAGATTTTTTTTTAAGACCTAACGTATCCGAGCTACGAGGCGACCAAAACGGTTTTTTTTTTTTTAATTTTGACCGATCTATTCGATCTATTCAAAAAGTGAATTTCGTAAAAGTTGTAGAGAATTCAATTATGTACCTTTCAAACACAATTCGCAAAATTAACGATAAAAAAGAAATTCAGCAAAATTACGACCATGGGTCCGGGGACCCGGTCCCCCCCCCACCCCCGTTCGGTGTGTTAGTTTTGGCCGGATTCCGGACTGACTCAACTGAACTAATGTACTATGTATGAAAATTTTAAAATTCCCATTCCGTCTGAGGCCTGGGCGAATTAGGCCCGCCCATTCATTGAGTGTTGGTTTCGGTCATGGGTGCTACGGCTATAGGGCGAAAACCTCCGTCAGGGCCCTCTTTTATCTTTTTTATTCTATTTATTTATTTATTTATTTTATTTATTTTTTTTGTAATATACATATAAAATGGACAGACGGAAGGACGGACGGACAGACAGAGACACGGAACCTTTGTTCGGAATCGTCTAAAATTCAAAATGCAAGTGAAAATTTACATTTTGTAGGACAAAAAATTTTTCGACCTCTTGTACGATCGGAAAGCTTCCACTGCCTTCGGAATGGGAGAAGGCAAAATTAATATAAAGTAATATTTTTGAAAAAAAAAAAAAAACTCGAAAGAAAAGAATCTAGGGCCATAGAACACCAAAAAAATGCTTTGCACCTGTCATCTCCGTCTAATCTTGATTTACGACCCCCAGACGCTCCCCACTCCCCGCACCGTGACATCTTGTGACAGCGATTACGACGCCGTTTTTTAACCGATTTTGAAATTATTAACAGATTTGGAAACAGATCGTCGTACCCTACAAAACGTGTACCTGGTTTTTCTGAAAAAAAGTTTTCCCGGAAAATTCTTTTCCCGATTTTCCGGAAGAAAATTTTTTTTGGAAAATGTGCTCTCAGATCAGTCTAGAGTTTTCCGAATCAAAGAGAATACGCTTTTCAGAAAAAAAATCGGACCATTTTTAGTGCCCAAAACGAGGAAAAAACTTTTGGGGCCGAATGTGCTGCGATCTATTGACTCAGAAACAAACAAAAATAATGGTCGTCTCCGCCTTAAAGCGGTTCAGTGAACTCCTTCCTCGACCTTTATACTCGTGGGCATCAAAAATACC
>JAGWEN010000369.1:46741-107070 GCA_018703685.1 Orius laevigatus | reverse complement strand
CTAATTACCGTTGGGGGCAGTGGTTCAGCGTATCACATGGAACCGGAGCGATCCCGCTGGACTCATACATAAACATGTCTACATAGATCTCTAACCACGCATGACCTCATTACACGATAGCACCTTAAAACCTGTTGAAGCCCCTATACCACGTGACGTACCCCATAACTTCAATCTGATATGGCTCATACCCTATTCCTACGGTTAACATACACTACAGCCAAACCTCGTAGGTGGATGGAGGTGGAAAGTCAGAGCGCGTAATGACTAGTTAAAATAGTTGGGACGATTCTCTTTTTCTCATTTTCATAACATTTTAATCCAAATCAGTCTATTCAAGGGGAAACGTCAACCATTTCACCCCCAAAACCAGGCGCAATCTTGCTCCTACCAAATCTTACCCCTGCGCACTCGCCTTACCACTATATACACAGAAAGAGGCAAATATTTCAGTGGAAAGTACTGCAGGTAGATGGGCTAGCCAGGAACGCCTCTTCAATCAAAACATCAAATGCGATTATCGGACAAATATGACAACTTGATTAGCTCTTAGACGATTCGTGAGGGAATGATAGCACTTATGGTGTTCATGGACTAGCTCTGAAATTTGGGTTCAATTGGATTACCCTGACAAGATGGGTTTCTGTAACTGTTAAGCAGACACGAAAAAATTAAGAAAATTAATGTCTCTCTCTTGTAAACTCGAGTGCAATTAGAAGAAGAAATGGGAAATGCTAAAGACAAACGACAAGGGTTAGAAATTCACGGAGGCCTTGAAATAGGGGTGCGGCGCTTTAACTCATTAGAATACAGATTTGAGAGTGAAACGAGGAGAGATTGGTACAATTAAGGGGAACGGTAAAGGTGCGGGGGCGCTTCGGAAGGGCTGTTTTTTACCCTCTTTAAGACATTCGGGTGGTCGTTAAAGGACACCGATGCTGTAAACACTCCCCCCCATCTTTGGCCCTTCTTTTAATGAAGTCTCCGACCCCAAATTACAGGAGCGATCCGTCTTCCGGGACCCCTTATCCATTCCTTATTGCAGATTAAAAACCTACAAGTGCTAATTTATGGGAAACGCTTTAATGCCGGCTTAAGCGAACTAATTGTTAAGGATTTTTAGATTTTTCTTTTTAATTTTCGTTTTGTTTTAACGAGGGAAACCACTGAGGCTGGATAATGAGAGAGGATCCCCGCCCTCGTCACGAATTCATCATCAGTTATTGATGTCCGAGTGACAGTGGTTGAGGCAGGCGCTTACTATCGGCTCTTGTCGACTTTAAAATAGATGACATTGCATCGACTATAATCCTTCACTCTTTGAGCAGACGCGCCGTCCACCATCTCTTATGTACATCTTTAAGTGATTGTGTGTCTGCGGTAAACATCTCACGCCCGACACTATTTTATCCATACAAATATTAAGTATTCCCTAGACGTCCGATATTACCAACACATTCGTTATGCGAGTTCAAAAGGAAATGACGGACCTCAAACCCATTAATATTAATTGATTCGTCATTTGAGTTAAGACATATTTGCAACTGAGTCGTCCCATCCATCAAAACCTCAAGATGAATTCAGTTTAACCATTACATCAGCCTCCTTTTTAACTTGCAGAATAGGACTTTAGTAGGTTAGCGCTAGGAACGTGGAGTGTTCTAAAAATGTAGATTTCGGTTGAAAACACACGATAATCACCAAATTTTCACCAAATACAGGGTAGGGCCTCAGGAAGTTTTATGCGCTTCTGCTGGAATTTCGGAGGAAAACCACCTATACGTACAGATACGTTTTGGGGATTCCACTTCACAAACGACCTGTTTTCTTGAAATCTTAAGATGATTCTTCCTTGGATTTGGTGATATTTTAAAATATGACTTGGAGGTTGATTTCTCGTATTTCACTTTTTGGAGTCGCTCCAGTTTGAAAGCCTTTAATTACTCTCGACCGTGTTTTCTGTCAAGTTTCAGGGCGAGCGAACTCTTTGAAAGGCTATTTTAATGTAAAAAGCCCTTCCTCCCTCTTTAAACTCCGTTGTGATGTCTCCCTCACCCGAGAATAAAAGCATCCGTGTCACATTCTTACGCAAATTTTATGAAAAGACGACATTTGTTGACAGTCATGGTTCTCTTCCAAATCGGCCGAAAGAAAAAAAAAGGGAAAGCAGAAGGGGGATTTTACAAACTGAAGGGAAGAAAATAATGAAAGTGGTCGGTGATTAATGTTGAGTCAAGAGCACACAGTTCGGCGGCGGTTAGACTTGTTGAAGCTCCAACCCTTACAGTATGTTACAAGGGCCGGAATGACACTGACAACCCTTCTATTGATATTGCCTCCCTTGTTTACCCGGCTAAACGCACATTCACACAAACACACCCACACATAAACACAATCTCGCTAACAGACGAAACGCAACATTTGTCTGCCCCCGGCTCAATTTAATACTCCGACCTCGCTTAGTCTTTTATACACTTACCAAAAGCACAAACACTCCCATTCTTCAGCGGTAGCCATTACATCTTTTATTCATGCTTCCCTACACTTTCGATTGTTCCCCCCTGTAAATTATAATATTTTGTTTTCTACTCCAGAGCCTGGCTATCACTTTTTTGTCACTTACAAATTTTTTCTTTTAGAAAGTTACGATCTCGAATTCAAACTTTCCAGCCCAAAAAGCAATAACCTCTGATCATGACCAAACAAGATGGTCATCTAAACGGTTTTGCCTGGTTTTGTGTCCGGTTTTGTCCGGTTTTTCCGGTTTTGTCCGGTTTGGTCCGGTTTGGTCCGGTTTGGTCCGATTTGGTCTGGTTAGGTCTGGTTTGGTCTTGTTTGGTCTTGTTTGGTCTGGTTTGGTCTGGTTTGGTCTGGTTTGGTCTGGTTTGGTCCGGTTTGGTCCGGTTTGGTCCGGTTTGGTCTGGTTTGGTCTGTTTTGGCCTGGTTTGGTCTGGTTTGGTTTGGTTTGTTCCGTTCGGTCCGGTTTGGTCCGGTCTGGTCTGGCAATGTAGGAGGAACCTCCAAAAAAGAAAATTTTGAGTTGCCAGATTAGACCACAAAAAATAGCCCAAATTGCGATAAATCGCCCAAAATGGCGACACTGCCAAAAGCCCAACTTTGGGGGATAGCAGTGTTGCCAGATCAATCAACTGGCGATACATCGACCAGAAAGTTAACAGAAAATGATATTTTTCCATCCAACATCGATCCTTTAATAAAGAAGATAAACATATTACAGATTTTATCGTAAAAAAAGTTTTGGGTATTCTTTAGCATTCCTTCACCCACCCTTAAGGGGGAAAGTCGGCCCAGTTCGAGTGGAATGATTCGCTTAGAAAGAGGGGTTACGACCAAAGGATGAACGTTAAGTGTTTAGGCTATGTCATTGCTTTGTAACCAAAGTTGTTCGATCTCCACCCCTTCAAACTCCGCAACACTAATAACAAGAGGCTTAAATTGTTTCCACTTTAATACTAAAACGACCCTTTCACAATAGATCTCATTAATAAAATAAAAGTTTTAAATTTTTTTATTCAAGTATTAAGATCACCAGTACCCGGATAGCACCTTTAACCTTCGGTTTAAAAAAAAATTCTCGAGCATTCTTTCACGTTCTTCATTTTTATTTATAGCCTAAATGCTACTGGATGGTAAAAAACATAAAAAGTCAAAAGGTAGAAAGCCACTAAATTATATGACGTGATAATTATTTCTTAACGATGAAACAAGATGTGCAAAAAAAAGTTTATGAAATTATTGAATAAGGAAAAAAAAAAGCGAAAAGCTGTCAAATATCAGTTAATGATATAATGAAGTGAAGCGTGATTGGGTGGAAGAGGGGGGCGTTTGGGGAAAACTGCAAATATGAGAAAGACGATTTATCACATCGAGTGACAGAGCTGTCTTGAATGAGTGCGTGATGACCGTCTGTTGTAGTGCTAAATCAAATCCCGTGTGATGCGTGTCTTGTGTGCTTGGGGTGAAGGTGGGGAAGGTCCGAGGGAGGGTTCGATTTCCGTAGGGGAAGAAGCGACGCGGAAGTGACAAGGAAGTCTGACCGGCAATAAAACAAACTAAACTGTCCACCTACATTCGGCCAAATGGTCCATAAACCTTTTAATAGAACACCTAGCGAGTTTGAGGAAAAAGAACCTTCAAATAATTTTGATAGACTTCTACATGATTTGGACTGAAAAACAGTCGTTTAACCAAGTTTTTGTGCATATCTTCAAAAACCGTCGATTTTTGTTTAGTGAAATGTAGGGGAGGAATGATAGAGTTTGCAGTGTAGGGGGGAGGAGAAGGTTATTCCAGGAGGGTGGGGGAGGTGATGGTAGAGTGGTGAGAGATAGTGCTATGTAGCGGGGAGGTAGGGGAGGGTCCAGGATGGCAGGGGATGTGGGTAGGGTTCTTTTCTTTTCAAAAAAGGGTAAAATCTGGCTGAAAAGGGTCTTTTCTTATCAAACAAGGTTCCAAACCAGATCAAATTGGGTCTTTTCTTGTCAAAAACTGTCTATAAAGTGACTCCTTGTTAAAAGGCTCAAAAACTGCAAAAACAAATGGGTTTTCTTGTCAAAAACTGTCTGAAAAGGGTCTTTTTTGCAAAAAAAAGGGGGTTAAATCTGGTTGAAAAGGGTCTTTTCCTTTCAAACCAGATCCAAAATTAGGCTCAAAAGGGTCTTTTCTGATCAAAAAGTGTCAAAAACTATCTAAAAAGTGACTTTTCTTGTTAAAAGGGGTAAAAAAAAAACTTTCTGAAAAGTCTCTTATTGTCAAGGAGGGTCAAAATCTGGCTATAAGGGGTCTTTTTTTTTTTCTTTTTTTTTTTGTCAAAAACAGGTTCAAAAAATTAGGCTGTAAAGGGTCTTTTCTTGTCAAAAACGGTCAAAATCTGGTTGAAAAGGGTCTTTTCTTGTCAAAAAAAAAGCTCAAAATTCGGCTGAAAAGGGTCTTTTCTTGTCAAAAATAGTCAAAATTAGGTTTAAAAGGGTCTTTTCTTATCAAAAACGCTCAAAATCTGGCTGAAAAGGGTCTTTTCTTGTCAAAAGTGTCGAAAAACCGTCAAAAAAGTTACTTTTCTTGTCAAAAAGAGTAAAAAATGTCTGAAAAGTCACTTTTATTGTCAATGAGGGTCAAAATCTGGCTATAAAGAGTCTTTTCTTGTCAAAAAAAAAGGTTCAATATTCGGCTGAAAAGGGTCATTTCTTGTCAAAAATGTCAAAATTAGGCTAAAAAGGGTCTTTTCTTATCAAAAACGCTCAAAATCTGGCTGAAAAGGGTCTTTTCTTGTCAAAAGTGTAGAAAAACCGTCTAAAAAGTGACTTTTCTTGTCAAAACGAGTAAAAAATGTCTAAAAAGTCTCATTTATTGTCAATGAGGGTCAAAATCTAGCTATAAAGGGTCTTTTCTTGTCCAAAAGTTCAAAATTAGGCTGAAAAGGGTCTTTTCTTGTCAAAAATAGTCAAAATCTGGCTGAAAAGGATCTTTTCTTGTCAAAAATAGTCAAAATTAGTCTGAAAAGGGTCTTTTCTTGTCAAAAACGGTCAAAATCTGCCTGAAAAGGATCTTTTCATGTCAAAAATGGTCAAAATCTGGCTGAAAAGGGTCTTTACATACCAATGAATGTTCTAAAACGGTCTAAAAAGTGACACGAAAAATGCTTGTTGGGTAAAAATCTTCAAAAACACGTAAAATCACGCACCTACCCCATACCATATTTTTAAGTTTAGGTAATTGTTCATGTTTTTACTGAATGTTTTCTCAAAGGCCAAATTGAGGAAAATATCGTAAGCCTTCTTGGAATTTATTGTAGGTTAAAATGATAAATAAAAACGAGTCTATTTTGTGATGAGCAAAAGAAATCGAAAATACAATTTCGTGAAAAAAACGTGTGCACGGAAAAAGCATTAAAGAATCTTAAAATCTTCCTTATAAAATAGTGAGTGGAATATGAAGATTGGTGGAAGTGTAAAAAAGAAGAGGGTTGGACTTGGTAGACTTCCTTAAAGTTTTGTGGTTTACGTCGTTTGGCTGATAACCTCGCACGCCCCCTTATCGACGCAGGTGTGGAGAGGGCCTCAGTGATAAATCCCCGTGCACCCTTGAGAAAGACTTTTAATCACGGCTCTCTCGGGGCCCCTCGACGTCGTGCCGTGGATTGTTATTAAAGTCCGATTACAAAGTGGCATAACTCACGAGGTGTTAAGACCTAATTTATCAGGTGGATCTCCGTGTGTTCACGACCCCGAAGACGGTCTCTGTTTGATCTCCTGACATATTATTAGAGCCACCCCCGCCCAAATCCTATCTAGACCCCCCCCACCCCACACCCCGCCCCACACACACCACCCCACCACACACACACACCCCACACCCCACCCCACCCCCACACCCCCACCCACCCCACACACCCCACACACGCACACACACCCCCCCCCCCCCCCCGCCACCCGCCCCCCCCCCCCCCCAACACCCCCCCCCCCACCCCCCCCCACCCCCCCCCCCCACCCCCCCCCCCCCCCCCCCCCCCCCCCCCCCCCCACCCCCCCCCCCCCCCCCCCCCCCCCCCCCCCCACACCCCCCCCCCCCCCCCCCACCCCCACCCCCCCCCCCCCCCCCCCCACCCCCCCCCCCCCCCCCCACCCCCCCCCACCACCCCCCCCCCCCCCCCCCCACCCCCCCCCCCCCCCCCCCCCAAACCCACCCCCCCCCCCCCACCCCCCCCCGATCCACAACGTTCCGTTCCCCGGAATGTGTTCAAAGAGCGGAGGGGAGGCTTTTCCGTGGTATTGACCTGTCTCTTGTTTTCTCGTGCCTTGTCCCCATTAAGCTTGACTTTACAAACTTTTTTTTACAGCTTGTGATATCGGAAAAGGATAAAAATGTTTTACCCGAAAATAAAACCGCCCTCCCTTCCTTTTTATAATCTTGTCACGATCTCCCTTTTTGTGTTCTTTGTTTTTTTCACCTAAGCCTCTCAACACGTTAGATTTTCATTTCGCTTTATTTATGGGTGAGGGCGTAACGACTCTGCCATGCTCCCCGGCCAATTTTTCAGGTGGACCGCACAATTTTTTTTGAGGGTCACCCAGTTCACCAAGAACAGGCTCTGTTAGTCGAAAAGGACCAAATGTAGATAGAAAGGCCCATCTTGAAAGAATTTTAGAAAAATAGTAAACTTGGTTCATTGAATTTGGCTTGCAAGGGCGAAATCGTAAACTTGGTTTATTGAATTTGGTTTACTAGGGGAAATGGTAAACTTGGTTTGTTGAATTTCGTTTACTTGGGGAAAATGGTAAACTTGGTTTATTGAATTTGGTTTACTAGGGGAAATGGTAAACTTGGTTTATTGAATTTGGTTTACTTGGGGAAAATGGTAAACTTGGTTTATTGAATTTGGTTTACTAGAGGAAATCGTAAACTTGGTTTGTTGAATTTCGTTTACTTGGGGAAAATGGTAAACTTGGTTTATTGAATTTGGTTTACTAGGGGAAATGGTAAACTTGGTTTATTGAATTTGGTTTACTTGGGGAAAATGGTAAACTTGGTTTATTGAATTTGGTTTACTAGAGGAAATCGTAAACTTGGTTTATTGAATTTGGTTTAATAGGGGAAAATGGTAAACTTGGTTTATTGAATTTGGTTTACTTGGGGAAAATGGTAAACTTGGTTTATTGAATTTGGTTTAATTGGGCAAAATGGTAAACTTGGTTTATAGAATTTGGTTTACTTGTGCAAAATGGTAAACTCGGTTTATAGAATTTGGTTTACTTAGGCAAAATGGTAAACTCGGTTTATAGAATTTGGTTTACTAAGATAAAATGGTAAACTTGGTTTATGAAGGTAAAATGGTAAATTTGGTTTATTGATTTTGGTTTACTAGGGCAAAATGGTAAACTTGGTTTATTGAATTTGGTTTACTTGTGCAAAATGGTAAACTCGGTTTATAGAATTTGGTTTACTTAGGCAAATGGTAAACTTGGTTTATAGAATTTGGTTTACTTGGGCAAAATGGTAAACTTGGTTTATTGAATTTGGTTTACTAAGGCAAAATGGTAAACTTGGTTTATTGAGGCAAAATGTTAAAGGACAAAAAGGTAAACTTGGTTTATTGGGGGATGGAACAAACCTTAAGGTAAATTATCATTTTCATGACATTTGGACTAAAATCGAACAGTCAATTCAAGTGAAAAAATATTACTACTACCCACAAAAAAATATCACTGCACAACCCTTAGAGGTGGCAACTAAGCCATTTTATGGCTAAAAACAGATACTAATTTTCTGTCGTTTATCTTTAACTATTCCCTTCTTTTGAAATATAAATTTCGACTTCCAAAAATCGAAAATATAGTTAATTTAGATTCTTCGAGTTCTTGGTGGTCGGTCCATCCACAGATTAATCATCCCAAAACCATTAATTTAAATCCTTATTCCGTAGCATTCCATTTTTACTCAAAATACAACCTAGTTCTGCAAATAAACCATAGTAATTGCAAGTTTGGATTTCTTTTCAAACGAAATTTATTAAAAAGTCTTTTTTCTCGAGTCGTTATTGAAAAGTGAACGTCATGAAGGGATCTGTATCACTACATCAACCCGATCGTGACAACCAAGACCTTGGTTTAAAAGCTACCATACAAATTACCGAATGATTACACAGTTCCCAGAAACAAATGTCTGGATAAACGCATGTTTAATTTTAGGATTAATTACATTTTTTAATCTTTTTTTAGACCAATTTATCTCAGGGGGTGTATTAAGGGGTTTCTTTGGCTTATTAACATAATGGATTGAGAAAAATTGGAAAGATTAAAGGCTGGAAAAAATGCGTAAAAGAGTTAATTAACAGTCTGGAAATCAGGGAGTAATAAATGTGAAGTGGCTTAAGTGCCTAGGTGGACACATGAATAAGACCGTAAGGGCAGTTCTAAGGGTCCCTTGGGGCCTATATAAAACGGATTTATGGTGAACGCTTCGCACATAAGTCCCGGGGCTTTCCCTAAAATATAGACGCGAACCGGGGCCCCTAGATCAACGTCAATAGAAAACTTTTTTTTCTCCCCTATAACCCCTTCCTCGCCGAAATTTTAATGATGATCAAAAGAAAAACGAGGAAAAAGTGCATTGTGCATAAAAACTAAGGCTTGCATTTTTAATTGTGAAAACGAGCCTTTTTTATTTAAAGAGAACAAAAAAAGGGCTCTTCATTAGGATTTTAATGAGCCTACTGAATTTGAGCAATAAAAAAATCAACCTTTTATTAAACAAAACTTAAGAAAAAAAAATCCGCTAAAAAGACAAGGATTGTTGAATAGAAGTCAAAGTCTTCCTTGATTCCTGGAAATGTGGAAGTTGTTAAGTGACTTCTTGGGACATTCCTTTTTCCTTAAAGATTTAAAAACCGCAAAAACTAATTTCCGATGATCTCGTCCAAAATTGATGAAATCGATGCTCCTAGTATCTATAGTGCATGATGGAACAACGGGGTATACGCCAAATTAAGATTTTTATCTAGACATCAAGAATGGAGCTTTTTTGTAGTCTGTTTCAAATAAACGAAACTAGATAGCCTCCACGGAAAAACTTCTTGTATCAGGAAGAATGGGACAAAGGGTAGTCCAACTTGGACTGTCCAAGTAATGATAAGTTTGGAATGTGTCGCATACCCCGTTGTTCGTCCCCAATACTAGGTTTTAGACCTTAAGGTTTTTTTTTCTGATTTAAATCAACAATTATGAAGCTATTAAAAAAATGGACTGATTCATATGAATTAAAAGGAAGGTCTAGTAAATGTTGTATGGCAATTTGGTATGGTTTCGAGTTGAGGCTATCTGCGGTTAAATCGTGCGAGGTAATCATTACTAGAATGAGGAATTTAATCTTTATTAAACGGCTTTTTCGAAATTAAGAGTCGGCCCTCGCTCTACGTGAGAGGTTGTCGTCAAAGGCGCGAGGCGGAGACCCGGCCGGCCGCGGCCGTGGGAAAAGGCCCGCACCTGTCTCACCAATCACGTAATCCAATAATTGTGACTCAGATCATGAGGAGATTGTCATTTTCGATTTAACCTTGACATTATTCCAAGTGAAAAACGTTCTCGCCAACTTTGACCGCAATAAATTTACGTTTGAACAACACGAATTTATTTGCTTTTTTTTTCTTATGCATATTTTTTTCTCGTGATCTGGGGATTTCCTCATACCTTTTTACCGCTACAATCCCAATTTTAATCCACTCTTATTTATTTAACCATCATTCATAAAGAAATTAGAATTTAAAAAAAAATCCTACTATTTATTCTATACCTTCCCGGACGTCAATTTTCTTTCATGATCCCCTGATAGACCTAAAAAATCCACTACATATTTCTTTTCCAAATTAACATTTTAAAACAAAATTTTTTAATCAAGACTCCAAACCAATATTTTACAAACCATTTCATTTCAAAAACAAAATTGGGAAACCAACATTCAGTCGAAAACAACATTAATTTCTTTCACGAAAATTTAAAAAATCCACAAAAAAAAATAAAAATAAAAATAAAAATAAAAATAAAAAAATAAAATAAATAAATAAAATAAAATAAAAAATAATTAAAAATAGTTACTTTCCTACGGAAATCCACTGAAATTGGAAAACCATTTTTTGATTAAAAAAAAAAAAAAAATTTGATAAAAAAACAAGAAGAAAAAAAAACAACAGAATTTGTGTTAAAACGTCTATTTTCTGTAACTAACTCCAAAAACAATATTTCAAAGACATTTTTCTATCAAAAACCTCAAAACCAACATTTAAAACACAATTTCCTGTCAAAACAACATTGGGAAACCAATATTTTGTCAAAAACTACATTTAAAAAACACCATTTCCTGTCAAAAACAACACTGGGAAGCCAATATTTAGCCAAAAACAACATTTAAATCTTTAATTTCTTACACAAATATCAAAACGAACATTTTGAAAAGCCAATTTTCTTTCAAAAACGACAAAATCAAAATTTCAGAGCCAATTCCTTGTCCAATACCTCTTAAAAAATCAACAATCAAAGGTCTTGTCTGGTCTGTCTAGTATTTATAGAGAAGGAACCCCCAAAACTGCAAACTTGCTTAAAAAATGGGTTCTCTACCGACCCCTCCCCACTAAAGCTAAATACCTACCCATTACCCAAATTGCCACATTGTCGCACTACCCCCAAACCTCCTCCCCAAACCAATCCCACTCATTCATCACCTTCTTGCTTTCCCAGACATCTCCCTAACCTTCCCCAAACCATCCAACCTAGCATCACACTCTCCCAACATTCCACCTTCTCCCACTACCTCCCCTACTCTTATGGACCCTACTCCACCACCCTCTTCAACATCACTAACTTCCCAATATCCTCAGAAAACCAATTTTCACAAAATTTTGTCATTACCCGTCTAAAATCACTAAAACGAACATTTCAAACCTCGCTAAAAATGGACCCTTTTAAACCCTAGGGCCCCAGCCTGCTCCGGTATTTACCAACTTCTTAGATGCCTTTATAGAAAGAATTTCTTCCTAGTTGATCGTTTAGTTGAAGAGAAGTTTAGTCAGGAGGTGCTCCAGGCAGGTGTTTTTCCTTTTGGTTTAATCATTTTGTGACCTATTTAGAAAGAAAAGGTATACGGTTGGTGTTCGAAGAAAAAAGGCATTAACTGAAGGCGGTGATGGAGGGTGGCTATTACCGCCTCTCAACCTTTTACTTTGTCCTTCTCCTTCACTGCCCCCAACCTTAATTACTCTCCACTATTGGGATTTATAGCCGTTCAGAGGGGTGAAGGCTCTTTCGGAACTCCAAATGACAAAATATTGTACTTGAGGTTCCAACTATAATTAGAAGTAACCAATTTAACGAGGAAGGTATTATACGAAAGCACGAGTCCTCGGTGTTTATCTTCAAGTCTAACCTTTGTCGGGACAATGGGCCCTTATCGATTGACCAGAGGGGATCTTTCAAAAGCCATAGGCCAAGTGATGAAATGACAATATTTAAATTCTTCCTAAGAAAAAAGATGCGCCTTTTCATGTATTCGATGCGGCGTAATAATATTATTTAGAACGGCGAGCTATATTTTGAGAGGACGGATGAGGTATCTCACGAGAGGTTTGTCCAGAGGGCTCGACCATTAAAGATTTCACGAGATAGTTGGGGATGACAAGTCCGAGACGCATCGCCGGGAGGCATATCTCTTTTTGACGTCAGACCATCATCCCCCCCCACCCCTCATTTATAATGCGTTCACAATTTAAAACTACAATTTGTTCAGCTCTTCCTTTTAATGTCAAACATAAAAAGGGTAAAAGGAGTCTAGACAATATGACATGAACATTAATAACTACAATTGAATTTCTCTCCTTTTCTAAATTACAATATTTTTTTCAAAGAGAAATTCGTGCAATTTTTTTTATAGAAATAACTCTATGAATTTATGTATTATGCAACCCATATTTTTGAAATATTTATTTTTTCACATATATCGAGATAAAACATAGTTTAATGAAAGAGAAAATAGAGGGAAAATATGAGTACATGTTATTCAGGGGCGGGCTGGGACCTTAGGGTGTGGGTGGGTCTTCAGTTAAGGGGGCGTCCGGGGGGGGGGGGCAGAAAATTGCTATTTTCTGAAAAAACTTTTTGTCAGAAAATTGGCTCTTAGAAAAATATATTCAGCAAAAAACCTGAGCCGGGGAGGCGCGGGTCCAATATCCAAAAATCTAGGTGAAAAGGGCCCCAAATGTCCAAAAATTCATGTAAAAGAGCCCCTAATGTTCACAAATCGAGGAAAAAAGGGCCCCGAGTGTCCTAAAAGGATCAAAAATCAAGCTAAAAATGGCTTTTGTAGTCGTAAAAATACAAAATCGAGATAAAAAGGCCCCCTAATGTCCAAAAATCGAGGTAAAAAGAGCCCTAATGTCCAAAAATTGAAGTAAAAAGGGCCCCTAATGTCCAAAAATCGAGGTAAAAAGAGCCCCTAATGTCCAAAAATTGAAGTAAAAAGGTCCCCTAACGTCCAAAAATCGAGGCAAAAAGGGCTCCTAGTGTCCAAAAAGGTTCAAAAATCAAGCTAAAAAGGGCTTTGTAGTCGTAAAGATACAAAATCGAGGTAAAAAGGTCCCCTAATGCAACGGACCAGTCCGTGCCTGCATGTTAAAAGTTGCCTATTAACAAGGCCTACCTTAAGCAGAAAAATATGAAAAGGAAAAATAGGATTTTTCGAACAGAAACGATATCGATTTCCAAGCAAACTGGCACGAGAAATTCGATTACTCCAAAAGAAATAGCATTTTAGGTCCCAATGATTTGCAAAAAGCAGAATTTTTGATTTGTGGTTAGGATACATCTGAGTAGTGTAAACAAAATCTTTCAGAAAAATTTTTAGTAGCCAAAAAACCTCGAAATTATCGAACTTTTTTCAGTTTTTGCCTCATAACTTTTGAAGTATTAGTTTAATGCGAAATGTCAATAACAGCATTAATAAAGCTTATAAAATAAGATAAAATTTAAGTCCAACTGCAGCTCTGTAGGTCCAATAGTTCCTGAGATATTGGACTTCAAAAATTCCTTGCTTGTAAGCCGCTAGGGAGAACTACTTGTCCGATCGAGTCCAGATAACAAAAGTCCGAGTCCTCTTTATGTTCCAGAAATTGTTAAAAACTGAAATTTCTTAAATATAAGAATTTTTAAGTAAAAATGTCAAGAACTATTAAAACTTTAATTTTTAGGTAATTTTATAACCTTTATTAATGCTGAGATTGACTTTTTGCATAAAACTAATCTTTCAGAAGTCATGAGGCAAAACATAAACAAATCCGAAAATTTTGATTTTTTCTGAGGATTTCGAAGCTGAAAAATTAGATTTTATGCTATTCAAACATGTCCTAAGGACATATCAATTTGGCTTTTTGCAGATTTTTTGGACTTTAGGCTCCATTCCCATCAGTCAATCAAATAATTATAGGACAGTTGTCGCCAAAAAACAACTTTTAGGGAAATTATGCCAGCAAAAATTTTTTGGGCAAAACCAACATCAGATTCGCACTTAGCATCCCAAAAAAACCTATAGGTATCAATTTTTGTGAAGATTGAGGGAGACAAATTTTTCCCTCTAGTCTAGTAATTTTGGCCAGATTTGACAAAAATTCGGAAAGGCTTTTTCAATTCAAATTAAACTTCCATAACTTCTTGAATTCATTTTACACTGTGTGGTGTGTATGGTTTTTAAAGCTGTAGCGGCAGTTGAAATATTTTATTGATGGTAGGGGGCTCATTAGTGAATGGGTTGAAGTTATCATCGCATTCGTGTCATACATCACGGTCTTTTAAGGTCGTAAACATGGTCGAACCTCTAGGGCTAACATATAAATTACGAACGCCGCCTTTGAGAAAAGAGAAAAGGGTGGCGCCGCGGACGTCTCGCAATAAATAAAAGGGTTGTCCGAACTGCACACTCGCATGTCACCCTCACGATATCTCCGGAATACCGTAGGGGCTATTATGAATTTAAACCCCCGAGGAAAATAAAGGTTCTGATTAAGGTGTCACTGAATATAGGATGTTCCATCACTTCCTTCGGAAATTATGGTTATTGGTCCGCGGGAGAAATTCACCTCCGAGACAACGGACGCCCTCCGGCATTTTATCGACTCGGATATTTATTTTTTTCCCTTCCATACCCCAATAAAAACAGCGATTGTCATTTCAGATCTGTTTCTTTGATTAGCCTGCAGTTAAGAATTTTTTTAAAGTTCAAAAGAAAGTTATAAAATATTCTAAAAATTAACTTTTTTTTTTTTATTTCTAATTTCAAAACAATTGTTTTGAATTAAGTATAAAAAGTTCACTACAGTCTACATTCCTTCAATAAATAAGCAAGAAACAAATTTATGTCCAATTATAAAAAAGTTAAAAAGTCATGTTATTTGTGATAGTCTGATGAACTCAAAGTTCAAGTCATTGCACCTGATCTGAAGTAATAAACAAGTACCTATGTACTTAAAAACGCGTATTTTAATCGTAACTCGAATCAACAATTTAAAGGTCTGGTCTGGTAGTTATGGAAGTGGAGAACCCCCAAAACGGCAACTTTCTCAAATACATAAGTACCTGTTCATTGGTTCGATTTACAATTTGTCAAAAGTAAATGGCACACTAAACTGAGTAAAACCCTCTTTAATTTCACTAAAAACACGTTTTTTCACATAAAACCTTCAATATCTTAAGTCCCATTAATAATTTCACATTTCTGGTGCCAGATTTGGAATCAGCGTTAAATTTTGCTTTAGAAATGATAGTTTTCAACCATTCACGATGACCAAAAATCGAAAACCTTATTTGATTTGTAGTTTTGGCGAAATTTTGACGACCATGTTTCGTAAAAAATTTTTTTGCCGTTGTTTACGGCCATAAAAAAGGGCTTTGTGGTTATTATGAATGGTTAAAAACCATCATTTCTAACTTAAAATTTAACGCCGATTCAAAATCTGGCACCAGAAATTGGAACTTTTTAAGGCAACTTGAGATATTGACGGTTTTATGTGAAAAAACGCGTTTTTAGTGAAAACTTTAAAAAAATCATGACTCAGTTTAGTGTGCCATTTAGCCCAATATTATTTGACATACTAAATAGAACTACCCAGCATATGGTGCAAATTTGGCTAAAATCGGTGGTTTTCTACCGAAATCTCCTTTTTATGGGAGAGGCGGAACGCTGCCGCGTTATTAGTCCCAACCTCCAAAGGCCATAATCTATATATGGTGCGAACTCGGTGGTTTTCTACTGACATCTCTATTCTTCGGGGGAAAAGGAGAAACCACCGATTTTCACCAATTTTTTGATATTCCCATTTTGGGGGTTCCACTTCCATAACTATTAGACCAGACTAGACCTTGGGAGAAAAAAAATTTTAACTTTCAATACCAATCATTGGGAGGAAGTTTGATACCTTAACGACGTAATTTACACGGTGTGACTTGTGGCCACAACATTATTATTCTGTTTGTTTTTCCATCTTCACGGTGATGGGCAACTGGACTGGCGCCCTTCGTACTCCTTTGTACACGTGCCAATTCAAAAAAGACTCCAGGAAACTTTGAGGTAAACACCTCTGGAGACGGAGGCGCCACACTCCCTCGCATCTGTGTACAGTAGCGGGCCAGAAATACCAAGTCCGGACAATCCACGGGTGGTCTCCACTTACGACATCTATTTTCAATATTCACCCAGAAAACCCCCTTTTTTCAAATTAATTGAAGCTCGTAATAAATTATCGCGCTGACATGCCTTTTTAAACACGCATTACTATTAATCAGCTAAGAGTCAAAAATCTAAATTTTTTAATAATTTCCTTGATGAAATTCATCATTATAATTAATTGATATTTCAGCCTTCACGGTCCCTCGCACATTTGCATATTCAGTTTTGAGACATTTTAATTTCTGACAATTGTTTCCTTCTACGCGTTGAATTTAAAAATGTCCATGACGGTCGCTTCCGAAAAATCATGAAGGGGAGATCGAAAACTTGGATTTGGCCATAAAACTCAAGGTAGGACCCAATATGGCCAAGTTGGAATATTTTAGAGGGAATTTTTAAAAGAGTGTAGGTATAGGTGCAAATATATGTATGTACATTAAAAAAAATTGAATTTTTATGTGCTTAGGACATGTTTGAGTAGTGTAAAACTAGGTTTGCATCTTCCAAATCATCCGAAAAGTTATTCGCAGTAAAAAAAAACCTCGAAATTTTCGGACTTGCTTCAGTTTTTTCCTCATTACTTCTGAAACGTTAGTTTTATGCAAAAGGTAACTGAAACATTAATGAAGCTTATAAAATTACCTAAAGCCCAACCCCTCAGTCGGTCCAATAGTCCCTGAGATATCTATACATATCTACGCCTTAAAAACCTCATAACGACGAATCTATCCATCCGATCGACTTAATATTAGCATATTTGAAATCAGCTCGTCAAAACCTACAAGATGACTACCTGTTTTTTCAAAATTAAAGTTTTGGTGGAAAATTGCATTTCCTATTTTTCCGAGGAAACTTTTTTAGGAAAAACTGCTCCCTAAACCGCTCTTAGTTTTCCAAAAGCATGAGAAAACGCTTTTAAAACAAAAAATTCCGACCATTTTTAGTGCCCAAAACGAGGGAAATTAGGGATCTTGCACAATTGGTAGAATTTTGATGTTGGATCCTCCTCAGGGTGTTCATTTAAAAAAAAATTAAAATTTGTTTTAAAAATAGGCGTTGTTGTTTTCGTGTCCCATTGTCTCTTGTTGTTGTTGGCTTGTGTTGAACTACCATTAGGGAGACTTGTGCCACACACATCGTAAAATCGGTACCCCATTACGTCTTTTGTTGACAGGAGATCAAAGTGACAACCAGCTTATAAACAAACCGATTTAAAAAAAGCATTCGAGGAAGGGGTGGTTGAATTATTTTTGGTCTCGCAAGAAAATGACATTGAGGTATAATGACCTGGGTAATTATTTTTCCCGAAAGGTAGATAATTGTAGGTTGTCAAACCGCTTGAAGCACGGGGAGGTGTGAGAATCCCATCGTCTACCTAGAAACGGGACCGAAAACCCCCATCACAGTTCTAATAAGCACCAACCCTCCGCCCAAAACATTTGTCTAGCATAAAATCTCGTTATCCTTTTGTTTCGGGGGAGAATAAATTAGAGGGACCGTTTATAGACCTCAAAAGGTCGATAATTCATTAAAAAATTGCAAAACTGTATACACTTGTAATAGCTATTTTCGGCCTTCCGGTAAACATAGGAGGGAGAAAAAATCGGGGCTTGTGAGGGTTGCCGTGCATGTGGCTATGATTGATGATCTGTTTGAACAGAGATATCGAAGGATGACTGGGCGGATGACAGGGGCACGCAATCCAGACTTTACCATTTACCCACGTCATCGAGCAACAATTATTTTTCTTTTTTGCGAAATGAAAGAAAAGTTCTGATTTTAAACGCGTTTCGAATGTTAAATTTATATCAAATTATGCTGTAAAACCTTTTGACCTTTTAGAAAGTTGAGTATTTTTTTCACCGTGATATAAGATTAGGCATGCTTCTCAGTGACACAGGTTATTCATCATTTTCGTTGATTGCGTCCGATGAGGGGAGGAATAGAGGGGAGAATTGTTCACGCCGTGAAGTGACACGACAACACGGAGGTGTATGATTACCCTGTGTTTACACGGCTAGTGACCTGGCAAAACAAACATACAATCATCGGGGTAATCACAGAACGCGGAGGGACATATCCCACGGCATACTTGCACGAGCTTTTTATGATGATGGTTCAAATAAAGTGTCAAAAAGTTTTGTTGAGATTTGTTCGCTCAACTTTTCTAATGTGATTGCCCCGGGGGAAGGTTTCCTTTGAGCGACGGAATGAGCAGAGTTAGAAGTCGGAGGTGGTAGTTCATTGAAAGGGGGGAAGGGCAGTTGAGAGCGGAGTTGACCTGTCGGGAGAAGAAAGGGAGGCTATTGGGTTTGCAAGTGGTGGCCTTTATTAGAGGCAAGTGCTAGCTCAATGGGGTGTTAATTACGTGCGGCGGGGAGTGCTACGTGACGGGCATAGCTCCAAGCCTCTGATTGATAGAGCCACCTTAGGTTCATCATTTTCTTAGCCCCGAAATCAATCCCACGTTTCCAAACTCAATGACACATCAAACACAAGACAATTTCATTACTTCTCCCCGACGGAATAAATCCCAAATGTTGAAACGTTAAAACGTCACTCGGAAGATTTAACGACGATTCGGATCTATATCGGGAATGGAGCTCGTAAAAGAGTTAAGGAAAACAGTTATGGTGTGTCGGTGACAGGCGAGCATCTGCCGGGGTCCCATTGTTGACTCCTCGGCTAAACAGGGCACCGGTATGTAAACAAAGTCCGTGTAAACGAGTACAAAAATAACAGCCGCGACTGCAACACTTAACCAATCCGAATTGAAACCGTAATCAAATAATCTGGTCAGAAAAACGCTCTCCTAATAATGGAATAGCCGAAGGACAGATATTTCTACTCGTTTGGCATTTACGCCACGACAAACGCGTCAATCGGGTTGACGCCGACTCGGGTTCGCTTTGAAAGTTTAAAACTGTTGCGGTCCTCAGTGTCACTTGAAATACACCTGTCTCCTCGGGAAAGGCGTATTCTCTGTCACTACTGTCACCTATATTTATACTGTCCGAGACCTGCCAATCTGAAATCACACTTCTATGAATAACTCCCTAACCTATTACTCAATACTGTCAAAGTGATAAATTACAACTTTTGCTAATTTTGATCACAATAGTGCATACCGTGGGCTAAAAATTCGTCGATCATTGAACACAACGAAGTCCACATGGCGTTTCACTTTGCTCAAAATAGTCGTGGTTTTTAAAAAGCGATTAATTTCAAAATAGGTAGGTTTATAGCCTAGAGAGGATAGGGAATAAAAGGAATTATTGGACCGGATCCAAAATTTCACCCTTCCAACTGTCGAGTTGACGTGCCAAAGTTTCAAACCAATTTGTCATATTTCCCAAAAACGTATTGAGGTGTTCAAAAATTAGAAGTTGGTATTTCATTAATTTCGAAGGGGACCAAAAGAACAAGTGGTAATTACAAGTATTTTGTCGAAAGAGGGGGAGTCGATAAAAAGCCGAAACAGTCGGTTTCCCCTTCTGGTTTTTTTTTTCAATCAACTTGAATTCCATTCTGTTTCCCCCTAAAAGTCACCGTGTCGCAACAGGCTATATAATAAACAACCCTAAATTCAATAATCCAACTTGTTTACCTTGAGTTTAACCAATTTATTGAATTTACAATTTCACTCGAAAATTACTTTCTTCACTTAGGAATATCACTTTTTCCCCCTTTTTTCTATACACCGTTAAAATCACACAAAATGCGAATATTCCGAAAGCCATCATGGTCTACGTGACGTCGTGAAGGTGTACAAAAAGATATTGAATGTAAGATTTGGGAAGTTGGTGATATCCGATCGTTTTGAGAGACACTTATCGTTTGTCCCACGTACGCCGAGCAGTTAGGTGAGTATGTCACGTCCCCTAATGCCCTCTCGGGTCTCCTAACCTTTAATGATACCCTACCTTTTAATAATTTCCGAAAGGTCCGCATTCCTCCCCCTTTTCTATTCCGGGAAAAAGCTAACAATCAATTATTAAAAACAATGAAAAAATATATCACAATGAGAAGACAAGTTTATGAGTCGGAATAAAAAGAGTTTCAGAAAGATGAACTTGAAAAAGAATTATATTAATATGTTAATGGTTGACCACGTTCGCATTCCCACATTAGAGCTTATCCTCAATGAAAGGAAGTCGTTTGATAAAAATTATATCCTGTCTCAATATTGAGGCCAAAACTCAAAATTTTTGTTAACTTCCCTCAAAAGCCTCCATCTGGGCCCAGGAGTAGAGAAATTCACAAAAAAATTTGGATTTATATCGCATTTTGTCTCCAGTTCCTTCTTTTGTCTAACTATTGATGGGCTATTTGAAGAAGTGTCACTTTGGGACTATAAAGCGTGAAAATATTCAAAAGATCGGAAAGAAACCATAAAAACCCCTGAGGTCATAATGCATTATAACGTATTAGAGAGCGTCTAGGGGAAGGTCAGCCCCCCTTCGAATATTAACGACATGGGGAAGGAGTCTGATAGGGATATGTGAGTCTTCGGCAATAATAAAATATAAAAGAGCTAAGGGAGGACTTTCGGGTTAGCAGGTGTCATAAATCGGTTTGCCCAATTGCTGATGCACGCTTCGTCTCCGGCATCCCCCACCGATGAATTGACCAAGGACCAGGGGACAGAAAACAACCCCACTTGTACCATGATCACGTTCTTTCAACGAAAAACGCCAAAAACCGTCTTGGAAATGTTGATTTGATGTGAAGAATGAGTGGCCTTTAGTTTGAGCGTCGGCTATTAAAGACTAAGTATTGATTGTAGTGACAATGGGCTGGAAGAGGGCTGACCCTAGTCCCAGGAGAATTTGGCCCCCGCATTTCCCTCAGGGACACCTTCTCCCTCACCCTCCTTCCCTAACAACACAATATATATACCTACTTAACTAGGACACTCTACAAAGATTAATGTAGGACCATTCAACTGAGGAAAAATGTCCCTCCTCCCCTCGCACCAATTTCAGCTACGTCTAGGGATGAAAATTCGATTGAAGGTGTCCCTAGATTCAATAGATTTATAAAAATTATGGTCCCACAAATGGGAACTGAGTCATAAAATGACAAACGTGGCCTTAATAGTGCTCTCTCATCTTTTGGTAGACACGAACATAGAAGCTGTTCTAATATTCCAAGGGAATTTGATTGTAAATTGTCAATTGCAGGGATGAAATATCAAGAATCTTGTACTGCTAGGGCCCTAGTTTGGTGCTCATGAAGAAAATAGTGAATAAAGCAATGATTTCAAGAGTGACAATGGGAAAATCAGCATGGAAGGAGGTCTTATCAGCATGTTGAATCTGTTGGAACGGTTCTGTGAAGACTCTGGAGGTTTGGGAATGCCTGGAAGTGATTCAGAAACTGTTTTTTCGGTAACGTTTGTGGTCACGCTTATTACGTAGGAAGGAGGAAAGAGGGAGGCGTAGATGTCATAAATGTTTGAGGGTGTTTTG
The DNA here is from genome assembly GCA_018703685.1 of Orius laevigatus. Lineage (NCBI taxonomy): Eukaryota > Metazoa > Arthropoda > Insecta > Hemiptera > Anthocoridae > Orius > Orius laevigatus. The sequence continues at coordinate 85,381 of JAGWEN010000369.1, read as the reverse complement.
GGATCTTCATCACCATCAAGGGTGCAAGCATCAACTATAACTGCCCTTACCAATCCACCTAAAACACACACGAGTTCCAGAATACCAATAAACTAGTCAACCTCGAGTTCATCCTTTTAAATCAATGAAAGGTTACCCAGAGGGAGAAATGATTTACAGCCTCTGGAGACTACGCAGGACATGTCGTAATTCATAGATTCCATAAATCAAAGGCTAATGAGTCACCTTGGTCAATAATTGTCGCAAAGCGTTGGAAAACAACAATTGTTCTTTGACAAATTTGTCAGACGGGGGTGGTTTCCTAGAGGAAGGAAATTAATGGACGGAAAGAAGGGTGAGCTGGGAAAAGGAAGGAAAAAGGAGGATGGTCATCCCTTGAACAGAGCGAGGGGCACGTACATTACAAATCACTGGGAGCTCTACAACCGAATGACCCCTTGACACGATATCTGTCATCGCGATGTACAAATTGAGGACAATAAGAGACCACGTCTTGTGAACACCTGTGCGCACAATGCGAGATAGAACATTTAGCGCTAATAGCTTTCTCGAAAGTTCATTTATCTTAATTTTACGCTTTCCGTTCATAACGTGGACGGACTCCAAAACTATCGTTATTAACAAAAGACAGTTTTTTTTCTCTCTCTTTAAAAGTGAAAACCGCACTATTGGAAAACAATCAACCCGAAGGGAGAGACTTGGAGTTCTTGCTCTCATTTGTCTGTCGGCTGGATATGAGGACAGGAACAATTAGAGAAGGGCTCCTAAGGCAATTACCGAGCAGAAGAGAAGACTCAGAGTAGATGGACGACGAGCCATCACTCAACACCCCTGATTTAGTCAAACCCCCGGCAACGATCAATCTCTGAAAACAAGGGGCTTTTTTTATCCAAGGTAGGGGGTGACAAGTTATACACTTCACCCTTAAGTGATGCAACAGTTAGCCTTATTTAAAGTGACAAATCGTCAACGCAAAAAGTAATTAATTTTTTCAAAAACAAGCTTATAAACCAAGTTTTATGCTATACAAGATTTAATTGCATAATTTACAATTTAAATGAAGGATTAATAAAAATGAAGCTATAAATAATATAAAACAAGATGTGAACAAATAAAAAATGTCAAAGCAACAAATTAAAAAAGGGAAAATTAGTGCGCGGGGAATGCGAATGCTCCCCGCGGTGGTTCACATTATTCACTTGCTATGACATTAAGGTAGTGAGGGAGACATTCATCTGAAACACAATTAGTTGGGGTCCAAGTTAGTGGTGCTCGCCTCAAGGCGTAGTCCGCCTTCAAAGAGATTTACTTCTCTCAGTAAGACGCTCTAATAATTACGAGAAGCGGCCCCCGGGCTAAAGTTCGGCTCAAGACACATGGGACTCGTCCTCTAAAACCACTTTTATCTCCGTCTCTCTCTACTCCTCAGTCTGTCTCTCTTAGCAGAGGCCTTCTCTTTGTTACTCCTCCGTCACGCCGTCCAGTCAACTGTCAGTTCCATACTTCAGGTTAATCTCGTGATTATGCTTGTTAAAATAGAAGCAATTTCCAGTTTGCTTTTGATCTTAAATGATACGTCTTTAATTAGAAAAATGTTCAGTTGTGACAATAGGGGGGAAAAGATGCTGGAGAATAATCAATTTTCAAGGAGAAAGCCTACTTTTAAAAAGTTGCAATCCGAAACAAACCGTTCTTTCACTATCCTCAACTGATGTGGAGCGCGACCTACCCTCCGGTCTGTAAGCACGCATTTTTCCTTCTCTCGGGCGAAAGGTCATCTCATTTCGGCTCGCCGTTGGCAATCCCAACGAATATATGCCAACCTGTTGCCCCGTCCTTAGCCTATACCGATCCGTGACCCGGGATCTTATGAAAATTCCACATTTAAAAAGGCCCCAGAGTCCGCTCGTTATATCGTGAGCTTTTAAATAGTTCTCGACTTCGACATAATTGATTCCACGACTTTCAATTGTCGGATTTGTTTTCCTACTGTCGGATTATTCAGAATCAAAAAGTCACTTTGAAGATCCTAAAACGATTTTTGACTCTCCAAAAATATTCGCCAGATGCCCTACTGGAATAGAATGCTCTCGAGATACCGTATTTCTATGTCCGGGTAATTGTCAATGGTGAGTGGGGCTTGAGCGATACGGACAGATAGCATGTCCTAAATGGATCAGGCTCTAAGCCAAATGCTACCTTATCGCTCTACTAAATATAGTATTCGAATCAACGTATCTGGAAGTCACGTGCGTATAAATTCGAACGGTTTCGCCCATCTTTTTTTGGACTGAAATGTTCTGAAACAATGGATTTAATTAAAAGTGCGTTGAGGCAGCTATCCATCACTGGTGGGGATACAAGGTATTTGCATAGTGATGCAATGCGGCATCCATAACTGTCACACCGACCCTTTTCACCTTGTTATTTTTTAAATCTGATTCTTTCTTGTTAATACTTGCAGGTCTAATTTCAAGGTGATAGACGAATGATAAATCAAAGAGGAAGGGTTTGTATAAACGAGTTAATAAAACGTGACAGGGGTCAAGACAAATGCTAATAGGATTTTAGGCGTTGAACGACTCCTTTGAGGGAGAGGGTGGACATTAGGGAGAAGGTGGCAAATTACGTGGACCGTCTGGAGGCTTCCAATTATTGGATTAATTGTTGGCCTAGGGTCTTGAGAGATGGATAGCAGGGAAAGGGCAAATGAGACCCCAATGACAAGAGAGTTGGCTTCAATTTCAGGCCTGGCTATACATCCTTGTTGACCCCTAACTGATGCGTAGTTTAATCAAGTTGTAAAAGATTTAAAGACCTTGGCATATCAGAGAATGTGATAAGAAATAAGTCTTGAGGCGGAATAACCCCTTCGACGATGACCGGGATAGGCGTATTGAACAATCTTTGATATTTGAAGCTCTTCGATTGTTTCCAAGGATGGAGATCCAAGGATTTTAATTTCATAAGAGCGTCATGACTTATCTTGGATCTGTAATAACTTGTATGGGCCATAAATCACATTTGTTTTTAAAGACAAGAGTCGTTTTGAAAAGAAAACGGAAAGGCGGTGGCCGTGGGGAGGGAAGCACGTGTTAGCTCATTTCTTGGAGGACGGCAAATGAGGAGGGAAGGCCTCCCCCGCTCGTAAAGTGTTCGCCCGACCAGAAATCGATAGTCAATTAACGGAGGTCTGATGGGTCAGGCCCTCGAGTGCCCTTCGGACCTTCCTACAATCACCTGTCTCAATCATCAAACGTCCCACGGGAGGGTTGATCCTCATCAACGACGTCATCTGTCCGGGCTTTCTTTTCGGAATGAACACCGAGTTCCTTCGCATTTCTGAGATTTCAAGGGTGTTTTTATAACTAGAAGGGCTTTATGCCATTCGAATTATGTAGGATCAGAGAGAAAGGTTTGCGATTGTTGTGGGCTTTAGTATTGCCGGAATGTCTCCCTCACTGGCATACCGAGCCCGACCGCATCCATCGGTTCTCAAAAAGGACCACGACTGAACCGACATTGACAAATGCGGAACCTTACTTCCTCTTAATAAACGTCACCAAGGGACGAATGAGTGGTCAGCAAAACCCTTTCCGACTTAATCATTTTCAACCGGTCACTCCCCTAACGAAAATCGATCCGTGGAAATTTTCCAAAAGTGCGAATTTCTTAAGTCAAAAGGGGCGAAAAGTAGTGTGTCGTTGGTAACGCCCTTGTGATTGTCCGCATTGTTCTAGAAGGGCGATAGGGAAGGGGCTAAGAGTTATGTGGGGGTTTTCTTATCGCCTTCTCCACCCCAACAACAACAGTTCTTCACCCTAACGCACAACACATTGATTACCCTCGGACAACAATACTCTCAACATCATGACACTTTTAAATTTTTTGACCAGTTCGTTTTTACGGGCGTTGTTTATGGGAAAGAAACTTGAAGCATGTTTCCCATAAAAGTGAAGGGGGAGATCCTAAGGGTTGACGCATGGCAGGCGATATAATGACCCGGGAAAAGACTGATGCTTCAAGCCCGTAGTGGCCCTCACGGGGCCCCTTACCCGACGGTTATTCACCACGATTTAAAACGAGCCCACGGAGCTTTAACACTAAATCAAGGTGAGACATCACACTGTTTGTTTGTGGCGCCTATTTCTGTTGCCCGAGAACGGGGTAGGGGGGCGCCAACAATTCTCACTTTGATGTAAAAGTCTTTTCTATTTCATCATGACAGTGATGACTTGTAAACAAACCTTATTTCATTTTTCTTTATATTATAAAGATTCCTCTTCCATGTCCTCAATGTCCACTTTGAGATATTGTTTTTTCAGGATAAAAGTTAGCTATAAATCTGAGCTCCCTAGGCTCTATTTCCCAGTAGCTTTGGAAGACATTCTCGTATCGCCACCCCAAAGGTGTCCTCCAGATTAGACCCAACAATAAATCCATCAAACCAACTTAAAGTTCTCAACCAGGGGGTGAAGTTTCTTCGATAAAAAAAAGTTTCTCCCCCTTTTTAAGAAGATTCAATTTAAGGTTTTAATAGCTCGGATTATATTTACGGTATAAAAACATCGTTGAAAAGTTCCACGTCACGGGTTAAAGGCTAAAAAAATAAAACCTAGAGGGGACACAGCGATTGAATCGTTATATGAGAAAATGATAAAGTGTTATTCCATAGCGAAAATAATTGGATAGATTTAAGAGCATAGTGCACGCTCATTATGGTTTTGACTCAATTCCGCTTATATGGTAATGCGTTTGTCTTTGTTCAAATTAATGGTGTGGGAATAAGTCGTGTCGAAAGGCGAACTACGTCAAAATATTTTAAATCTTTTTTTTTCCCCCTCGAACCTTCACTTTCACGTTTTTTCCGTCTTTATTGAAAGGGGGACGGAGATGATTCTAATTTAAGCGTCAACTTGTTTACAGATTCCTACAAGAATTTCTCGCTGTATCGCCTTAAGCGGTTATGTCACAAAACCTCTCTATTATGATAATGGTAAATTAATAAACACGATTTAACATACCTTATGAAACTTTTCTGTACTGGAATTTAAACTGAAGCACTGTTTTTTGAATGTTATGATCAAAAATCTAAAAGAATCTCACATGTTACAGGCCACTTTTCGATTTAAGATTTAGAAAAGACCGAAAAAAAGATTTTTTAAAAATAATATTTTCATATTGACATGTGACGAGGTTGAAAGTGGATCCTGGATGTTAGGAACAAAAACAGTTGAGAATCAAATTTTTAACCAATTTAGTCCATTTGCCCCCACCTATCCCAGGGGGGGTGAGGCAAGGGGGCTCTTATAGTGCAAATGTGGAATAATGATCTTAAAACCCCAAAAATTAACGTTACAGTGCACATTTTTGGTCCAAAATCCCAAAATTGACCAAAATCTAAAAAGCAAAAGCCAATTTGCTGTCCAACCTCAAAAAACACAATTTGCAGTCAAAAATTTGAAATCAACATTTGAAACGTCTATTTTCTTACAATATAAATAATTAGGTATGTATTTAACAACAAATTTTTTCTCCAACACAAAAATCACATTAAAAGGTCTGGAAGTTATGGAGGAGAAAGATCCAAAACTCGAAATTTCATAAAAATTGGGTTCTCTACTACTAAAAATATATTCCCCTTCACCTCATCCCCACACTACCCCCAACCTTCCACCACCTCCCCCTTTGATCCATCACCTTCTTGATTCTCCCCCAAACCTTCCCTATCCACCAAAAACCTCTCCTAACCACCTCCACCACTCTTCCATCACCTCCCCTACCCTCCTGGACGCTCTATCACACTCCCCCAACATTCCACCACCTCCACCACTCTCCCATCACCTCCCCTACCCTCCTGGACCCTCCATCCACCTCCTTCAACTCTCTCCATCATTCCACCACTTCCCTCCACTCTCCCATCACCTCCCCTTCCCTCCTGGACGCTCTATCACACTCCCCCAACATTCCACCTCCTCCCACCACTCTCCCATCACCTCCCTCTACCCTCCTGGACGCTCTATCACACTCCCCCAACATTCCACACCTCCCACCACACTCCCATCACCTCCCCTACCCTCTTGGACCCTCCATCCAACTCTCCCCATCATTCCACCACCTCTCACAACACTCCCATCTGCTTCCTTATCTTCCTGGACCCTCCCCTCAATTCCCACTACCTTCCTCACCAACCTCCCACCCACCCCAACATTCTACCACCTCCCAACACTCTCCCATCACCTTCCCTATCCTCCTCCCCTCACCTCCCCCTTTTCCCCCTCCATCCCCATCCTAAAATAACGAGATTAACGAATAGAAAATCCACTTTTCTATCTAAGAACCTCAAAATTCATGTAAAAAAAAAAAAAAAAACATCATTTGAAATGCAAACGCACCGTCCCAGTCCAGCTCTGTGGATGATCAAAAGAAGAAGTTAAATTTTTTTTTCTTAAAAGACTCCAATAAATCATTCTCTTGTTCAGAGGCCATACGACTGAACTGTTTACAAAATCTCTGATTTCTGAACTGTAAACCGATAATTTTGTCTTCGAAGAAGAATGAGGAAGTTGAAAGTGAAATAAATTAACCGCTTCAATGCGAACAATTCTCATATTTTGTAAATTTAGAGGAGTTGGAAGTTTTTAGGCCGGTTTTACTTGGGGAATAAACAGAGACAACTCGCTGTTTTATTGTGATTTCCCACAGGAGGCAATGCATTATAGGACTCTCATAATTTCCAAGCCGGGGTTTCTCCTTTGGTTAAATTAGATTTAAAATCTCACTCCCCGGAGGCAATTACGCAGACTGTTATTTCGTTGTAATTCCAGAATGGTCCTAATTAGAGGAACTAAGTTTAAATCGGGTTAAACCGATGGTGGGATGGGAGGGCGGTAAGAGAAGTGGCCCACGGTTTTGAGGTGGGGGTGAGGTGGTGGAGGGTGGGGGGGTCGACGGTTAATTGTTTTGAAATGTTGTTAAGGTGGGTTGGTATCGGACGTGTGTAATTGGTCGGTAAATTGCACAGGGGGTGGCTGTCCATCAGGATTTAGACGGAGACAAGTCTCAAGATGCGGGCACTCCAACTTGTCACTCAGGAATCCCACACTAACATCCCCCCCCATCCCAAAGATAATAATCCAAATCAAGAAAACTTTAAAATCAATAATTTAACGCATATTTTATACGTTACTCTACTGAGTGGATTCGAATGGTTGTTTAGTCGATAACAAATAATAAAAAAAGAGGGATCCGGAAGGGAGGCTATTTTTATTACTGGGGGATCTTGTGTTTTATCCATGAGGGGTTTGAATATGGGGTACTAGAACACAAGATATAAAACCCAAAAACCTACTTACCAATATTTCTAGTGTTTTTTTAGAAAGATTTTTTAAATTTTAGCCTAAAAATGCAATTATCTTGTAAAATAAAAGGATCGAAATATGTTAATCTCAAAATTTCTTGTTTTTCTACTGAGGAGGTTCAAATTGATCATGTTGAAAAAGACTTAAAATGAAGAAAATCTGAAGTTTTCACTCTAGTTTGACATTTTCTAGAAGGTTTGAAAATTATGATGGATGGCTCGAGAAAGAGCAAATTTCCTTATAAATCTATAAGCCTCCAGTTTGTGCATGTTATCAATCAGATTCCCTAAGATAGTTAATTAGTTTGGGCCTTTCGCGAAGTAGGAAAAGTTCGATTTTAAGGATTTTCCCCCGTTGGGACCTTAGGATGATTGTGGGTTTTGGATAAAGAAAATTCCAAAAAAAATTGGAAATTTTGAGTACTTTTACAATCTGTAATGATATATTACTACTTTTAAAAGTCAAAAGTTCAGCAGAAAATCAGCTTTTTAAATCAATTTTTTTTTAGGTTCCTAGACAGCCAACAGAATGTCGAATAAATGAGAGTTTGGGTATTTTTACAAGTTGAAGATTTTTATAGCAGAAAATCTTGCTTTTTAACCTAAAGTAGAGAGACAGAAAAGTTGCTTTTTTGTTAACATGGGCGTTTTAAGATAAAAAAAATTCTTGAGTTTTATAGGTTATGACAGAAAATTGACGTTTTAAACTTTTATTTCAAGGTTTTGACAGAAAAAACAGGTTTTTTTTTCATGTTCGTGTTGATGTTTTTGACAGAAATTTGAGGTTTTAAGGGCGGTATTTAGAGACAAAATTTGAGTATGAGGACCCAAAAGGGAAATTACGTTTTCTCAGCTCCCCGTAAACCGATTGACGAGATATTTGGCCCAAATGTTCTAATATGACCAGAAAAATCCCTAAAAATTTCAAGTCGATCGGACCACAGGGAGCTGAGAAAAAGTAGTGTCCCTTTTGGGTTGAGGGTTCGCTCTCAAAATTTTCTCTGAATACAACCCTAAAAGTTTATTTTGATGTTTTTATTTGAAGAGGCATGTACGTCGGTCATGATGTGATCATCTTGAGGGTTTTCGAAAAAAAAAAAGTTTTTGAATTTCGATTTTTGAGGTTTCTACAGAAAAGTGTGGTTTTTGGAGGTTTTTATGTTTAGGACAGAAAATTTGCTTTTTCTTAAAGTTAACTCCGATTTTTATTTACAAGATTTTGGACGGAAAATCATCTTTAATTTATGTGTTTTGTCAAATCTCAAATGGACAGATTTTTTTTTTAAAACTTGATAATTTTTTGCCTCTTCTGCAATATCGGGGGCACTGTTGAGATCTTTGCAGCAGCCCTGGGCCAGTACGCCCCTGCTAGTCAACCTTGAAGCCAAGATGTCTACAAGTTCTCGATTCATCCTTGATGAGAATAAATGGCAGAAAATGGAGGTTGAAGTCAACTAAAACTTCACAGTTTATAACTTTTCCAACAATATTATCTTGATCGAGGAAAAAAAAAAATTCATCTTGGTAAATTTCAAGGCACGTACGAACATTGTACGGCCCCTCCTCACCTGGTCCCATCTAATTACCCTTCTAATTGCCAAACCAATGGATTCTCAGCTGCTTTCCCACTTGGAAATAATTAACCGATAATGGAATTAAATGTGCATTTTCGGGCTCGGTAACACGTAAAGGTCCGGGATTTTAGAAAAAATGCAATCATCACCGATCTCGTAATTAACGCCGTCGGCCGACGGGTGCAAATTAACACGCCATTTATTTTCTTGTTAATATTTCCATCATTTTGACTCATGAAAAGGAAATTTTTTCCGTTCACAAACGACCATTGACTAAAACTACTCATCGGATTGAATCTTCTGATTTAAAAGCAAAAAGCGGTGAAAAGTAAAAAGGACAAATTATAGGCATTGAATTCCAACTTTGATTTAAACAGAAATAGAAATGCTTTGAGGGGTTGAAAGTATTCAAGTCCTATTCAGCCTCCAAAAAGCATAAAAGCTTTCAGACTAAAAAGCTAAATATTATGACCCGTTTGATCCTCGTCATCTATTGGCAATAATAAACCTTTGAGCTTAATTAAACGTTTAGCATAATTACGGGAATGTATCGTAAAGTTTTTATAGCAATCAAGTAAACAGATCCTCGGCTCAATGGGGTGGAACGAACTGTCAAAAGGGTCGACAATTACTTAAAGCAAATATTTAAAAGAACCCCGGCCTTTACTTTAGATTTGATGGCTAATTTGTCCGGAAAGGGGCCCCTCACCACCAAAAGGAATTTTTCATTCGTACAATGAACCGAAGCTATTCCCTTTGATATCACTGACAAATTCTTATTCTCCTCCCTTTGAAAAGCGGCCCCCGGGGGACTTAAGTATAATTACAAAAATTTCTCTTATTAAATGTCCCTTTAAAAAAAAAGCCGCAATATTTAAAAAGTTTTTAAGATGAGATATTTTTTTATGAATCTGGAATCGGTGAAGCGTGTGCAGGTCGGTTGCTATTCTGCCGATGTAAGGGACATTGGATGTATTGATTGATTGTTTGACCGTTGATATGTGACCGCCCGCTTGTGTTAAATGGATCGGAAAATAAGCCCGATATCACTCCCACGTCTCGTCACGAAAAGTCCCCTTTTAAGAAAATCTTATTGTAAAACATCCTCGTTTTCGTCCACCGGGAGATTAACCATTGTGAAGAGGGGGGATTTGAAATGACGCTTTCGTTTTGAGGATTTTCGCAAGGTTTTGATGGAGTTTTGATGACCCCGGGGGCGGCTGACGAGGAGGGAAGATTATTCCTGGCCCTGTTTCTGCCGCCCCATCGACACGCACATCTTTCCTTAATGACTGTCTACATACAACTGTCTCCCTCCCACAAGTGCTTAGCTACCTTTTTTTCCCTTCTTTTCTTTATAAACCTAAATTTCTTTTCTAATTTCGCTAATTATTTCGAACCTTTCGTGATGGCGTGTTTGCGACCGGAGTGATCGAACGTCGCACATCACTTTTGGATTAATTAAACTCAAACGTCGTCTCCCACTTTCACGCAAACTCGTCCACCCCTTTGACAGTGCTGTCAATGAAGAAAAACAAATTTGCATGACGTCTAGGGAGGTAAAAACTCGTCGAGAATAGTCATGTCGCACTTCCTTAAGTTCATTCCCACATTTATGACTCACTAAAATCAAACTAAGCACCACAATATTTACCCATTTTGTGCACTATTCACCATCTGCTGCACACCACAATATAAACCACACTACACAGCACAATATGTAGAGTGCTAAAACAAATATGTACATGAACCAAATTATAGGTACAACGAAATAAAACCCACAATATACACCCCTCTATACACCAAACTATACACCACAGTATACACCAAACTATACACCACAGTATACACCAAACTATACACCCTTCTATACACCGCAATACATCCATATGCAGTACCACAATATAACATCCTTCTATACACCAACGTCCAAACTATACACTACAATATACACCCTTCTATACACCAAACTATAAACCCTTCTATACACCAAACTATACACCACAATCTATACACCAAACTATACACCACAATAATATACACCAAACTACCCACCAAAATAATATACAACCTTCTATACACCAAACTATACACCACAATAATATACAACCTTCTATACACCAAACTATTCACCACAATAATATACAACCTTCTATACACCAAACTATACACCACATTAATATACGACCTTCTACATATACACCAAACTATTCACTATAATAATATACAACCTTCTATACACCAAACTATTCACCACAATAATATACAACCTTCTATAGGTACACCAAACTATTCACCACAATAATATATGTACCACCATATAACATAAAACATAAAACAATATAACATCCTTCTATACACCAACGTCCAAACTATACACTACAATATACACCCTTCTATACACCAAACTATAAACCCTTCTATACACCAAACTACCCACCAAAATAATATACAACCTTCTATACACCAAACTATACACCACAATAATATACAACCTTCTATACACCAAACTATACACCTCACTAATATACGACCTTCTACATATACACCAAACTATTCACTATAATAATATTATACAACCTTCTATACACCAAACTATTCACCACAATAATATACAACCTTCTATACACCAAACTATACACCACAATATACATCTATCTATACACCACAATATACACCCTTCTACACAGCAAATACTATACACCACAATATACACCCTTCTACACAGAAAATACTATACACCACAATATACACCCTTCTATACAGCAATTACTATACACCACGATATACACCCTTCTATACACCAAACTATACACCACAATATACATCCTTTTATACAGCAAATACTATGCATCACAATATATACCCTTCTATACAGCAAATACTATACACCACAATATACACCAAACTATACACCACAATATACATCCTTCTATACACCAAACTATACCTTCTATACACTAAACTATTCACCCTTCTATACACCAAACTATACACCACAATATACATCCTTCTATACAGCAAATACTATACATCACAATATACATCGTTCTATACTCCAAAATATACCTTCTATACACTAAACTATTCACCCTTCTATTCACCAAACTATACACCACAATATACATCCTTCTATACACCAAAATGTACCTTCTATACACTAAACTATGTATTCACCCTTCTATACACCAAACTATATACCCGCTATACCACACTACACTATAAACCACAATATGTAACACCTTATACACCATACTACACACCCTACTACCTACCATGCTAAGTACCTCTCTATGCCGCACGTTATACACACTACACCATACACCACATTATATTTATACACCAGGTTCAGGCTATGCTCCTCTTTACACACCGTGCTAAAACTATAAACTACTCTGTACTCTACACTACCTCCACGCTATACATCACACTACCTTTACTCTATGCACCACAATATACTACCCAAATAAATACTACACACTGCTTCTCCCAGGGACAAGAAAGGCAGGATAATCATCAAATACATATATTGAAAAAACTTCATTAGGATATTAAATCACTAGGTTGCTTCCTTATTGAAAAAATTTCGGAAGTTAAAGAACCTGAAATGGATGAGATGATTAGTTTTACTTTCCATGAATTGACTTATGGAGTATTTCAGAGAAATGACCTTAGGACATGTCAATAGAGGAAAAAACAATTTTCGGAGACGTCATGTGCGTTGTCCTTCACATTTATATGCGGTGCCAAGGATGCTTGCCCACCACGACTTTTGACAACCCGTGTTCAATATAACCACGATCCCGATTCCCCTCAGGCCGTATAATGAGATGTGAGAAACAATGCGTACCTGATATTCGCTCACTAGCCACTCGACCATTTCGCAATCAAACATTTTAAATTGAAGAATAAGGAATTCAATATGTTGATAGTGTTATATTGATCGGTTCGACCACAGAGTGGGTACTTGTTCGCTTGTCACCCATCAGAGAATACAAGCGCCCTAAGACATGCCGGGGCGCCTTCTTTATAGTCCGCCGGTCATCCCATGACATGGCGTTATTAGTTACAACGATCGGTTACCCACCAGAAAAACCTTTGACAAATGAGATAGCAAAACTTCTTATATAACTTTTTTTTTTTCCACTCAACTCTTTTTCGATGCGAAATCTTAATTTGGGTTATGTGCGACTCTTGTTTCCCTAGACATGCTACAATTACCACTCGGACCATCAATTCCGACCCCAGAGGTGCTACTAAACCAACCCTGGACACAGTCCTTAATTAATACAACTATCCCCCAAGCAGTAAACTGTGGCTTGAGGGAATTCCGTCAACTATGATGTAAGTAAACCCCAGCTATAAGGGACAAGATCTAATCAAAAACAAAAACAAAAAAAAACGAAAAAAATTTCTCTTACGTGATGTCCTTTTTAGCTTCATTTTTGACCATTTTTGGAAACCAGGGACCCTTTTAACTAGATTTTGTTCCTTTGCTGTGAAGACCCTTTTGGGGCACTAAGGGGTATATTAAATAGATTTTGTTCTTTAAAGAAAACGCTAAAAACCTCTATCCCTTGATTTTTTACCATTTTCAGCTTGATTTTTGACCCTTTTTGGGCACTAAGGGCCATCTTCTTTTAGCTTGATTTTTGACCTTTTTAGCTTGATTTTTGACCCTTTTTTGGGCACCAAGGTCCATTTTAAACTAAATTTTGTTCCTTTGGTATGAAAAAGGCCTTTTTTAATAAAAATTGATTTTTGACCCTTTTAGCTTGATTTTTGACCCGTTTTGGGCATTAAAGGCCATCTTAACTAGATTTTGTTCTTTAAAGACAAAAAAAAAAGGCCTCTTTTAGCATGATTTTTGATCCTTTTTAGCTTGATTTGGACCCTTTTTGGACGCCAGGGGCCCTTTTAACTAAACTTTGTTCCTTGTCTATGAAAAAGGCCCTTTTTTAAAATTGATTTTTGACTCTTTTAGCTTGATTTTTGACCCTTTTTGGGCACTAAGGGCCATCTTAACTAGATTTTGTTCTTTAAAGACAAAAAAGGCCTCTTTTAGCTTGATTTTTGATCCTTTTTAGCTTGATTTGGACCCTTTTGGACGCCAGGGGCCCTTTTAACTAAACTTTGTTCTTTTTTCTATGAAAAAGGCCCTTTTTTAAAATTGATTTTTGGCCCTTTGAGCTTCATTTTTGACCCTTTTTGTGCACTAAGGGCCATCGTAACTAGATTTCGTTCCTTTACTATGAAAAGTTCCCTTCATTACTTCGCCTACACTACCTACTAAAAGGATTCAACTATCAATCTTAGGGTTATGGGGTCAATCTCTTGTACCTTTTAGAAATTATGAACTTGCATAAGCGAAAGGTATTTTTTCTTAATAAAATTTTATTTTCGAACGTGTCTTTGCATGTGAGGATGTAAAATCTTTTCTGAGGTACCTACAGAAGGAAAAAAAAATTTCTTTGAGTGTCAACCACGGTTTTATTGAAGGGAATAAGAAGTGTGAAGAAAGAATTTCTCGGGTTGGTGTGACATAAGGACAGGTGCGGATCAAAGGGCTGCGGTCATTGCCGCTAATAACCTTTGGTAGCCGCAAAGCCATCTTCAGAACCTCAAAAGAATTCAATCTGATTCGTAATCGATTTTTTTAGAACAAAAAAAAATATTGCATAAAAAATTAATTTGAGAATGAATTATACAGAAGTTAAGAAACAAGTTTTAACTTGGGAATGACTTAAGACGAGATATCACAAAGTAATTTTAATGATATTCCTTGAAAGGTTGTAGATGGTTCGGAGATAGTTGACATCTCCCCCCCTTGTGTCGCCTGTCAGAGGATACGAGATGCCCCCTGATATACCTGAAGGGGGGCCACCGACGGGAAAAAACCGAGTCACAAGTTAATCTCGGCGGGGTTGACTTTATGACAGGAGAGGTGTGTCACAGGAACCTCTTTTAATAAGCTATAAACCCCAAGAAACAAAACATGTGTCAGAAGAAGAAGAAAAACTGACAACCTGTCTTCATGCAAATAAGACATCCCGTGATACCTGGAACAATTAATACGCTTCAACGATTTAACCTAAAATGTTCTCTTAAACTCAGTCTATTGCACACAAGAATTTGTAGCTAGCTGATGTCCCATTTTGAAAGGCACATTTGGATGTCTCCCTCGAGTGGGCTCGGGTCAGTTGTGAAAGATCGCCGCGCTCTTCTGAGCAGTTGCGCTCGGTTTAAGGAAATGTATATGACGTGCCCTGGACCTCAGGGTATATTCAACTCTCGACTCCTCCGGTTAACGATCCCACCATTTTTAATGTAAGCTGTTTAATTGTTCGATCTTGTCACGGCTTTCTGGGCACAATAGGAGATGAAAGCGTGCCGTAGACCGTGCCACACTTCCTACTTTGGACCATCACTTGACCGCTCTGTCAAAAAAACACTAACGAACGAAAAATCCTGAATTTAAACGTGTTCGGTGTATCCAGAAAAAATGTCCTTGATATCCTATTTGCAAAAAATGCTCACTATGTTGAAAATTACAGATTTTAATAATTACCGACATCCAATTCCATTTTCTTTAATTAAATGACTCGGAACATTTCATGAGCCACAAAGCAATAATGCAATCGTCCGCTTATTTTATGCAATCATCTAATTATTTCCTTGGTTTTCTACATCTCGAAT
The DNA here is from genome assembly GCA_018703685.1 of Orius laevigatus. Classification (NCBI taxonomy): domain Eukaryota; kingdom Metazoa; phylum Arthropoda; class Insecta; order Hemiptera; family Anthocoridae; genus Orius; species Orius laevigatus. The sequence continues at coordinate 69,751 of JAGWEN010000369.1, read as the reverse complement.
TACCCATAAGCATCAACTAGAGAAAAACCGAGAATTCGTCAATCTCATCGAATAGTTTGTTAGTTAATGCTATGTACGGTGTACACGTTGGAGTATTTGGAGTAGTGAAATGATATTGTCCGCCTAAGAGTGCAACAAAAAGTTATTACAGCACATCTAATTTGTAAGAGTGCAATATAATGTCATTAGTGCACACCTAACAATATGGTATTACTTATTAATGCTTACCAAAGGGTGCAGTGCGATTATTTTTTGCACACCTAAGAATTCAGTGCGATAATATTTTTTACTGCACACATAAGAGTGCATTAATATCATTACTGCACACCTAAGAGTGCATTAATATCATTACTGCACACCTAAGAGTGCATTAATATCATTACCGCACACCTAAGAGTGCATTAATATCATTACAGCACACCTAAGAGTGCATTAATATCATTACAGCACACCTAAGAGTGCATTAATATCATTACCGCACACCTAAGAGTGCATTAATATCATTACTGCACACATAAGAGTGCATTAATATCATTACCGCACACCTAAGAGTGCATTAATATCAATACCGCACACCTAAGAGTGCATTAATATCATTACCGCACACCTAAGAGTGCATTAATATCATTACCGCACACCTAAGAGTGCATTAATATCATTACTGCACACGCACACCTAAGAGTGCATTAATATCATTACCGCACACCTAAGAGTGCATTAATATCATTACCGCACACCTAAGAGTGCATTAATATCATTACCGCACACCTAAGAGTGCATTAATATCATTACCGCACACCTAAGAGTGCATTAATATCATTACTGCCCGCTAAGGTGTGCAGTAATTGAAGCACACCTTAGCGTGCACTATCATGCCATTATTGCAGACCTAAGAGTGCAAAAAATGTTATTACTGCACACTATAATGTCATTAGTGAACACCGAAGAATATGTTATGTATTAACGTCTACCTAAGACTGAAAATATTGATTGCTGCACACCTAAGAGTGCAAAAAATGTTATTACTGCGCACTATAATGTCATTAGTGCACACCGAAGAATATGTTATGTATTAGCGTCTACCAAAGAGTGAAAATATTGATTGCTGCACACCTAAGAGTGCAAAAAATGTTATTACTGCACACTATAATGTCATTAGTGAACACCGAAGAATATGTTATGTATTAACGTCTACCGAAGACTGAAAATATTGATTGCTGCACACCTAAGAGTGCAAAAAATGTTATTACTGCACACTATAATGTCATTAGTGCACACCGAAGAATACGTTATGTATTAGCGTCTACCAAAGAGTATAGTGTAATATGTACATCTAGGAGTGCAGTGCTGTAATATTTTGCACACCTAAGTGTGCAATAAAATGTAATTACTGCACACCGTCCCTTATAAAGGCATTACTGCTATTATTGCACATACACACCTAAGAAAGCATGATAATATGTCGTTCCTGAGGTCTCACTTCCCTGAGTGACATCTTTTTAGCAACAAGAATGCTTAATTTGTTTCTTACATTATTTCCTTTATTTGGATTCTCTTAGTTTTTGTAGTGGACTGCTCATGTATGTTTTTAGGTTGACCCCTGTATACAATATTCATACGGAATCCTTGGATACTCAAGAGTGCGTCCAAATTATAGACGAGAACGAACTTTTGAAACGTCTTTCATGAATAATTCTCGACATGTTTTTTTTTGCTCGCTTTATCTTTAATTTGAAATTTCCATGCAACCTTTATTAACTCATTTGGTGGCACGCGTCGAGCTCAAATAAATGCAGGTGCGAATCGAAAGTTAACTATCATCACGGAAAACGTTAGAAGGATAAAAAACAATAAAGAAGCCCTAATGACTGAAGAATTCTTTTTTAAAAATCCCTGTTTTTCCACTCGTACCTGTCCAGCACACCTGCACGAAATTCATTAACATTTTCAGGCATGAAAAAAAGCGTAATTTTTCGCTTTAATAAGTAATTTATTTTTTTTGGAAGGGTTAAACTTTACGATGGTGTCTTTATTTAATTTTTTGTAAAACTAAACAGAGGAAAAAATGTTTAGTGGACAAAAATGAATTTCGCAACATCAGAAGCCGATAGTAGACAAAAAAAATTCCCACAAGATTAGAAAAAGTGCCGAATTTTTTGGAGACAAAACGAAAGCCATCACTCCGCTGTGTTTATGATTCTCCGGGGCTCTCTGGCCCAGGATGTTTGTTCTAAACAAAACCCGGGCAATTGCATATTCTTGGAATCGGTAGGATTTGTTTAGCCTTCCCGCCCGGCGTCAATCATTCTACGTGACAGTTTTACACTGTTTTTCAAATTTTCGAACATGAAACCGTCGATAGGCTACCGGCCCCGAAAGGTAAATCATCACGTATGATAAGTAGGGTCAAAGAAATTTAACACCTTTTTATAACGAAATTTTCTCCATTTATTAAAAAATAAAAATCCACTAAAACATTATGAGAGTGTAATTTTTTTTTTTTTAATCTTTGAACTGACATTGTACCGAATTTTATTTTGGACAATAAAAACACATTTGTTGGCAAAAAAATTATTTTTTACTCAGCGCATTTTGTTCGTATCAAAGTGTCAACGTGTTCACCTCAAATATTATGAAATCGCATCTATTGCGAAAATCGCTTCGTAATGAGAATCTTTTATAAAGTGAAGAAAGAAAATGAAGGGGTCGATTCATTTAGTGGTTGGAAATTTCTCTAGTTTTGGATACCGAACAAGTTAAATTTTGCATGATTTTACTTTAGTTATTTGGGGGCTATTAGGAGAAAATGTTCATTTTGTGACTTCATCGAAAATGTGGTTTTTGATCGATTTTGGGATGTAAAAATTTTTTTTTCGACCTCACCAAGGGGGACCCTTCTTCACTTTTTGGGCCCGAAAATTTTCATTTTTTGATTTCATCCAAAATGTGGTTTTTGACCATTTTTAGAGTAAAAAACAAGAATCTGAAGTCGTTTTTGGATATAAAAACACTTTTTTCGGACTCACTCAAGGGGGACCCTTCTCAACTTTGCATTGGCTTCATTGACGTAATAATTGATGTAATAATTGAAATAACAAGCTCTAGTGTGAGTAATTCGTTACTAATACATCCAATCACCGAGGGTGCCTTAGGTTCTTCAGCAGAACCCATGCTAAATGTCAATTTAGGTCTTCAGATCCATGGCTCGAATTTTTGTAAGTTTATGAATTATGGCTTTTAAACGAGTCGAGAGCCATGATTCGTTCGTGTTTTATAAAATAAAAATGCAATATCATAATCGAGAAGGATCATTATGGCCCTTCGTCACACGGTATATCAATTTCGACCTCTCCAGGTATAAACGGTATTGTCAAAGCCCTTTTTCAAAAGCTCTAATTTTCCCAAGGGCCCTCTCCGAACCGGATACCCGACATTTCCCGTAATCGATCGAACATCGCATGCTTTTTACCTCGAATTTTAAATACTTCCTTGTCCATATGCGATCTATTTCGAGTCCGAAGAAGAAAACGGTGCGTGTATGTCACTGATCTTGTGGAGGGGAGTTCTGTGGTAGGGGACCTCAACTCCCCATTCTAGTGACAGTCAACCGACAACACTCCTACTGTGAACTTCCGTCCTTCTCATCATCATTTTATTATTAAAGACAAACAACTTTTTTCATTGTTACGTGCGCGATTAAGTTTACCAAACATTTCCAATCAAATTTCAGTGACCTATTATTGTTGAATGGTGGCAAAGGATACGAATGTGTTTAGCCAGGACATGGGAATAGGTAAGTCAATTTTCACCATCAATTTTTAATTAAAAATTTTTTTTTCATCATTTATTAAATTTATAATTATATTTTACAATTTCCATCCCTTATTCAGCCAAATATAAAAATAAAATTTTATAAAATTCAATCAAAAAAATTGTAAAAAAATTTATTTAACCATTTTTTATTGCTAAAAACTTAGATATAAGCACGTGCTTAAATATCTATAACCTTCCAGTTTACCCATCGACCCACCACCCCACATTTTGCCGCGCTTTTACCGCCCTTCTAGTATCGAACCCATAAATATTGGAGATAATCAACTTTTTCTATTATGACGATCAGCGTCTCGATGATAAATATTATCTTTAAATTAAAATGATTAATTATATCTGGATTTAAAAAAAAATTTACACCATGATAAGTGCAAAAAAACTAGACTAAACATTTTGTTTATAATAAAGTTAAAAATAAACTATTAACAAAAATACAGTTAAATAAACTATATAAAAATAACTTGAATTTTATGGGCTTATTTTTTGTTGTAGTTTTGATTAAAAAGAACATTAAAATAGGTGATGTGATTATTTTTTATGATATTGTTACAGTTAGGTTTGTTAGCTTTTGTTTTTAATATTAGCGGTGCATTAATAACGTGAGAAAAGTGAGCTCATGAGAATATGTGTGAAGATGGTCAAGTCAGATCTGGAACATAACCCGATAATTAGTCCGTGTAGGCGAGTGTCATTTTTGACTTCCGTTGCGGCTCATTGTTTGCCTTTTTTCGGGCAGATATGATCAGAAAAGGGGGCCTCGATCAATTAAAAATTAATCGAGTTTGAAGTATTAATTAAGCGAACGGGCGCAATCTCTCTGGCGAGGCTATAAAACGGACAGCTTTGCACCAAATCGTCTTTAATAAAATAAAACTCGGAATTGCTTAATGCCTATCATCCGCGCCATAACTTGTCACGACTAATCATCGTTACCTGGTAACGTTAATTTTTAACTGCCAGATGTTAGTCATTTCCTTTCAACAAGGAATAAAGTAATTTCCTGAGGGACGATCGCCTTTTTGTCTCAAGATTCTTTTTTTCTCTTTTCGTTTTATCGCCCCTTCGCTATATGGACGGATGAGTCACTGTTATTAGTGTCTATAAACATTCGGTTATAAGAAGATATTTTAGGATTTTTTAGTATCTATAGGACCTACCTTAAATGGGTTCTCAGTGACAACCCACAACCTATTCTGTATGGAGAAAATTTTTCTCACAGATCAAAACTAATTGTTACCAGTCAATTATGAACCTTTAACCACTACCCTCTTAACTATTGGCCCTAGAGTAAGCTGTTGAACATATGCCAAGTATGGATCACATGTTCATTGCTAGGAATCACCTATCTTGAGATGTTGCACTTGATTCATTTTCTGAGGCTTATTTTATTCCAATTCTGAGTTCCTCATCTCCCTTTTAATCCAATAATTATAGAAAAATCGTTTTTATTCGGTTTAGTCATCAAAATCTGATCAAATCTTTCTTAAAAATCAGATTTTTCTGTGATTGCTTATTGGTCTGACTGACTATGTTAGACCAGTTAGTGGATTATTGGTGTTCCGATCAGTTCATAAATTGTCTTAAATTAAGCCTGGTAAATTATAAAAGAAGAAAGTCCACAAAAACTTTTAGCTTTGCCTGGGATTCGATCCTACGACCTCTAGCTTACTGGTTTGAGTTAGTAATAAACGAAGTTTGCAGCTTCGAAATCACCCTGGTTTTCTAACAGCCAATAAACATCAATTGTTTCAGTTTTTGCCTCATAACTTCTGAAGCATCAGTTTTATGCGAAAAGTCACTAGTAACATTAAAAAAGCTTATAAAATTGCCTAAAATTTAAGCCCAACCGCAGCTCTGTAGGTGCAATAGATCCCAAGATATTGGACTTGAAAATTCAAACGATAAAGGTGCTTTTACGACAGAAGAACGAGCCACCAGGTGTAAACCCACCTAAGGTTCGATATATGGCCCAGTTTTCGCACGAGGTCCTCAGAGTTTTTTTTGTTTACTAAAAATCCTAGTTTTATAGGTAAAACACCATTAATTGACTAACGAACGCTATGATTTTATGAAATTAAGATTTTTGACATTATCATGAAAGTCTTGATATAAAGTATTAAAGTGCGATAAAAACTTTAATCGCATGGTCTTTTTCGCACGTATGTAGATATAAAATTCATATTGATTATGATATCGGTGTGAGGGTTTTATTAGGCGGGAGTGTATAGAAAAACGCTTAAAAAGTTGGTTTTTAAAAAATAGTGAAGCTAGTAGGTGCACACTATTCATGAGGAAACTAGAAGGGTGGTAATTTTCTCAATCGCGTGGTTTAGTTTGCGAGGAGGGTTCGGGGAGGGTGTTTTGCTGGAGGGATTTCGAGTTTTAGGGGGCGGGTTTCGAGAAGTGGGTTATGAGGACGGGCATTGGCGGGGGTAGGGCGGGGGGGCTTCGAAAGGGAGGAGGCCGGGAGTCCGCGTCGGTGACATAGGACAAAACTTGGGGCACCGGCTTGGGTGGGGGGCGGCGCGCATGTCCACCCTCTTTCGGCTTTGTCCACCCTCAGGAGTCCCATTCCCCATAGTCCTCTCTTGCCCATCTCTAAGATCTCAACCCTCGTAAGTTCATATCTCTATCTTTATTATTAGTTAATCGTTTTAATTCTTTTAAGTTTTTTAATTTTTTTTAAATTTATAAATTTTTTTAACTTTTATTTTTTTCTCTAGGTTGGAAAATTTTGCATAACTGAGCTGTTTTAAAAAAAATTATTTCTAGAGTATTTTTTTAAATGATATTTTTAAAAATTAATAAAATTTCTAAATATGAATGACTGCACTTATATTGAGTTTAGGTTTATTGATGAAAATTTGTTTAAAAAAAATTGATTCTAAGGGAGATTGGAATTGGAAATTGGGGTGGTCTAATGAATGAGGACCCTTGTCTAAAGTTAAGTGTCAAATTCGTGTATGTGAGTATATGTTTTGTGTATGTTTCAGGAGAGGGGCGTTATAGCCCTGGGGAGAGAGGGGCAGCTGCCGTCGCACGCATGCGTGTCATAGCCGACCAATCAGAACTTAGTAAACCCAACACCGGGCTCATGATGGAGGTGGTAAGTGTTAAGAGGGGGTTGGCTGGTCCCCCTCTTCTTTATCTATCTCTCTTCTAACACAGTATCGACTTTCCTTACTACCCTTTTTCCCAAGAGTGAACCTTCCCTCACAGAGCACACATGTGACAACAAAAAAACTAGTGAAAATAAAGGGGAAAATTGATAGGGTTAAAAAAATATAGAGTGAATTTTAATTTTAAAAACGGTGTTCGGCCTCGTGTCATGTGATTTTTTTCCACCTAAACTCCGATGCTTCTGATGCAGAACAACGTGGTCTCATCGTATCTGGGAAACGTACGGCAACAGGAGGATCTGCCGAGAAGACCCTGGCCTCCTGTGCCCGAAAAGTTCTGGGGGCACGATCACAATGATCATGCCCGTCATCTAAACGTAAGTGGATCTCGCCACTAAATTTACAAACAATCCCCTTTATCTCAGCGTTATCTTCAACAAAAAAAAACTTATATAATTCCGGAATAAGACTAATCAAAAAGAAATAAATCACACACAGACTCCTTTATCATTCCGATAACACTTATTCTTAGAAATTAGCAACGCGACATACAATTTTTATCATCCTTTACGATCATAACGTTATTTCTTTTCCTAAAATCAATTCTCCTCTAAAACCGTCGGAAATCATTTTTTAAAATGTTTTATAAAAAGAGAAGGACAAATGACTCAAAAAATGGTGATGAATGTGACAACCATTTTGAGGGTTGTCTCATTTAGAATTAACCCACTCTTTGTGAAAACTCTTTTCCCTCATTTTGTATCCTTAGAAAGTGAATTTTACCTTCAAAAGGGTTGAAAATTAGTCCGGGGATGTCTTATAGCCTGTAGAAAGAACTGCTTTTTGTCCTTTTTTCAAAATATTTTCAAATTAAGGCAATCGATTTTCTAGTTGTTGGTAGTTAGTACCCACTTATAAATTATCCACTAGGGTTTCTTTAATTGGCATATTATTTACTTCGGGATTTTTCTTGTAATTTGTATTAAAATAAGAAATTTAATGCTTAAATGAGCGTCGGTTTAAAAAAAAAGAAATAATTTAAGAAAAAAGCAGGTCGGTTAATTATAGTTGAAACAGCCTTTAAGGAGCTGCTTCTATTTGAGATTACCGCAACTCGTTAACTACCGCAGAATAATAAATTAGGAATGAGGCTCGGAATGAGGGAGGGTGGGAAGGTTGAATTGAAAATTGAAAAGCACGTAATATGTTAAAGAGCGGTTCGTGCTCTCCGTGGGATTGTGAGAGGGTATTTTTGAAGGTATTGTTATCAGGAGGGGGGGACCCATGTCCCTTTTTAAGTAGATTGTAATGGTTCGGTCTTTAGCGTCACTGTCACGAAGAGGTTGCGTGATGTGTCACCTCGAGCGCACAAGGACCAGAAAACGCTTCGAACCTATAAAACAGACACATAAGAAATAATTCATCATTAACCTTTTATCCCCTTTTTTAAACTTTTATCGATGTTCCTCGTGTCGTTTGATTATTAATTTTTTATCATATTGACCTGAAATTCAAAGATTGTCCACTGGAGTGATAAAGAGGTTGTCCACTATCAGATTTTTCAACCTTATGTTGTTGCTTTGAAATTCATGACAGGTTTTTGAAAAAGGATAAATTGCATGTTTTTAATGACAACTTCAAAGAAGTCCTTTGTGTCTTTTAAAGGAAATTCCAGAAGCATTGATTTGAATTGATCATCGCACGTAATTTTTAAATTCTTTTTCTTTTATCGTGGACTAAGCGTTAATTTGACGACCTTATAAAAGGATTTTAAAAAAAAATCTGTTGCCTGCGGTGGTCAATTCCTGTAATTATTATTGCCTTTTTGTCGACCTGAAAAAAATTCTTTATAAAGATAATCGTCCCATTGTCGAAATTTTTATTCCCCTCAGGGTTGTTTTTTTTCGGTCTGTGTCAATAGTCTTTGTCACTACCACATGACGGCTTTTGTCCCTTCTACAATGATATCGTGCCGCCCGAAATCAATTAGTGTTCGCGTTTGAGCAGAGTCATCTGGAACGTCAGGTGTACGTCGTTCCACATCCTTTAGTTGATCATTTATAAGAAAAATTTTGCGATTCCGTTTTGACTTTATAATGAAAATGCCCCTTTATATTCAAAACTTATCTCTCTCCTTTTTTTTTATACCTCGGGGCTCTACGGCACTCTACTATTTCTCGGTCTGGCTTTAGTTAAGAGATGGCCGGCGGGTGGAAGGTCGTGATCGCCACGCCTTGATGTTTTCACGGCTCTGCTTTACTTAATAACGTACATCATGAGACACTGTCACCCACATGTCAGCCATTAGTCTGCCAGCCGGACCGGGAACCGTCTTTTTCTATTTATTACACGCCCCTCCTTCCCCGCATAAAAAGCATCGTCATGGCTCTCAATTCAGAAGGCGGTTTCAATTTGGGATATCCCTTGATGTCAAAAGCCACCTTTTTATGAGATTATCGGAGGGAATAAGTTTTGTTAATTCTTGAGAGTTATTTTAACTGGATGCAAATTTCGAGGGTGTATGCAAATTTCCGAGACATGGCGTTGTTATTCTAGTGACAACGGAAAACCCCTTAAAACGAGGGGATAACGTTGTTTATTCATAAGTTGCCCGAGGGCCTCTTCGGAATGGTACGGCTCGCTTTTTTATGTTAACATTTTCCCTTTCCTTTCTGTTTTACATCGCTTCAATGGGTTGAAAACAAAAAGATTTATTGACTTAGCTATTGATCGCGAATCGACAAAAAAAGTCTCATACAAAACGTACGAGATCATCGTTTAGATTAATTTGACAATCTTGGCAATATTTTGTTTTTATCTGAACACGTCATCCTGTCTCGAGCTCTTCACGATTCTCTCAAGGAACTGTTGAATAAGCAAACTTTGAAAGAAAAAAAAATTCCATATTTTTTGCAAACTTAAAATACTGTACTTCCTGATCACCTCAATGATATATGTTCTTTGCAAAGTTTGCACAGATTTAAAATATCGATTTGCTGCTAATTTCTGGAAGAAAAGCGATTTATTATTTAAATTTCCTATGCTCCCCCCACCTTCTTTTGGACGATAAACGGGCCTCTTTGTCTCCTAATCCGAGTAAAAGCCGTTGCCGGCTCATCCATTCATCACGGTATCGGAGGGTCAAGCCCCAGGATTAATGCAGCTGTCAATTTTTCGGGCGGGGCCTCCTCGACCATCGATTTTCATACACCGTCGACAACTTTTTCCCCCTTCAAAAATTATCATCTTAAAATGGCGAAACGATAAACGACTGCATTATGAATCAAGGAAGGTTTTCCTAGACGGAGGTAGTCGTAAAAAATAATGCTTACTATGCATTTTATTAAAATTATAGTGCTAATAACGCAGGGTTAGTGTTAGGTGTCTGAAGTTTCTTAATTTATGCTTCTCATAATACTATTTCTCGTAAATCGCCTTCACAAATTAATTCCTATATCCTATTTAGATCCCCCGCGTGTAAATATTGTGTGAATTTATTATTCACCTTGTGAAAATATGGTAATCCTTTGTTATTCGAATTTAGGAGAAACTCCTGTTATATTTTATTGCAAAACATTCGTCGATTTGGTTATTTTAGATAAATTTTAACTATGGGAACGGTCGAAATCTATTAGTATGCCAAAGATTTTTCCTGATCATTCCGATTGTCTCCATCGGTCAGCAATGATGGTGGAATCTGGAAACTATTCCAATAAGATTAAAATGTAATTTTTTGACGCTGAGTGAAGAAAAAAAGTGTAAAATTGTTGGTTGGGGTCATATAGAATGGAGAATGTATAAAATCAACATGTCTAGTCGGTCGCGATGCCTAAAAGTGGCCCGAGGCGTTTACCGGCTACCCCATCATTAGGCGATGCTCTCTGTCCAGCCTCGCCAGCCTACATGACTCAGATCATAAAACAGATTGTATTGATTTACCTCGGGCCCGGACAATAGACCATTCTACCAGCTGAGATATGACACAAAACTAATTGTTAGCATTCCACACCGCGGAGACTGGCCTTTTATAATTACAGGCCGCACCGGCTATTTATATGATCGGAGTCGTTAGAGAGATACGAGCAACTCGGCATTGCTTCATCTCTCTTTTTACCCCGGCTCGTCTTTTTCACCCGAGCGCGCGCCTTTCGGCCTTGAAGGGGAGTGAGAGACTTTTATGGACATCTCCGTCGAAATAGCCGTACTGGCAATTATTCCAACAAGGGAGAATCGAGAAAATGTCAAGTCACATCTAATAAAATCCATGTTCCGATTCCTTTTTTTCTATAAAAACAGTCACGAAATAGCCATTTTCATTTAAGTGTTTTTAAACACCCCATCCTACCTAGAAATCTAGGAACACGGTAGCGTTCCGCCAAATGGAGATTTCAGCAGAGAACCCCAATTTTCGCCAAATTTTCTCCATATACAGGGCAGGGGGTCTCTAGAGGTTGGGATCCGCCTCGCCAATGGAGATTTCTGAAGATAACCCCGATCTTTGCCAAATTTTCACCATATAAAACCTACAGTGTAGTCGGTTATAGGGTTATAAGAGGTTGGATATCTACGAATGCGGTAGCGTTCCGCCCTGCCAATGAATAGTTCTGAGGATATCCCACGATCTTCACCAAATTTTCACCATACGCAGGGGCATTGAGCTTGAGGCTAGGAATGTGGCAGTGTTCCGCTGTGCCAATCGCATTTATCTCGAGGTTTTGGAGGTTCCTCCACCGTTACTATCAGACCAGACCTTTTTCCCCTTTCAATCCTTTGAATCCTCTCCACCCAGAAATATTAATATTGATTTATAATGAAATTTTTTAAAAAATACTTGTGTTCTCTCGTATAATTCGGCCACATTCTTTACCTTTGCCATAAAAAAAGGCTATTATAAAATTTCCTTACGCGTTTCTTTATGTCCCTATCTACTCGAGAGGCTCCTTTTTTTGTTCTGAACCCTAGTTTTTACCTCAGTAAAAGGTTATCCGACTGACAGATGTATGGTAGATGAGAATTGACGGGAACAGTATTGGGGGAGGGCCTGAAAATTGCCATGAGCACCTTTGCCATATGCTCTACACTTCCTTTCAAAGGTGACTCGAAGAAACTGTGTCACGAATCGAAAAATTTACGATTTTTTTCCCTTTTGGAAGTATTGATTATGAAGATTTGTAGGGTCAGGAACCCGGCCTGATGCCCCATAAATAAGGGAGATGAGAATCGATGAAGAACTTCCCCACCCCCGCTGTCATTCCTAGACCTAAACAATTCACTTCCTACAGAAATGTTTGATTAACTCACTAATGACGATGAGATAGTCAACTGTCCCCTAATATTTACTAAGGCACAATATTTGAACTCTGCCAAAGTCGACATTTATTAATTAATGTTTTTGTGCCTTCGTCATAGCAATATCAATGCTTCAATTTTTGAATTCTGCATTGAAAATGTGATCCTGGGCTGGTATTAAACCTTTAATAGTCTTTATTATTTGGTCAGATTAAGGCAACGGTCACGTTATGGTAATTTAAATAATAACAGGGAGTCTGGAATGTCACCATCCTTCGCTCTGTCATTATCCCGGTGGACAATCACGTCGGAAAACAAGTTCGGACGTGATCAGAGTCTTAAAAAAAAGAAAAAATTTTTTTGGGTAAAAGTCTTCTAATGATCGAATACTGTGGGTATTGATGAGAAGGAATAGATGGCCCGCATCGAACGTGAATCCTGGGCGAAGCCATTAAACAATTTGCCCGAGAACCCCTATGGAGATAAATCTAGAGGCCACAATCATATTAACCGACCCTGTGGACTTCAATCATCTCGAGACCCCCGGAATAACAACGTTAGGGACAATCACTCATAGGGATAATTACGATTAGGAATTATATATTGCGGGAGTTTTAATTCCATCAGGAGCCAAACGGAGCGGTAAACGGGATCAGCTTAATTACGAGACATGTTGAGTGTTTCTCCTCTTTTGTATCCTTTTTACAAATGAGATACTTTTATTCTGGTTATATTGAAAAGAATCTATTCAGCCGTTCCACTTGAGATGCCCCCACTTGAATTGAAAATGCTTGGGGTTACAGAAGGCAGAAGGCTGATATCTTGTCTTGGGTTTATTTTGAAAACACTTGAGAAGTCTCTGTAAAACATGGAACGGGCGGTGACGTCTTGACCCGTGTAAACAGCCATCACTCGATGTACTCCCGATCGCACCTATTCCTGGATGTTTGTATACTCGAAATCGAACAAACACCTAGTTCTGTCTTATCTCAAATGCCGGTCATTTTATCACCTTTGAACTTACAAGAAGAAAAGTTTACGCTTTAACAGGTTTCACGATGTCCAAAGGGGTTCAACCGACATAAATGTCTTTCGAGCCCTTCTTTAACTTTTATGGTCGACTACTTCCTTTTACTGCCTTTTCCCTCCAAGGGCCGCACCCTCTCTTATTCACTTTTGTTTAAAATGTCTTGTCAACATTTCAATCACTAAATAGGTCACTGACTTACCAATGATTCACGAAGGATTTTGGGACCATCTTGAACGATGGAGCTTTATATGTTGGTGTCATTTAAAATTTATTGTCGTATAGTTTTGTCACAATAGAAAAGGCCTGAAAGGCTATAAAATGAGGAAAAGGTTTAATGGCTAAGCAACCGGTTTTTATTACTATTCCCTTTTGATCGATTTCTTTGAGTTATGTCTTCGGACTTAACGTTCATTTTGTCGTATTGTATAATAAAATGTTATTTTCTTCTTTTTTTCAGTGGGCTTCTGTAGCTTCCTGGTTTATGAGACCAGAAGCTCGGACTGCGACTCTCACTCAGGAAAGTCTTCTAGCTCCTACCGTATGTACCGTAAGTTGGATTCCTTTGACATTGACAAGGTTACGAAATGGGCTTTGAGATTGGAAATGTTGAAAATTGATGTTTTTTTGTGTTCGTGTCCGGTTTTTCGGTGTTTCAACGGGCAGGTACTTTAACGTTCACTACCGCATGACACGTATCTAATTTTCTTGGAGAGGCTTTTTCGGTAAGAAGCATGGTCGCTGCTACCGAAGAGGCAAGAGTGGGAGATGCTAAATAACAAGTTTAGTCTTCGGGGCCGATATGGTGGGCGGGTTCCTCGGGAGGATTACACCAATTTGGTGCCTTCTAGTAGCGGGAGCGTCGTGACTTGCCTTCCACCATTAGAAAGGTTAAACCCGGGCTTGAGAAATTCGCCCATTAAACATATCGGTGGGATATTTAAATTGGTTGCCGCCGGGAGGTCGTGGCGATGACCCAAACCACACCCCGCGACTCACTTCACCACGGTTATTAAAACTTCAGGGAGCGACTTGTGATCATTTCGAAATAGGAGACTCAAAAACAGAACATTTCGTAACATCACCGACCATAGAAGTCTTATACATCACTCCTTCCAACCCTTCACTAGACGCAGGTTTTGGTCCACTTTAGGGCTCTAGATTCGAATTATACTGCACCCGCAAAGTGGAGTCTACTCCACGTGCACTGATAGTGATCTTCGTGTTTTATATGTACCTGATATTCTTTATGCTTCTTTGAATTTAATTTGGATCCAATAACCCTTAATTCGTAATTATTTTTAAATTATTCACATTTGTAATTGGATACGGCTAATGGTTTTTGTTTAATTGCCTTTCTGTTCTAATTAGCCAACCGTATTTACGACCTTCTACCTTGAGAATTCCAAGAAAGACATTTAAAAGTCGGCATATCCACTCTTAGCGACAATAAAAATCCAGATGGCTCCAGGTGAAGTCCTCGGGGTCGGGGGTGTCTGCGCGGGAGTAATAACGTGTTATTAGAGCTCGAAGGGAAAAGGAAAAATCCCCCGGTCGATTGTAATCACACGTAGCACCTACGCCAGGCGACACTATCACGTACAACTACCAACCGACAATTTGAAATCGTCATCGCGAAGGTTTCCGGTAGGGAATGAGGACTCGGAATTGTCCGTCCTTCTCCAACCACCAATTTTATACGATTACTCCCCAAGGAGTATTGTCTCAGAAACAAACGACCTCGACAAACCTTTGTTTATCATTAAAGAAACGAGAAAAATCTGAAAGGAGTTTTTGAGGTAATGAAATAAGCAGGAAAAGTCTTCAGGCTAAGAGGTCAGAAGTCAACGATTATACCTTTCTTATATCATCAGTGTCTTGCTGATAGCCCGATCCATTGCACAACTGTGACATTTTAAAAGAGGCCCGGGCTATAATTATTACCAGTTATCAAGTGTGTGTTTTTTCCGTCAGAGAAAGTCATGCTGAGAATCCATTGTCGGTCAAAGATTTCAGAATTATACTATCTCCGAGTAAATGGCTCACATAACTTTGGACCCTAATAACGCAATGCTCTTAGCATACCTGGTGGATCCCCATTCCTTGACCTCTTCATTCCAATTCCACATGTGCGGTATGCCTAGCCCCCAACCAGAAACTATTTCCGCAAATAAAACCTCAAAAAATAATTAAAGACGGGTGAAACTTGTGAAAACAGGTGGTTAATGCGCGATTTCGTGTCCTTTCTGTTAAAAAAAAAGAAGATAAAAAACTTAGTCTCAAATTATCTTAGCCTCGGCCTCTTTCGAGCCACGCCTGTTTCACATTTTAATTTTTTAGGCAAGGTTGACAATCTAAAATATTTATAAATTTGTTTCGCACGTTTTTCTTTACAATTAGAAACGATAATTTCTTCATGATTATTACGGAGAGGATTTTAAATAAGGAGAAAAGATGACGGGAAGGAGGGGGGTAATATCCGGGTCGAAGATTGGCTTCCAAGGTAGGACCGATTCTAATTATTATTATGTCGGGACGTGACACACTCTTCGTCTGTCCACCTCATAATTTTCAACATGAACCATATATAATCAATTTTTTGTATCGATTACACGTCTTCGAAATTGACCTTAAATTATAAGCACAATATTGCATAGAGAGGGGAAATCAGGTTGAAAAGAGCCCAAAGCAAACAGAGTTGATGTTGGCGATAATTTATTCCACCGACCGCTCTGATGAGGAGAGATAGCGAAAGTGTAAACACATCGATTCCAAGTCAGGTGTTGCATGCAGACTTTTCAACGATTTCGTCACCAAAATGCAATGTTGTCATCGACCAATGTAGTCAAGACCAACATATATCGAATAGTTTTGCTCATTTCTTCACTAATTCGTTGCTGAGTACTGATAACTCTTTGTTTCACCATGGATTTTGCAGTTTTTCAAGCGTTATATTTTGCTTAACGATTTTCTTGATATCAAGGATTTATGTTCGTGTATGGTTGGAATAAAATTGGCTAATCTTAGGTTTTGTCGTTATGACCTAGTGGAGTTATCCAAATTTTACTTTAGATTATGTCATGACTAATTTTTGAGGGTTATGATTAAAGTTTCGTGTTGAAAAGCCCTTGTAATTTATTTTTTAAGTTAAAAAATGAAATATTAGTTGTGGCATGTGCGGGGGTAATCAAGAGGTGCAAGTCGGACTTGTAATCAGCGAAGGTACACGGTTATAGGAGACATAACACCTAGTTGGGAGTAATTAATTTGCCACTTGTTATAAAGATGTAATCTTAGGCGGTGTAGTGTTTTGTACTGTCATCTCTGGGAGTTGCGTGCCTCGGGCCACTTACGTCTTGTCGCACCCTGGTACACCACAAACCTTTTAATAAAAATAATCGTCCATTGTCACGTCAAAGCCGGTAATTCCGACGTTGCTCCTTGATTGAAAACGTCGAAATCACGTGATCCGTGTATCCGTCGGCCTGTAAAGGAAGTTTTTAATGGTCCGCGGACACTATCTTCAATCTACTCGGATCGCTTAATTAAAAGTGTTTAAACAATTAATTATTTTGGGGCTTACGTGTGAAAGGACAAAGCATCGATTCATGTTAAAAGCTCCTGAGTTATATGACCGTAAGACCAACTTTGCTAGATTGTTTTCCTGATGAAAACGTCTGAGAAGATTTACATTTTCGCCTAGAACCCTTTGAAAAGTGGTCGGCCATCAATGCTAGGATTGACAGAAAGAAATCGTCCACCATTTCTCGACTGTGGGGGGGAAGATCCAATTAGGACGACTCTGTCCTTTCTGATGGATTCAGGGCCGGGACATTTGCATACCCGCCCAAGGGAGGGAGTCGCTTCAAATCGTATTTCCGAAACCATCAACAGGATAATTCATTATCTACCCGATTGTCAACGAAATTTTAATTTAAATGCAAATCTCAACCGTTTCCGCACTCTCGGATTTTTAATGACATTTTCGACATATCCAAGTCAACTCATGCTTTGAAACTGTGGCGTGTGGGTGTAATAGTTTGGGGCCAAAGATAGCATCGCTCCGGGATTAGCATACTTTTTGATTGTTTGCCTCATGATCGACATGGGGGTCTGATTATTATCCTTTAATAGTCTTCCAATGTTTTATTCTCATGAAAATGTTCGTATATTTTAAAAATTTACATGTTTTTCAAAAAAAGGGGTAAAAATGTTTTAATTAATCTTTTAAACTAGTAGGGGGAAGGGGTTAAAAAGTTAAAATTTTCTCTGACGTTACATCAAGAACTGCTGTTTGGATCTCGTTTAAAAATTCCGATAAGCCGGGAGGGGAGGAAGTATGTGTTAATTAAACAAATCTGAACGTGTAGGAGGTGGAAGAGGGTGGGGGAGGATGCCGGGAGAGTTAATAATATATTTCATATCCAGGGGAAGACAGAGACTTCGGGAAATATGTGAGGAGGGTTCCTGAATAGGGGATGAAGAGGATTGGGGCGGGACAAGTAATGGAATCACAGATGACTTTTTAATTAAAACTCCCTCAAGAAGGTCCGATATCATATCTCTCATTAGGGAAAAAATCTCTCGTCTTCTTTCATACCCACCATGTGACAGTCGTGACTTACCTTGTCGCAATTCGCCTTTCACAGCCTCTTCTCGGAATAAAAAGTCCGAACGGCCTCAAACTGAAGGAAACGTGAAATAAACTTAAGGGCCACTCTCGTCTTTCAAGGACATGACCGGTGGACAATCGTCGAAGCCCAACATGCCATTAAACCACTATAAAAACCGGATCTACAATTAAAACGAGGCAATTAAATTATTATGAGGTCGTTTGACCCAAAAGATCTTCTTTTGTAATATATCACAAAAAAAAACGTCATAAAAATTATTTTTTTGTATTTTTGTCCGTTGAGTTTAAATTATAATGGAAGGGTTAATATATGATTTAAAGGGGTTGAGAAGGGTGGCTAAGGGCTTCAAAGATGGCGACCGTACAGAAGCCATGCTATTGGCTGTCATCCCTTGAGATGACAGGCTCAATAATAGATGCACGCATGCATTAATCCATTAGGGCCTTTGTCCGGCCCTTATGCCCTCTTCAGTCGGCTTATTACTTTCCGAGGATTAAAAGCCACCCTTCGACCCCTCCCACGACTTTTTTTAAAATTTACACTGATTGAACTTCTGACTCAGATTCTAATTAAGTCCAAAAAATATTGATTGACATGACAAGATTTGACATTGAACAACTCAAGGACGGTTTGATAAATAACCAAGTTGGCAGTTATTTATTGTTTGTATTGATGCAAAGTTTGGGAAGTTTTTAATTATTTTGTTCTTTTTAATCGTTAAAAGGCGGGTCCTCCCCTTTTCCGTGGCGGGCGTTTATGAAGGCGGTGACAGGCACAAAAAGGGTTGTTTTTAACGGCTGATTAATCAAGGGACACTATCAAAGGGTTGGGATCGGCGGACGCCAATTAGAAAACCACGTGGTCCCGCCAGATACCGAACACCGCCACTTCTCACGCCCTTTATCTAACGGCTACAACCCTTTTTAACTTTCATTTCCAAGGCGGTCACGACAAAAAAAACTCGTTTAACTTTGGAAACTGTGACATTGGTGAACTTGATTTGAGGTCAGGTTTGATTGAAAGAATTCCTTGGCGTATGAAGACAGATGTGCGAGGCGTGGCGTTTCTGAGTTGACATTTCCCGAAGTTTGATGAAACTGTCATGACGCGAATGAGAAGTGAGAGAAGTGGACAGCCTTGAGCCCACTCCGTATGTAAATCGGGAGAGCCCCCTTTTTTAAAAAGAGCGCCTTCGGACTCGCCTATCCCGAAGAGAAGGGAACGCCGAGGGAGACAAATCGCTTTCGAAGACGACCGCGGCCCTGGGAAAACATTAAGGTGGCTCATTAGCTCCGGAGCATAACTCAGACGATAATGGAAAGACGTCCTTAAATCCCAGGGGGAGGGCGCTCTCGTGACATTTTTCATGGCCGCCTCCTATACCCTTTTTAATTCGAATAAAAATTGCAGAAATTCAATAACGTAATATTTTGAACCATTTCTGACCTTAGGCTTGAATTAATATGAAACACCTCCCGTATAAATTCCCACGCTCTTCTCGCGCGTATGTAAATCGACTTTAAAATGCCATTTTACTACTCTAGAAACGGCTATATCGAATTAACCTACTAGGAAATTTAAATAATTTTTTATTAATCATGAAAATCCACCTTAACATTCAACTTTGAATAACAACGACAAAAATCTTTGCATACGTTGGCTCCTAAACGTCAAATTTGGCTCCCGGAGTAGGCCACTGCCTTAATTTTTCAAAAATCGCCATCTTTTATGGCAAGCGATTTTGCAAAAACACAAGTTCTTTTATAACCCTTACTGGAGAACTACTGTTTCTTTGGAGTTCGGATTGGCCCACCGCGTACATAGTCCAGTATACAGATCATTATGGCCCACAAAAGGTGGTATAAAAGATTTTTTGTTCTAAGTGGTCCATTTAAGTCCCAATGTCATCTTTTTGAAGAGTGCCAATATATGCCGTCCCGGCACAACTTTTGGCAGCCGAAAAACCGCGTTTTTTCCCAGTTTTTTGAGTATACCTAGAAAACGGGACATATATGGTGAAAAAATATTTTTTTTTAGTGTGGAAAATCGGTCAAATAGACAAGTTTTTACAGGTAATAAAACTTCAGTTTTTTGATCGCCTTGTCTATTGGACCGATTTTAGCAAACTTTTTTTTTTTAATCGACGCAGAATTTTGTCTTCTTTAAATCACTACGTGTCTTTCTCAAAATATGTCCCGTTTTCTAGTTATACGCAGAAAACTGAAAAAACGGCATATTTTGGCACTCTTCACATGTTGATACCCAAATGGACCATTTAGAACAATACAATCTTTCACACCACCTTTTGCAGGATAGGGCTCTTCAAACTGCTCTGTAGACCACGATGATAGGAGTCCCCCCGATGATATGAGTGCCATCTCATCAAGGAGAAGAGTCTTTGGCCATTACTTCAGTCCCAGGTGGCCTAAGTGGTGAATGAGACCTATTTCTGGCCTAAGCATGTAAACAATAGAATATGTTTCTGACAATTGATATTGTAAACAATTAATATTTGTAACCGCGTTAGAACTCGAGGGAAGTTCCACCCTCTGTTAATCCTTGTTGGCCAAAACGGTGGGACAAAAGGGGTTTTCGGAAGGGGATCGAACAACAAGATGAGTAAATCGCCTCAGGCCTCATCATCCCTCCTTGTATTGACTGAAGACCGTCTACATTGTCCCTTTAATAATTCAACGAAAGTGAAATTTCCGCCGCTTTCGAGATAGAGGCCTCGGCTCTATCTCGCGATAAAAACGAGACCGGTCTCTTCTTTATAATTAATTCAAATCATATTCACTCATTACGTATTCAATCCTCGCGTCCTCCGTGTTTGTTGTCCGATTACGCTGTCTTCGGATATTAATTTAGACATGCAATCCTAATATACAGACCATAGAACCCCGGACCAAAAATACAGAAAAGAGAGGAAATTCTCGTTTTTGCAACGCTTCACTAAATATGCAGTATTTTCCAAATCCTTGCCCTCACGCACTAATTGCTCTCCTAGCCTATTATTTACTACATGAACATCAAAAATGCGGAAAACTTTAAAATTTTTGCGTGAACAGTAACAATTTTAGTCGAAACCACACATTTTTGGGAGAATTGAATTCATTGATTTATTGTTCAGAATTAGAATGCTCACTTGACTAAAAAATGTTGAATGCAAGTATTAGTTCAACTATTATTCATAGATGGCGATGCTAAGTTTTCTCCTTCCGGGAGTGGTGAGTAGATGACGTTTAATTGAAAACCCGGCCTTTTGTCTCGATTGATTTCTGTCGTCCGTTATTAGATCGGAAGGGAAGGGTCGAAAATGAATGGGTGCCTCTCTCGCTAGAGACAATGCTAAGTGGTCGACTAACACTTGACATATCAAGTGCTAGACAAACAGACTCCCTACAACCGGAGTAATACCCGACAATATTACTTGTGTGGCCCTCTTCTTCTGACAAGTCAGAAAAACTCCATTCTCATCGGCGCCTCCATTGTGAACGTTTCAAGGGCTAAATCATTTTCGATTTTTTTCTTCCGATTAATCTCTAGACAAAAAAAAAACTTTTATTTAAATCACTGCATAAAATATCGACTTTTTTTATATATATAAATAGTAAGATATGTAATCTTTATTGTTAAGTGGGAGGTGTACAGAAGTTTCGAGACGTTATATAGATATAGGGAGAGCTGTACCCACGCGATAATTACCAATAGGCCCGTGGCGAACCTTTTCTTAATATGTAAATCCAACATCCTACACTACCTTCAGGAGCCGGACACGATTCTCCCCGGCTACCAAAAAATTTAAACATTTTTCTGTAACCATTGTTTTTGAAGACGTTACAGGGACTATTCATCATCGAACCTCAATTAAAGGGCTGAAAAAGTAAATATGGACTAGTTTTGAAAAGAAAAGGTGTCGATAGGGAAGAATCTGCAAGTCAAGGGTGCAGGTGAGGACTAGGATGACTTGTACAAAAAATTAAGTAGCCAACGACACTTAAGTCATTTTTAAGGTTCGATTAATGGATTTTGTTCTGAAGAATTCTTATCTCATGGAAATGGATGTCCTTTTATGATAAGATGAAAAGAAGAAAATAAGGCCTTGCGTCTATTAATATCTGTCTCGGTGTTGAAAATATGGGGAGAGTCAAGCATAGGACGCCCGCTATCTTCGCCAATTGCCTTGCCCCCCCGCCCCCCCCCCCCCCCCACCCCCCCCCCCCCCCCCCCCCCCCCCGCCCCCCCCCCCCCCCCCCCCCCCCCCCCCCCCCCCCCCCCCCCCCCTCCCCCCCCCCCCCCCCCCCCCCCCCCCCCCCCCCCCCCCCCCCCCCCCCCCCCCCCCCCCCCCCGCCCCCCCCCCCACCCCCCCCCACCCCCCCCCCCCCCCCCCCCCCCCCCCCCCCCCCCCCCCCCCCCCCCCCCCCCCCCCCCCCCCCCCCCCCCCCCCCCCCCCCCCCCCCCCCCCCCCCCCCCCCCCCCCCCCCCCCCCCCCCCCCCCCCCCCCCCCCCCCCCCCCCCCCCCCCCCCCCCCCCCCCCCCCCCCCCCCCCCATTGCCCCCCCCCCCCCCCCCCCCCCCCCCCCCCCCGCCCCCCCCCCCCCCACCACCACCCCCCCCCCCCCCCCCCCCCCCCCCCCCCCCCCCCCCCCCCCCCCCCCCCACCCCACCACCCCCCCCCCCCCCCCCCCCCCCCCCCCCCCCCCCCCCCACCCCCCCCCCCCCCCCCCAACCCACCCCCCCCCCCCCCCCCCCCCCCCCGCCCCCCCCCCCCCCCCCCCCCCCCCCCCCCCCCCCCCCCCCCCCCCCCCCCCCCCCCCCCCCCCCCCCCCCCCCCCGAGCGACGATAAGACCCCGCGTATAAATCATTTCGAAACCTCCCTCGGCTTTCTTCCGTGTCTAATGGCCCTCCCTGACGTCTCAACCCGCTAAACGACGCTCAAAAAAAGGGGAGAGGAATGCTGGGTATCTCGCTTTCTGTTGTAGTAGTTAATCCATCCGAGTGATTTTCACGACACTCGAGAATTGCTATCGATGTAGAGGGTTTCAGATTATCTGGGACTCCCACGATCAGTGCAATGATCACGACTGAGTAGTAAGGCATAATGCTCAAA
>JAGWEN010000369.1:0-42500 GCA_018703685.1 Orius laevigatus | reverse complement strand
TTCGAATATTATCCTATTTGTAATAACTCAATTTTTTTGTACCTAAACTTTATAGAGGATTGCAGATCCTTGGTTGCATATGAGGCTGTAACGCCCTAGAATTACGAAAATGACTTTAATCAAACGGCGTTTTACTCTTTATATTGGATGGAAGCATGTCCGTAAGCATCCGATCTACACCGGCCTCGAGCTGACTTATAATTAATAAAATACGTGCTCACAATGTTCATGAGAGAGAAAGAGATATGGGGGGCGGGCGAACTGCATTCCCCCGGCCAACCATCACGCCTTTCAACCTTTTACACAACATACTTGTCCGACAACCTTAGCAATCACAACCGGAAAATATTCCCCGACCGAGATCTTTCCGAGAATGCCTCAAAAAAATGCGTGCCTGAGGACATGAATTGCAAAGGAGGAGGTCCCTGATTAGAGACAACCTCTCCGGAGACAATTATATGTAAATATGTCGGAGATGACCCGGGGAGATAGGTTCGTCCAAGATTTAAATATTAACAACCGTTACAGAGCTCCCTCGCGGCTAATAATGTGACGCTACTTGATAATTAGGATGAGAGATGAATTTATTCATATCCGACCTTCTTCGAGGACAATTAATGTTCATAGTTTCAGCAGACTTCCGACTGGAACCTTCCATAATTAGGACGTTTCGTGGACGAAAACAGCTCAAAATGAATAATGAATGAGTATTGTTATCTTGTTATTTAAAGCTTCCTTTTTTTTAAATAAAAATGGATCAAAAACGATCACGATTGTATTTACATTCTCAGTAGGTGTGTGAATTATAGACAGTCCTGTGGTCTCCAATTGGTTCGAGGTACTAAATCAAAAGGTTAGAAAAAGTTGGAAAAGAAATTGATATCCCGTGGATAGGATTCTGGATGTATAATCACCATAAACCTAGTCCGAAGACAAAAGGTTGCGTGAGGATAAATTGTCGGACGCATCTGTCCCAGGTAAGAGCCCGGTGTGCTCTATGGGTCGGGAAACAGACGGACCCTTGAGAGAATCCGTCCAAGGTAAAAAAAGCAGGTGTCACGAATCCTATAAAAAAGAAAGGAACCATTATTCTAATGATGCTAATTTTCGAGTTTGAAACTCATATATCTGTCCACCACATTGAAAACCTCAAAAAGATATTAAACTATTCTATAAGGTCCTGTTCGACACGCGATGCAAAGTATTCAGGGATTTCAAGGTTGATACAAAGATGTGTACATAATTTAGCTTTTTGATCGCTAATTATCTCATTCAAAACTTAATGAGTGCTCTTGGCATTTGGTGATTTGAGACCACTAATTAGGTCGTCGGTGAGTTGAATTAACCTGTTCTTTAGGACATCTAGGCATTGGAGGTAGATTTCTTCTCTTCTGGCTCAATTTGGGACTCCAGTCTCATTGTATCCAAGATACGGTGAAGTTTTGGTGAAGATTGGACCATAATGCGGTGTTATCCTGACAAATCTATATTTTTCTCGAAAACTATACGTCCTAACTACATGACCACTTAGTACAAAATTAAAGCTGACAAAATTTGCTTTTAGATGCACTAGTCGTTTTTGTCAAAATGCCAAAATCGAGATCCAACCTTGAAATCTTAGGCTAACAAATTTTTAAGGTCAGATATCTTGATAATGAAACACTTTATTGAAAAAAGTGACTAATGAATTTTGTTGAAAATTTTATAAGCTTTAATTTTGTTCTAAGTGGTCATGTCGTTAGGACGCTTAGTTTTCGAGATAAAAGCGAAAAACTGAAAATTTTGACCTTTGACCATCCCCCTCTCCTGAGCTCAGGAGGGGTGATGATTTTTAATATTTTCGACACCACTAGTCCAAATATGAAGTCATTGGGTGCCAACCATTTCCCTCTAAAATCGCTTCATTGATTCAAAATGCACCTGGAACCCTTCAACCCTTGTCACTAGAAAAACTCATTGCGAGGCAGAAATAATTAGTGTAGAATAATAACTTTTTTTTTGGTTAAAGGCGGTTTTAAAATGATGCTCTAATAAATGCAGAGACGGTCAACTGATTATTGCCTCAAGCATAACAATTATGATTTTAACGACGTATTATAAACCTCGGGGATTGACAAAAAGAAGGGATACCTGAGAATTAATTAAGTTTTTTTTTGGTCCCGTTTACGGTAGACAAAGAAGGAGCCGGTCCACCCCGTGGTAATTATAAAGTGGGCGTGGAGACATGAATCAACTCTCCAGGGACCGAACTAAGACGGTATAAATCACGTGTCCAAATGGCTTTCAGATACCCGCGCGGCCTCCTCATATTATATGTCACTCCTTGACAATTTATCGTGTCCGCCGCCATAACCTGAGGGTAGAGGGTGGGTGGGAAAGGGTGGACGGGCCTTCGCCGGTGTCATAACACGTTTTGTTTTTACTGTCTCGGGTCCCTGGCGTCCGGCGTCCCTTCTCGACGACAAGCCGGTAATTATTTATTGCCCTCGTATACAATATCAGGGGCAATTATCTAGCCGCGGTTTTATTACTTTTAGGATGGGGACTCTTTATCCCTTTTAATCGCTTTTCTGAGAATTTTTGACTTAATGTCAAAACTGAAAAAAATATTATCAAATCTACAAATGAGATGAAAAAAGCTGTTTTTCGATAAATTAGAATATCAGTCTTCAATGGGGCTCCTTTCCATATTTCACTTAATAGAAAACGTCAACCTGACTGAATTTGGGGTGTCTCCTTTGAAAATGAAGGACTACAGCTGTGAGATTGAACGTCCTCCCCTTTTCCTCCCTTCCGCTCAGGGATGCTCCAGAGAAGGGTATCCGTGCATAATTCATGTAGGCGGTTCCGCGACACATCAATCTTAGAGATTGTGCACAGGGGCCTTTCCCTAGGGGCCGGCCGCATCACTCACTCCTCCATCTATTAACATTTAATACACCATTGTCCGCTTTAGATACGGACAAATATTTATCAACGGACACCCCTCTTTTTCCCGAATTAAACTTTCATTCTGCGGTTTAGAACTTCTTTCAGACGTGTCTTATAAGGTGTGGCTTCTTTTTTGAATTTCGTGATAAACCATGGGACCGGTTGGGCAATTTGAAAATGTTAAAGGAGCAATCTGCTAGACCATAATATACTTCTCGCTCCGGTTATAGTTTCGTGATTGTTAGCGACCTGCCAATTTACACTTCGACACGATCCAGACTCTCTCGAACCCCATTATCCCTTCGAAAGAAAAATCGGTGGCAAAAGCACAAAATCACTCTAGAAGCAATTGAGCTTAAAGATAGTGACATTTCGCATAGCGGATTATCGCTGGTTCCGCTCAAGGTTACCGTTGGAGCAGGGAGTGAATTGTACTCTGTATGAGGGGAGTGAGGCCACGAGTAGCGTCTTCCAGATTTAGTCATCTTTGAGGTCTTGATGTTTAGGAATCACTGGTTCCAGTCAAACAAGATTAGCAGTGGTGAAAACATCGAAAGACCTTACTGTCTATTAGGGGAGTGAGGCCACTAGTATCATCTTCCAAAACATCCTTGAGGTTTTGAGGTTTAGGAATCACTTTTTTTAGTCAAGTACGAGGTGGAAACATAGGAAGACCGTATCATCCCATTTTAGGAGAGTGGGGCCACGAGTAGCATCTTCCAGAAACAGTCATATTTGAGGTTGAGACGCTTAGGAAACTCTTTTTTCAGTCCAGCACTATTGACAGAGGTTGAAACATGCATGTATTATCCATTTTAGGGGAATGAGGTCACGAGTACTATCTTCCAGAATTAGTCATCTTTGAGGTCTTGATGTTTAGGAATCACTGTTTCCAGTCAAGCAAGATTGGCAGTGACGAAAACATCGAAAGACCGTATCATCCCATTTTAGGAGAGTGAGGTCACGAGTAGCATCTTCCAGAAACAGTCATCCTCAAGGTTGAGACGCTTAGGAAGCACTGTATCCAGTCAAGAAAGATTGGCAGAACCTATCACAGGGGAATGAGGCCACTAGTAGCATCTTTCAGAAACAGTGATCATTGGAGGTTTTAACTGTTGAGGTTTAGGAATGTCACTGACTAGAATGTCTTAGTGAGGCCGAAGCATCTTTCATCCTTGAGGCGTTGAGGTTTAAGCTGTAAGACGATATCTCGTAAAATTAGAGTGCAAAGGATTAAAAAATGGATTGTGTGAAAAGATTGAAAGAAAGAGCGTCTGAGGGAACCGCGAACGGACATCCGGGGAATAGACGGAAATGAGGGGGCTCGATGTGTCTAAAATAGAGCGTGGAGGTGTAATTAACAGACAATAAGACTAATTCAAAGTTGGTGAGTCTTCTCATGTGAACCAGGCAGAGATCCTTATTAAGACAATCTCTTTTTTTAAAGAAGATTTTGCCATTGTCCCCTTATTAACAGTTCCCGTTTTAATTGAATAATTTTCTAATTTCTCCCTAATGATGTGACATATTGATTACCGAGATTATTTGAACTCTTCCCCCTCGCGTATGATAATTGGCGGAGATAAGTCGTTCAAGAGTTGCTGAGCGGATGAGGGGTAACTGTTTGCTCGATTCCCTGATTCACAGGTAAACAACCGGCCATGTCTGAATAACGATAGGTTAAGTCTGTTGTGCTAACATTGACACTGGCTGTTAACAATCTGCTTACTCCACTCAGGGACAGGGACCCCTTGTTTGCCTCTCTCCCTTCTTCAGCCCTTTAAAATTCCATCTACCCTTTTCCACCCACCCATTTATTCTTGTCTTTTTAACCAAATTAAAAAGTCAGAATGTGACGAATCAGGCGAAAGTTTTTAACTTTTTCCATTCTGTTCGAAGAACATTTCTTTAACAGCATTTTTGAAATTCTTGAGATTTAAGAGGACAATTATTAGGTAGTTTTATTGCCTGGAAGGTTTTTACGAGACACTTTTTTATATTTAAAGTGTTTTTTTATTGAAGGTCTTTTCAATTTTTTGTGACGTGAAGATGGACAGAATAAGAAATTACTCAATATAGTCACGATTTATATATGAAAGGTATAGGAGTTAAAAATATGACCAACATCAAGGTCGGGTGACGTGAATGTGCTTGTCATTTCATTAGTGTCCTCAGCTTTTATTATACGCCATCAATGGGTTGTTAGAGACCAATTTTAGAACTGGTTTCTTAGTTGACTAGAGTGACACTTTTCGATTTCCTTAAGAAAACACAGATGGGTTTGTCCACTTGAAGATTGGGGTGGTCTTTTGGAGCCTGAAACAATATTTTTAGGGGTTTCCTTATTTATTTTATACATAGGACATTATGAAGCATTTTTAAGAAATATTTTTGAAAGTTTAATATTTAAAAAAAGGGAAGATTCAGCTTTTATACTAACCAATAACGCCGTTATGTATTCCAGGTTCATTCTTCCTTTTTTTTTAATATTCCTTGTTCGCCGCTTTTCGAATTGTTTCCTTATTGTTAATCATAACACCGGAGGGGGTTTTTTCGGAAAGGAATCTCTGAGCATAATAAAAATATATAAGGGGGTGAATAATAAAAGATGGGCCCCCGGAAGGGAATTCCTTAGCTTCGCGAACAAAGGGTTAGGATTCAATGAAGCACAATGAACAAGTGAACATTATCCCAGTGGGGCCTTCTTTCAACCCTTGCCTTCCTAACTACCCCACTCCTTTTCAGTATTGAATTTATGGATCATAACACAACCGCCCCCAAGAGAAAATTGCTCATCTCTATTTGTCTTAATTAAGTCCAAGTCCAACACTTAAATACTTCTTCCACTTCTTCCCCCTTTTATAGCTCCCAATGGCTCACCCCCTCCATTTCCATACCCTTTAAAACGGAAACACTTAGGACTGTTTTGTGTCCCTTTTTAATCAAAGGGGTTCAGAGATTAATTTTAAAAGGAGTAATTAATATTAAGAATGAAAATGCAAAATATGCCTTCTTTTAAAATATTCATTGTTGTCAGACATTAAAATTTTAACCCTTTTTTCTTAATCCATCCTAAGTGGGAGGTTTCAACTCAATAGAGAGTTCTTCTCTTTTTGGGCCCGAAAAACAAGAATATGAAGTCGTTTTTTGGTCACAAAAAAATTTTTTTTTCAACCTCACCCATGGGGGGACCCTTCCCCACTTTTTCGACCTGAAAATTTTTATTTTTTGATTTCATCCAAAATGTGGTTTTTGACCATTTTTAGGGTTAAAAACAAGAATTTAAGTCGTTCTTGTGATATAAAAACATTTTTTTCAACCTCACCCAAGGGGGGACCCTTCCTCACTTTTTCGACCTGAAAATTTTTATTTTTTGATTTCATCCAAAATGTGGTTTTTGAACATTTTTAGGGTTAAAAACAAGAATTTAAGTCGTTTTTGGGATATAAAAACTTTTTTTTTTCCACCACACCCAAGGGGGGACCCTTCCCCACTTTTTGGGCCCGAAAAATTTCGTTTTTTGATTTCATCAAAAATTTGGTTTTTGGTCATTTTTAGGGTGAAAAACAAGAATCCGAGGTCGTTTTTGAGATATGTAAACTCTCCGATAACTTTTGTCATGCCTATGGCCTCAAAGGTGTGACTTTCATGGGTTTAAAACTTGTAAAAAGAAGGGAAAAAGGTCTGGGGTGAAATATTAATGGTCCGATCGATCTCCGGCTGTCTAGGTGAGTGGAACCGCTGGGACCAACATGGCGTTTCCAGAATAAAAAGGAAGCGTTGAGTGCTATTGTCTTGGGACTTGACTTTCTACCCTTCCAAGTTTCATCTCTCACAAAATTATTATGACCTTTACATTTCAGAAGGAAACTCTTCACTTTTCAAATCGTCCAATTTGGAATCGAGATTGATTTTTAATAAGGAAGCTTAGGCATAAAAGAGTTTTGTGATAATTAGGAATGTTTTTTTTTTAAGTTTATTTTTAGACCGTTAATTTTTTTAAATAATGGTTTTTTTGCAAGGTTGAGAAAGCCCCGTTTTAATAAGTGAAATGGTTAATATGTAAAATAGTAAAAAGACCGTTAAAGCAAGGCTCCGAAATGGGTTTTTTCGTGATATTATCGTGGTTGTAAAAAGGCCTTAGTGGCTTCTCCGATTGTCACAGGAGATAAAAAAAAAGAAACTATCGCGTGTCTTCGTTGCATGTCATTTTAAAGTCCCACACATAAAGAACCCTTTTACACGTCTTAAAATGGGTTTTAAAAATAATACGTTGCCCTCTTTAGTATCTTAATTAATGTGTTAATTTTTCAAGAAAATCGACTCCAAGTTTCGCATTTTCGAAGAGCCCCTTAATCTTAGTTAAGGGCGAAAACAATAACCTAGAAGGGTCTGAAGTTAGATTGTCGGCTGATTGTTGTTAGGGGCAGCGGAGAGGCATCGCCTCCATTGTTGCACCTTTCGTAGTATATTTCATAATTACTCCTGGGGGCCTCGGTGTTGTATATCAAAAAAGGAAAAATTAACAAAGTCTAAAATTTCCCTAAAGGCTTTAATTACTGTCTTGTGTAAGAAAAGAGGGGGGTTGATTTTAACCCCAGACCTTTATTATCTTAACAATTAACGGAATACCCCCTCTAAACCACCCTCCTTCATGCACCAATTATATACCTTCCCCATGATACACATATCTCTTTCTCTCCCCTTATTTACTCTATGGAATTCGATAATTATTTCAATTATGTCATTTTAAGGTGAAGATTCTTTTTACACGTGTGTGGAAATTTCTGTCCTTCCAAGCACTTTTTGATCTTTGGAACTTTAATCGAGGCTGAGTCATCGCCATTTGTCACACGTTCGTAAAGTGGACTCTTGAGGGACTTCATTAAAATTCGATTTTGCGGACTAATGGTCGGAAGGCAGACAGAGTGTGACCTAAAATTAATTTCCTGGTTGTGATTTTTTCGAGATGAAGGCGTAGCTCAAAGTGATAACTCAAATATTGGCTGCAAAATAAAACTGGGGCCAAGCGAAGAGATCATGTCCCATGGTGCTTTGCAGTCCTCTGTACTGATTACTCTTTACAGCCAGATGCTTAAATATTCAATTGGAGAAGTATCTAAGGCTAAGCGAAGAGCATAAGAATACCTAATTGAGGAGCCATAACCTTCATGATACTGTGTTCAATCGATTTGGTGAAGACTCAGCCAAAGAGCGAAGATAGTACTTGATGATGCTCTGCATCCCTTTGTCCAGATTCACTTTAAGTATAGCCTTGAACCATCAAGATACTCAAGTACCTACTCTATCGATTTGGTGGTGGCTCAGCTAAGGCGCCTAGCAAGAGGTAGTACTTGATGTTCCAAAATCCTCTGCAGTCCTTAAAAATGATTATCCTTCGTATTAGATACGTACTCAAGTATTGATTTGGAGAAGATTCAGCCAAGGGGCCTTTCGAAGATGGAGCTTCATGTCTCATATTTGCAGTTCTTTGTCCAGATTAACCTTCATAGCCTAAGCCCTAATGGGTCATCCAGGAATCAAGCATTCAATAGTTTTGGTGAAGACTAAGCTGAGGCTAAGCGAAGGTACATGGTGTTTCAAAATGCTTTGAAGTGTCATAGCGAATCTCCAACTTGGATATCCTTATTTGCCATCATATTTTTTCTCTATTAGCCATTCATATAGAGCGTAAATTTGAATATCGTCAGTTGATCCTTCCAATTCGTCAAGGGAATTAATCATATTTATACACTGAATATATTTATGTTAGCCGGATTCTTGGTAATTAATTATTATTATTTTCTTCCGAGTGGTAAAAGGAGATTAAACGGTGTGATTTATGCTGTAAACTTACGGGGCGTTTGTGAGGAGGGCATTGTAGGTAGGGAGGGTGATATATGTTAGGTTGAAGATGACATCGGCGAACGGACAAAGGCCCCGGCCTCCAATATACATAGAAATGACCTGAGACTCAGCAGGGCGCCACCGCACACTCTTAACAACTTAAATTAATTCTACCATAGCCGGCCCCTCGGTAACGTCTAAATTATTAGTCTCCGTCTATTTACATCCCGCCGGGCATGGGAGCTTATTGGAAATCTTGAGTGACAATTGAAATATAGGACGACGATTAATCAGAATATGGAAAAACAACACGGAACATCCAAAACGAATTTTCTACCTTCTAAACGATCCCTTTTAATCAGTAGAACTGACAACTTAAATTAATATTTCATATCCAACTCCTCTTCGTCTTCCGTGTCAGAATCCCTAGCGCCTCTTTCACTATGGGGAAGAGGCAACGGGAGTCTTGTACAACAATTAGGGCATCATGAGCGTCAAAGTGACTCTGCACAGTTTTCGATGTTCTGGATGGTAGAAGATCCTGAAGGTCCCAGACTGTACATCACGTGGTGAGAATCATGATATAGACGTAGGTAGTTTTGGGCTTTTCGGGTTTTGAGAAAGAAAGAGTGATAAAAATTTATCCTCCCCCTTACTAAAAGCGTGTTATTATGTCGTTAGAGGGCCTACGGAATAAATCTAAACGTGTGGCATATATCACGCAAATTATCGAGACAAGTTACGAAAAGGGCTCTGAGCCTTATTATTTACGACTGTTCTCCCCCACATTCGAAGATACATCTTCTTCTTTTCCCACGTTTAGAATTAATTTTCTTATTTGAATTGGCTTGGCGATCGCAATGACGTCATAAGTCGTAAGGTTAGAGATAAGATAGTGTCAACGTTGGTTCGATAAAAAAAGGTCATTAAAAAAATTTTTAAAAAAATAATTCCGTGGAGTTATGTAACGTAATCATCTCATCTACCTTGAAAGAATGAGAAGTAAAAAAAAATTAGAAGACGGGAGTAATACCAGGCCATTATTCGTTAAACGCTATGGATCGGGATCCATAAGGTCTCCCACGGCTGATCTCCTCAAGCCGGTGTCAAGTAATTACACAGAGCCACGGGTATTGTCCTAAAGTAAAAGGCTCGTCAGTCTAACCTGTAATTTGGTAGGGGCCGGTCCATTACCGAAGCCCAACCGAGAAACGAGAAGAGGAGGGACAAAAATATGAAATGCGACCGGGGTCACTACCTGCATCTCTCCCACAACTTGAGCCGATTAATAACTGGTTAATAAGTCTTCGAAAACTCGCGCGACTATTTTACTTCCATTATCATTCGAAGTCTTTAAAACGGAAAATAAACAACTTTATACCCTTCAATATTTTTAATGACTCCTTAACGGCAAACTTTGCTTTTTACTGCGAAATGGACGGAGCTGCTTATCTAGCCAAACTGTCCAATAATCACGTTTTTACCTGGGCCTCTAGGTCTGCCCTAAATTCTAGAAAAACAATTTAGAGACTATTTCTATAAAAATTTGATGTTTTGTTGGTTTATGGAGTCTAAAAAACCGTGGCGCGCTACGCTTTCTATTTTATAAACCATGATTTGTGTGGATAGATGAATAAAGGAGGTTCTGATTAAAAGTTTTAGTTGAAATTAGGACATGGGGGATAAAAGGTTAATTCAAAGCTGAAACTTCCTCTCTCGCATAGGAACTCTCGGAATAAAACTTTCTCGCAGTCAAAGCATTAAAGTCGGCGAAAAAGGGCCCCAGTTTTAATTAAAATGTCGTCAATAACCTAAAAAGCATTCAAGGAATTGAAAACAAAAGTCGTTTCCAGACGAGCCGCTATGTGTGCTTTCGGTGAAATATTCAGAGTTGGCGATGAAGAGGGACCTGGGAGTTTATAATTCTGAAAAGTCGAGGGAAAATGAAAAGGGCCAAGCGGAGGTATTTTATTTACTTTAGTTCGTTCACCGTTGAGTGTGTGGCCCCTCTTTTGTCCGGTACGTCGGTCGCAATTGTTTATCGCTTTGTGTAGACTTAAAACAAGAGTCGAGGGCAGCCTCCCCCTTCGGTATTGTTCACCCGCGGAAAACTCTTCAAAAAAACCCCCCGCGCCACCAGTTTTCCACATTGTTCGAACATTTCCTAATATTGGAAGTCCCTTTCATTACATTCTCTTTTTTTCCTCAACCCAAAAAAATTGCATTTAAAAGGACTTAATCCTCCCACACATTCAAAACCAGGCTTAAAATGTATATATATTCAGAAAATGCACGTTATTTTTGGATCAAGTCACTCTATGATTAGGTACCTAGCAACGCAAAATGGCTGTTTTTTGCCCATAAACACAAAACTAGGCATGAAACGAGTGTTTTTCCGTCCAAAAACACAAAACTATGGAGAAAAGATTCTTTTTCCGTCCCAAAAAACACAAATCTAGGCAAGAAACGAGTGTTTTCCCGTCTAAAAACAGAAAACTAGGCAACATAACTATTGAAGAAAAGAGTGTTTTCTTGTCCAAAAATACAAAACTATTGAAGAAAAGAGTGTTTTCCTGTCCAAAAATACAAAACTATTGAAGAAAAGAGTGTTTTCCTGTCCAAAAATATTGAAGAAAAAAGTGTTTTCCTTTTCGAAAATACAAAACTATTGAAGAAAAGAGTGTTTTTCCTGCCCAAAAATACAAAACTATTGAAGAAAAGAGTGTTTTTCCTGCCCAAAAATACAAAACTATTGAAGAAAAGAGTGTTTTCCTGTCCAAAAATACAAAACTTTTGAAGAAAAGAGTGTTTTCCTGTCCAAAAATTCAAAACTTAGGCACGAAACTATTAATTTTTTCCGTCGATAAACAAAAATGCGGGAAAATAGCACCTTTTTTTGGGGCCAAAGATCCGAAAGTTGGGTAAATTCACTATTTTGTCCAGTTCGATTTCTGAAACTAAAAAAATTGAATGTTTCCTGTTCAAAAACAATGAAAAGTGAGCGAATAAGACTATAATATTTTATAACTTTAAACACACTAAAATCCACGTATAATGACTGTTTTTCCGCTCAAAAACAATAACAAAAATATAATATATAAAACCATAGTTTTTTGGTCCATCACCTGAAACGTGTGAAAAAACAAAGGTTTTTTTTTTGTCCAAAAACAACTAAAACTGAATAAAAACGACATTGGTTAAGTCCTTGTTTTTCACGGATTGGTAGAGACTAGAGAATTTATACAACAATGACGTCACAAAATTACAGTCTATGAAATATCGTGACCTAACTGCTTTTTTTCACTCTGTTTATTTTAACAACGAAAATGCACAAAATTAAGACTGTGCACCTGCATTTTAGAATTTCATTATAATAAATCCTCTTTAAAATTATACGGATAATTAATTAAAAAGTCATTGTTTCACATGAGAAAACGAAATTTCTAATTGCTACTTTAATTTCAATTGTCAAGCCCACCTTAATTGCGCCTTAATTTACACAAAAAAACGTATCCTTGGCTGTAAAATATAATTTAAAACATTCATGGTTCTCCCCGACGTTTTTCATCTAAATTTGGCTCGGAGGTAGTAAAAATGTTTTTACAAGGTGGACATTAAAAGGCAGTGGGTCATTGAGCTTGGAGGAAAAAAAAGGAGTTGCATTGTGGAGTACCTGGGACCGTTCCTTATACGATGAGCAAAAAAAGGGGAGCCTGGAAAATATCAATGGGGAGGATCCCATAAAAGGAAGACGGTAAAAGGGAAAATATTAAATGCGCCCTCTATAAGATTTTTCCCTTCGGTTAAACCCGCTTTTAGCCTGATCACATTTCCCTTCAACTTTTTTTTCAACGTTGACGTAATTAAACGAAAATTAATCCATGTATGAATTTCCGGATAAAACGTTAAGTTTCGAAACCAAAAGTAAATGTCATAGGCAGACTTCTGGAGTATTAAAAGTGGCAGGTCACCCTTGGGCCCTATGATCGTCCGAGTGGAAAATCCCAACCAGATGATTAAATTTCCCTCATATAATTATAACGTCCTCTTTGAGTTCGGAACTTCTCTCAAACTCCGTCTTAATTAGTTTAAATAAGTTTTTTTCAACAGTTTTCCATGATGATAAATCAGTGTTGTTTTACTTTATTAAAGGTAGTGTTTTCGGGGGTTAAAAAGGGGTTTTCGACTATCTCCGACACTACATCACGCTGTCACCAGCGATAGCCGACACGCCATCTCACACCTATCATTACATCCCCTCCTATTCATGTATTCAGCCCTTATTTCGGAAAGACGTTCCATGTAGATTGAATCACCGTTGCCAAATTATTGGGACTCCCTAGAATATTTGTTACCTGAAGTTACTTTTAAACAAACAGAACCCGACATATGTTTGATCCGATGTTTTTTTTGTCTTTCATTTAGTCTTGGTTTCTCATTCTTCCGATTAGTTACAATTTTTTTTTCTTGTTTCTCGTCCTTCTCTGGGATGACTGTGTGGGAATCGCTTTTGTGTGTGATCACCTCTTAGACCCCTGGAGATGACAATGATCCTTCACTAATACCCAACGCATTTCTCGTCGCACCCGTCATGTGGCTCCTTTAATGACCTAACAAAATAAAAATGGGATAGGGGGGAAAAAATCGGCTTTGCTTCAAATTCATCTTCCTACAACATAATTATGGCTTCAAACTCTAGGTGTACCGTCCGCCCCAAATTCGATTGTGGGCCAGCAATGAGGAAAAATTGACAACAAATTAAACTTTCCAAGTAGAGCTACTGCACTGTTCTCAACCTTACGGAGGCTTTCGGCTTAGAGGCTGTTTATGGACCTTTCTAGACAGTTTTTAGCTACGTTTTTAGACCTTTTCAACATTTTTTGACTGTATAGACAGTTTATAGACCATTCTAGGACGTTTAGGACTGTTTTAGACCGTTTTAGAACGGTTTTACTCAATTTAGATAGTCTTTAGACGTTTCTGGGCAGCATTTAGACCTATTTAGACCGATCTTAAAGGCCACATTCAGAGCCTTGCAGTGGTCCCCATTTAGATCCAGGGGTTCACCTATGCTGGAGTTATTGTACAAACCGAGAATCAAAGAAGTAGGACAAGTTTTGAGTTTTGCCTTCGAGTTCGGCCTAGACGATTTCGAGGGGGAAATCGAAGAAGTCCTCTTTTTTCAAAAGAAGGGGTTCTAAATTGCCCCGAGGCTTGTTTATCACGATTTTAAAGGTTAGGCGTGGCAGTAAATCCTTGGTAGGTAGATTGGGACAAAACCTCTTAATAGTCACATCTTATATGGGCGTTGTATAATTATAATTATAGCGTGACAAGACCGCGTCGGCCTTGGAAGCCAGTGACAAGTCCGCCTGCCTCCCCCTCTTCCCCTTTCCTAGCTAAATTATAGAGATGTGCCTTCTCTTAATATGCGCATTATCGTGGGGTCTGGAAGGTAATAAACCGTGTCGTTAGTGTGTTATCCCAAGAGAGGTAATAGTCGGTAATTAGCGTATAGGGTCCCTCTGGAACCACCGGAGTAATAGTTAAATGACGTCACATTGAGTGAGTGACACCTTTTAAAATAACTCTCGAGTCTTCACCTTTAAAAGCGTAGGCCAAAGCGATTGAGTGGCCCCCACACTTGATTGCGCTCCCTGGACCCAAGCAGGCCTCAAGAAAGAAAAAGCTTTAGATCATTTTTAAATCATATATGACCGCTTTGGACAATTTTAGACCGTTTTTAGACTGCTTTAGGTATCTCTAGACCATTTTGGAACGTTTTTAGACCATTTTAGATAGTTCAAACTGTTTTAGAAAGTGTTTGGACTACATAAGTGCCCTGAAAATTTCAAGTCGATCGGTAGTATCACTATTCATACTCCTCATTCTGTACACCGCCCTAATCATCCATTACCTATTCGATTCTAACGATATATAGAAAAATCGAAAAATAGAATCACTACTTGACTGGATTCCTCTGATTCTTGATAGCCTGAAGGCTCAACCCCCTCCATGCACTTTATCTAAAAATCGCCCTTGGGAGAACTTTTATCAAAGCTAACCATTTCAATAACGTACTTTTTTAACTCGAAAGAAAAAGAGATTCAAAACTTCAATATCGACTTCTCAAGGACCCTTCACAAACCTGATTCCAACATCGTCAAATCACCGGCAATCACGATGATAAATGGCCAACTGTCGCCCCGCGACTCCGATTCGAATGGTGGACATAATTGGTCATGATGAAGAGAATGTTAAGGCCACTTCTACTCCAAGCGCAAGGTCGACTTTTTTATATCCTCCATGTTGACACTATTGACTTTTTTTTTCTCTCGATATTTAAAAAAGATTTACAGTATCGTTCCAGGTGGGTGTAAACTCTCCCCTTTACATGCATCGGATACTTAAAGCCGACGATTTGTCATCTTTTTATACACAAAAACATTTTAAGGGCGTATTTTTAATAAATTGCATCCTGTCGACGTTTGTGTCTCTTCAACAAAAATAAAAAGACAATTAAAACGGACCCTTGTATCGATTATTCCCTCTCAATAAATCCTCTCAAAGACAACATATTTTCCTTCCTTTTTGAAAAATATGAATTTTTTGCGTAGGTGTCATTTTTTAATGCCTTTTGTATTCAAGGACGTTTTACAATGCAAAATTCCAAATTCATAGAAATCTTGTTTTTCACACCAGTTTTTGGTCCATCTTTCCCATGGGAGTAATTTTGACGGGCTTTTAGAGGTGCATGGCATCACGTATGCTTACGACATCCTCCCATTAAAAATCTTGAAAAGCCATCTTTGTACGAATACTAAATGCACAGAAAAAAAAAATCTCCGTCCTATTTATAAGTGACAACTTTTTAAGATTATCTTGCTTTTTAATAATCGGTTCCGAATGATTTATTAAAGATTATCTTTATTTAATCGACCTTTTTTAGTATTTCTCATTGCATTTCTTTTAATGGCCATAAATTAGATTTCTCTTCTCAGAAAAAAATAAAATCCGTTATAATTATAAAAAATCGGCCAATGTTTCCCATGAAAGAAATCGTTGCAGATTCATAATTTTCATGACAAACCGAATAAAACCCGGAAAAAAATCGGACTTTTTTTATCTTGGAAACTCGGTTCTCACACTGTCCGAATTATAAACGGCCCAACTCGCTGGACCCCTACCGCCCGTGTCAACAACATTAATACCCGATCACGAATTTTTTAATATATCGCGTCGTTTTGCCTTTTTTCAGATGACAAAGTAGGCGCCGGTTTATTGTCTCCTTAAGGTGACACTTCATTAATAACATTAATTAATAAAACAGAATGACATCGAATTGTAATTAACTCTTTGTGTTAAGTATAATAGAAGTAACAAGAAGAACCTGTATAGAATGATCCTTTGTTTATCGATTTTGTATAACCTTTTAGCCAAGTAATGCTGAACAAACATTTTTGTTAATTTTTTCGTCTGAAATTGACGTTTTTTCTAGCTCCCTCTTTTTATATCGAGGTAATTTGTCCTCCCCTCCGTTTATCTCGAGGGTGGCATTCAACAAGTCCTTAAATGTCACCCTAGAAAAGGCCATTTACCTTTTTATAGGCTTTCCTCAAGAGGGGAAGCTTTAACGACCAAATCGTTTTATTTTAACAATTTTTATTTTTTGTTTCAGGTGAGTGTCAACTAAGCGGGGAGTGTAATTTACTGCGGCGTTTGGCGTTATAACTCCGGGTATTGTTGTCCACCAGTTATTGAATTCCCGACCATAGCGGAGCCAGACCCAAACCATAAAATCGCTAGGGTGACATAAAATTTACGTCTTGGGAATGTTCGACGAGTACATAATTTGAAAACGAAATGACTGGTTGGGTTAGAGTTAAAAATTCACAATTTGGTGGTTTTAAGGGCCTAATTACTGACCTTACGCCTAAATGCTCGAACCAAATTCTAACCTGGAGTAGAATAAACAGCCCAGGAGTATGTTTTCCCCATTTTTCATTGTTTTTGAAATGTATAGTCAGGATTGAAAATGTTGAGGAAGTTTTGTGTACAAAAGAAACATGTCTCTTAGTTGATAAACTTTTATGAAGGTCTCCCTTTTTTATAGACTCGTGTAAAAAAAAGGGGGTTTTTCGGTTGTCATTATTCCGGTTTTTTCTTTCTCTTTAGGTTGAATAAAGAAGACAGGATTTTTTAACACATGACTTTATGTGTCCGAATGTCCGGTGAAGCGTGTATTTGGTGACAAGGGGATTTCATGGCAGAATGACTCCACATCATATTGGTACTCGGGAGGAGTCAGAGACAGCGAGTTTTTATGCCGTTGAGGGGCGTGTAACAGCGTTATACCATCAGACAATGGGAAAAACTCTCCTCTTGTCACGCCTATTAGGTCTGCTCTCCTTCCCCCCATTCGCTTGTTTAACATCAATCAGGCCGACTTTTCGAAAAATCGTAAACTTGTAATAAAAAGACGATTTTTTTGTATCACTCAAACTTTTGATATAGGGTCCTACTGTTTATTTTTCTAAGCCCTCGTCGGCTCGTTATGAAAGTTTGAACAAGCCCCGAGAGGTTTTGGACCCCCTAAAAGGGTTGCGATTTTTTTTTTCTCTCTCCCCCTCCTGAGGTGCACAACTTCATCGGGAATTTCTCCAACCTTGGGGTCAGACAACATAAATATTGTAAAATCCCGGAGTAAAGGGTCTTTTCCCGTTCCCCAAACCTGATTTATAAACATTAAAAATGTAATCAGGGGTCAGAAAACACAGGAAAAAAGATGGAAATTTTTTTTTTTAGGGACCGACCCTTAGATTTACCTCTCAAATAGAGACCAGGGGTTGGATTTCGTTAATTAAATCTACACATACACATACGCTGACCTACATATTTTCTTTTAATTTTCAACTTTTGTTTGCTCTGGGATATTGAGAATAACAGAACCTTGCTAATGTAAATTTTTTATTCGGTCAAAAAAACCATTTTCTTCCGATACCTTATTTAAAAAAAAACTTGATTTCCTTTAGATTGTAGTTGTTAAAAGTTAACTGTTTTTCCTGATTTAACTTTTTATCGTTTTTGCTTTTTCTGATCTACCAATCAAGGGGAAAACCCATAAGTTTCAATCCTCTGTCATAATTTGACGATTATGACTTCTTATCAGCAAAGATTATGTAAAACAAAAAGGACCGGTCTTGTATGGTAGTTAGAGGTTGTCCCCAAAACTGACACTTTCTCAAAAAAATCGGTTCTTTACTGGCCTTTGCACTAAATACTCTTCCCCCGCATTCCTGGACCACCCCTAATCTTCCTCCACTCTCCACCACCTCCCCACAACATTCCACCATCTCAAAGCACTCTCCCATACCCTCTTGGACCGTTCCTCCACCTCCCAACACTCCCCCCTTACTCTTCTATACGATTCCTCCTCCTCTCCCAACATTCTACTTCCTCCAATCCCCTGCCCTACCCTCTAACCTTCCTCCACTTTCTCCCACCTCCCCACAACATTCCCCTCAACCCAACACTCTCCTATCACCTCCTCTACTCTCCTGGACCATTCCCTCACCTCTCAACACTCTCCCTTCACCTGCCCTACCCTCTTGGACCATTACCCAACATGCAACCACCTCCCATCTCCTCCTCTAACCTATATCCTTCCTCCACTCTCCCCCCACCTCCTCACCGACTTTCACCCCTCCCATCCCCTCCCCTACCTCTAACCTCTAACCTACCTTCACTCACCCCCACCTCCCCACTGCATTTTGCCTCCTCCCATCACTCTCCCATCTCCTCCCCCTACTCTCCTGGATCATTCCTCCACCTGCCCCAACATTCTAGCATCGACCATCCCCTCCCCTACCGTCTCAGACCATCCCACCACCTCCTCCAACATTATATCACTTCCCCTAATTCTCGGACCCTCCCATTTTGGAGAAGGATCGAAAATTTTAATGCTAGGATAATGGGGGAGCAATGGTCCTGGATTGCTGAAGATGAAGATTCGTCCTGTGTTAAAAATCAGACGCATAATTAGAAAGTAAATAATCGTAAGGTATAATTAGGGTGAGAGGGAACAATATAGAGCATGTCTAATAACTGAGCCCTCTTTATGAATAATATATGACGGGGTGGGGAGGCTCAGAAAATAATTGCGCTCTACGGCTTATTTTCACGTTTCCATCTTCGTGACAAAAGCTTATTTATGCATTTTTACGTGTTTATAAAAAAGAAAAAGGATCGTTTTATAAGATTGACCATTATCGTGGTTAAGAGGGGGGTCGGCCCGGGGGACCCTATAACTCTTCCACCCTATGACAACTCACATACACGATACCAATTATATAAATCACAGTCTTGATCCAATTATATGGAGATGCGACCTTCCCGTTTACATCATATCCCTCGGGGGCCCGAAATTTTTTTTATAAATCTTCGCATTATAAAAGGTGAGGACAAACATTTTTTTGGAAGTGACACCATTTCTGTATAAGGACAGATGTCATTACCGATGACGAGAAAACAACAAATGGCACACACGCAACTTATTGCTTTCTATTTGTATTTTCCGCAAGCACGAAACACTTCACCAATCTTTTGGTTTTGTTAAAGTAGAGGGGAAAAAACCATGCATGGACTTAGAAGATGATGTCGGGGGATGAAGTGTATATTAAACTTTGGGTGGAGAGAACTTCCTCCCTTCTAACTAATCGTGAGTCAGACTTGCCAGCCTTTAATCAGAAACTCTTCCCCTTTCAAACTGAAACCAACACTTCTTATTCAATAAAAATATTCCGAATCATATATCATTAACCATGTTAGGATATCTTCGATCGAAACAGTTTTACACGGTTTTAGTGAGAGTTTCGTTCTTTCATTTGGTTTTTTAAGGCGTTTTTATCACTTTTATATGTTGTCTTCATACGATTAGTGTGCATTTTATAAATGAAGAGTTTCCAGGGATTCACTATTTTCGGGTCTCTATTTTCAATATTTCTGTTTATATCCATTTTCAAAGGGTTCGGAGCACTTTTTATTTGTGCTATTGACCTATTTTCAAAAGGTTTCGAACCCCTTGATAGTGGTTTTGAGCACTTTTTGACTGGTTTGGAACCCTTATAGACTGGCATAGACCTTTCTAGACGTTTGGACCCCTTCAGTCCTGTTTGGGCCCTATTTTGACTGGTTTCGACAATGTTTGCTTGACCCCTTTATCTGTTTTGG
Source organism: Orius laevigatus (assembly GCA_018703685.1). Taxonomy (NCBI): domain Eukaryota; kingdom Metazoa; phylum Arthropoda; class Insecta; order Hemiptera; family Anthocoridae; genus Orius; species Orius laevigatus. The sequence continues at coordinate 22,493 of JAGWEN010000369.1, read as the reverse complement.
GCCCATGCAGATAGACACCTTTGGCAACTTGGTATTAATGAAATCCACTCAAAATTGATGATGAAGCGATTTATAATTAAGAAGTTAGTGAGTTTAACATGGTTGTGGCATAACGAGTAATTGGATAAAATTACATTTCCTTTTTTGATGTTATAATTTACTTTTTTCCGGAAGGGAACCGCGTAATATGACAAATGTAGCGTAGGAAGGAACAATTTGTGGAAATTCAATTTTAAAGTTGAGGGGGAGGTCGGGGAAGATGGATTGACAAAAAGTGTTGATGGCTCGGAGGGTCGGGAGATGAACAAGGGGTTGATCGGTCCCGGATCAGCCAAAGCGACTCCCCCTATCGCGTCAAAACCCATTACATCAACTAATAAGATCCCTTTCTGCACAAGGGATCCTCGCATTAAGGGCTTTCAAACGGTTGCACCTCGGGGCAACCTAAATGACACAAGAGGGGGAATAACGAGCCACAAAACCTTTTTAGGGAAAATTACCCTTTGAACGCTTCGCGACATGCTTTATCGATTATCCGATTATTCTAACCACAGTGTCCACTTTGTTGGGGGAGAGAAAAAAAATTGAAACGCTTGAGGTTTTTGTTACGCACGAGTCATCTCCAAACCACTCTTTCATTTAAACTAGATCTTAAAAAATTTATTATCCCGATTAAAAGTAAATAACGATTCCCAATTATAGATTGCACGTACTCATAAATTGCCAACGTGCCAAGGCCAAATGTCCCCTCCGCAATGACAGACGATCCGAAAAAAACGTCCTTGAGTCTTCGATCACGAAATTCCAAAAAAAGTTCTTTTTTCGATTTTTCTTCAATGAATATTTAGAAGGGACGGGGTGTCTCCGTCGGTTGGGCAAGGGTATGTTATTAAATGGTATCTAACTCGGATCTACAAGGTGGCTACAAAACACCCCGCGCTTATCAGATCGTGGTGGGCCCTCTCTGATTATACAGGAGAGAGAGAAGGACCGACAATCATACGAGGATAGGTGTTGAGACCAAAAAGCCCATCTGCCTTCTTTTAGTGCTCCATTTACGTCTGTGGTCACTTCAATAAATTATTTAGACCCCATCCTACTTCCTCTTTAGGCCTTCCTCTGTAAAAAAAAAACTTTATGTGTGGATGCTTAAGTTGCCATGGCGATACAATTCGACTTCTGATTGGTAATGATTGGAATGTTGGCATCTTGGATCTTTTCTACGTCATCAGAAGTGGGATTGCACATTAACATCATATTGATAACTATCTCGGAATGTTTCCTTCTGAAGTTTTAAAGCGGATATTCTAGGACCGAAACTAGATAATCGTTTTTTCACGCTTTTTAATTAACCTTGGAACTTTTTATTGGTAATAATAGGCTAAACAAATTAACTTATGTCCTTTCTTATTAGTTAATGCGTTCTAACCTGTAATAATAATTACTCCGAGGATAGAAAACCGATTAAGATGTTAATAAAGGTGACGCAATGTTAAAAAATGAAAAATAAAGGGGGCATCAATTTTTACTTTAATAAAAAATTCTTCCGGGGTCTTATACGAATGTCTGACACTTAACGCCAGTAAATATTCATCCTCGGACGCTGCTGGGTTTTTTGTTTCCGTTTTTTTGTTCCGGAAAAAGGCTTCCTCTCGGCTTTTTGTTTAACGAAAATTAAACTTTAATAATTTTTAACGTCCCTAAAAGTTGTGCGCTGTTTTAAAACCTGGGTCTTAATGACTTTTAAAGGTTTCCTGGATCAAAAGGCGAGAGGGAGAAAAAAAAACTGTGGAAAAAGGACTCCATTAGCGTTTGCTTTTGTTTATTAAAAGGTGGTGGACGTTGGTATCATAAAGGAGAAGGGGAGACACAAGTTGCAAATTCATTGGTTACGGTACGGACAAGGAATTTTTTTTTTTCTCCTTCGGTAATTAAGAAAGCGGCGCCTTGTTTTTGCTGTACTCGGCACTTCTTGGTCCCTTTTAGATTAATATTCACCGAACAATGGTACAGGTAGAAAGCGATGATCCCGCCTTCGCCCCAAAACCACGGCCCCCTTGATAAATCACTAAAGAGCCTCCAGTGACCCTATAGAGGCGGTGAACCTTTTTTTTTGTCTATCAAAAGAACAAAAGCTATTAAGCGACAAAAGAAATTTTTTGATACGACACATTATTTTAAACATTTTTTGTTAATTTTTTTGTTGTCTATTTAACCCTTGATATTTGAGGGTAGGGTAAAAAAATGTTTTAACGAAGCCAGATTTAATTTGAATACGACCTTTCTAATTGGCCCGGGTATTGGGGTTAATACAAAATGGCTGGGGTGTGGGTGGAAGGGGAAAGGGGGGGCAGATGTATCTGCCACAGCTGCTAATGACAGATGTACGGAGAGAAGGTCCGATAAATAACCAACGCCCACAACTTCGCATCGGGCTGCTGTCGCCGTCGGAAAACGGAAATTTTAACCCAAGTCCCACCCTCCTCCCCACCACCCTTTTGTTGTTATTTATGGTAGAAACTTTGTCCGCCATCAGCGTCAAATACTCTAAAACTAAACTAGAAAACCCAATGTGGAATATTTATTCATCTATAACTACTAAATAAGTGATAAACATCAGCTGCATACATACAAGCAGAGATCAGAAAATTCTAAGATGACCATCCAGAAACTCTTAAGAAATCTTGACTTTAGGACCCTGAATTCTTATAACCGACAAAGTAGCAATCGATTACCTAAGGTATATTATGAATCGAAAGAGTAGCATTACCAGTCGGTGGACTCTCAAATCTGAACCTATTCCCCAATGCTCCAAAAAGCTAATATAGTAAATAAAGCGAACCTACTTACCTATGGTACTTAGGTGATGCATGTTTATACATAGGCATTAGTATCTGGACAGACAACTGAAAGCCTCACTGAGACCGGCCTCAATAGCTCCTATCTTCGTCCGTAAACTCGCTAAAATGAACGTGATTCAACCCTCCAAAATTGGCAGAAAGTGTACAAAACATTGATAATGGCTTATAGAAATAAGAAAAATAGCTCAGAAATTGAGATCCTGGAACCAGATAGCAAAGGAAGTTCGCTCTTTTTACATGAAATAACATAAAAACTTTTCCTTCCTACAAGCATAAACTGTTGCTGCTGAGTTTTGGGGACTAGTGCTTTTCTACGTGTTCAACTTCTTTAAAAAAGTCGAATTACACCTATAAATTGCCTTCTGGGCCTAATAAGGAACCATAAAAGTGTTAGCTTCCCATTTTGAGGGCATTTGAAATTTAATTCCCCCTTGCGGATGTTAGGATTAATAAGCTGTTTATTACTTATCCTAACCCTTATTGCAAGTGCCATTGAGGGTCTGTAATTGACTAGGGCATATGCATGGGGCAATCTGGGCCTATTGGAATAATTGTCGAAAATAAGGAGGGTTGGGGAAGTTTGAATGGGCCTCAAATTGTAGGGGCGACATGTCAACTGAATCCATTCCCTCGTTAAAAATTATCGGAAGAAAAGGGTTTCGGGAAGGCGAGGGTGGGGCAGTTTCTGTCCATTGTTGTCGCGTACCATTAGTACTTGACTGCTTTGTGATTGCGACTTAACAACCTGACTGACAAATGGCCCATTCAATCAACCCCTTAACGTCGAAATATGGTTTCGGTGAAGTTATTTTGTTTATTTGTGACCATCTGCGTATTTCGTTACAGATGCTGAAATACATAAGATCTAGTTGAGTGGATCTGAAAAGGAATTTTTTGAATAAAGACAGGAAGGCGGGTTGTTTACAAAATATAGAAAAATACCTAAACCATTTTTAGAGAGATATTTTCGAACGCTTTTGTCAATCCAGTACTATTATAATAATTCCTCTTTTGTCGATATTCTATTACAAGGGGGTGAAGATACAGGATCCCATAAGAGTCTTTACGTATCATTGGATCTGGATAATAGGACATAGAAACGGGGCACAACTGTAAGGACCGCATTTCCTCTCCCATACCTGTCATAGATGAGTACAATAGATAAGAGACGAGGGTTTTCGGACGGTATTGTTCGCTTGGGTCGACAGTTGGGAGGCTCGTTGGGAATAATAGGGGAGGACCATCTGGGCGACATTGGGACATCCGAGGAAAATGTGTCATTGGATGTCAACGGCCAATGGCTGCTCGGTTGCTCCCCCACCATAGGGACATCTGGTGACATTGGGACAGTGCGCAACTGCCATCTCGCCCTCCCACCGAACCCAACCCGGGGAATTTATTTCTACGCTGTCCCCCTCCCCGGTTTTATCGATTCGGCTCCTCCCTTGGACAAAATACAGTCCGACGGTGACAATCACACTGCGCAACTCCACCATCTTTTATCCACCAACCTCACAATTTCGATTTTTTTTCAAAACAGACCGTGGGACTTGTATCGGAATTTATTCGACAGATGTGAAATGATACGTTGTAAAGATTTTTTTTTAACAAGGGAGATATCTAGGCCGGTGCATATACAATCGGGGAAGATAATGGGCGGCGGAGTAACGAGATAGGGCCCGGGAGGAACGGGCATCTGCCTCGCCCCAAAAACCCGAGTATAGCAACGCAATGACTCGCTAGTCTATTCACATTGTCATAAAAACATGAAGCTGTATCAATAATGGATGGATGTTTATTTTAGTTACGACACGAGGCCATTACATCTGCTCTAATGGATCCCCTTCTCGTTTGACGCATTAATTCTTTTTCTACGCTCCCTACGATGACAACCATTTTATTTGAGTTTTTAATTATTGATTGTATAGAGGAGCTCGAAAAAAAGTTTCTTTCCAAAAGTTCACCATTTTGCCTCTATCCCTCGAGTGGAATCGCAAAAATCATCCGAATTAGTGGTTTTTGTTCAACTTTATTGTTTATAATTCTGTTAATCTGATTATTGGATTTGTATTGAGCCATATTCTACCAGTTCGTGAATTATTTCTTCTAAGAACAGATTTTTTTCAGATTAAAGTCATTGGATTATTGGTTTTTAAGGCTCTTTTTCATCAAATTATTGGTTTTTGAACGTCTTTTTCATTGGACTAGGGTTTTCAAAGGCTCTCTTTCCTTGGAAAAGGGGTTTTTAAGGCTCTTTTTCATTGGATTAGGGGTTTTTAAGACTCTTTTTCATTGGATTCTGGGTTTTGAATCCTGTTTTTAATTAGATTAGGAGATGTTAAGCCGTTCCATTTCCACCATATGAATGAATGTGAATCATTTCTTCAATGTTTTAGCACTATCTAGAGCCCTTTTCTACTATATAATGGTATTTTTGTGCCGAAAATTAACACTCTGCATCTAGATAATCATGGCATTTGTATTTTGATGTGAGTTTTTTTTTAACAATTTGAAGGCTTGATGGTGAACCTTAATTTTTAAGCTTGATTCTCGCAATGAGTTGGATTGATTTTCTTGTTGATATCCTTCATTGTGATTCTTTTTAAAATGTCGTATAAGCGATCTCTTTGGATGAAGATATTAGCGGGAGGTGAAGTAGTTGTTTCTCATCGGCGTCGGTGTGGGAAGCGGGATCGTTGTCCTCAAGTCTTGACCTTTCGAGTCCCTTACAGATGGACATTTTGCATTCTCGACAGAAACAATAGCATCATCCCGTTCATGAATTATTTAAATCCAAGACAGAAGGCTCTCTTTTTTTCTCTCTTCATAACTTCTCATCATTTTTTCCATCATGAGAAGCTAATTTTGGCATAAAAACCATCACCGCAACAATAACACACGTAGAATCAAATTATTCTTCAGACTTACAATTAGTACGTCCCGTTTCCATTAGGACCGTGGGCCGAATCGGACAAAAACAATGTGAGAGAAAAAAAAGAGCCAATTTTAGTTGTCACTCTTCGCTTTCGGATACTCCATTAAGGTAGATCCTATCTGGCCACTAGACTGTAATTTTTTTCTCTCTCTTCGCTTCTTTTTTTCCCAATCATAATTTTTTTACGAATGTATTTGAAATTGTATAGGTAAAAGGGAGTTTGTGAAATGTAATTAAAGTTGGGAGTGCAATATGAGAGTTTTGCACTTGACGTGCTTCGTAATTGCATGTCAACGGAAGCTAATACCAATCGTGAGCATAGTTTTATCGCATTTCTAATTTAGTCGTGTCAATTTATTGAGCGGATTTTAATAAAAATTGATAAAATGTTAATATTTACGTCAGAATAGTTAAGTAAAGTTGGAATCTGCTTCGATGTCCAAACTTGCCAATATGTCTATTTCGGGGGCGATTCCCCCTTCTCTAGGGTCGAAACTTTCCGCTTTTCCTCCCCGTTCACCGCCGGGACTAATTGTCAGCTCAATTAGCGGCGGGATGAACAAGCGGCCGAGAGACTAAAAGCCCTAAGTGGACCATTACTGTATTTATCCTATAACCGAAGCCTCCATGATTATCGGGACAAAACAATAACGCCCTTTGTTCCCCGTTTTCGATGTTCGGACATCGGATTTATTGAAGGATAATCCAGGGTCACCCCTTGTTTCAACCCCCCCTTTAAAAAAACAAAAGCTGAAAGGGGTGAAGGAGTGATTAATATGATCTGAATAACTTTTTATTGCTTATTCATGCGGAATATCTGATCTTCTGAAAATTCCAATAATCGAATATTGTTCCATTGTCAATATAGAACGTCTAAACACTCGAATAAGGCGAAATAATAAAACGTGGGGTAATTACGTTGTTTGTATTTGCCCAGTTGAGATAAAAACGTGGAGAGGCTTTTCGGTGGCCATTGTTCGAAAGAAGGCTTTTATCCTCAATGACATCTCCGGCCTTATTTGCATGTAATGGCCCCTTGGTGCATGTCCGGCGTCCACATCTAATTGCCCCTCTCTCGATCCATAGATTAGAGGATAATTTTGTGAAATCGTCGACTCTAATTTATGGATGTCTTGTCTTTGTGACGCTCCGGTGGCAGCAAACCTCTATTACCATATCTCCCCTGGGGCGGACCACACAACTATTTTCTATTTTAATGTCTTCCACGAATTTTTTGTATAACCCATGAATCCGATTAACTTGTGACTTGGCAATCATTGAAAAAAAGAGAGTGCAGCGATCTGGTTTCCGATCGACGTGTGTCAGGGAAGCGAGAATTTTTGAAAAACCGTCAGTTAGTGTCGATATTTTTAATTCGACCCGCGTGCCTCTATTTTTTCAACGTAATTTGATGTCCGAAGGGCGTGTTTGTCAAAAAAGTCGGGGCAAAAAAGAGAAAATTTTTGCGCGACATGAAATTTCGCGACTTGACAGATCTGTTGTTTTCACTCGCAATTACCGTTAAGAAGGGGGAGGATCAATATTTCAGCCTGAGGGCGAGTGGGGGAGGGTTTGACGCAAGGGTTAACATCTGTCTGATAAAACGAGTTGGGGATTCACTAGGGGATGGGAATATACAAAGTTTGAGGTCAACCCAGACAAGGGTTTAATAATTAGTACGTGATGGTTGTCAGACTTGTCACTTGGGAGTGGCCCGTGTCACTCATTTCTTAGCACGTTTCTCATTACAATTCTTTTTTTCAGCTTTGGACAAGTTGGGCTTCAGACCTATGCTTGGTCAAAACGCAGTCGAGCCTGTCCAGCTCAACGTAGCATTCGACATCGCCAGCCTCGTCTTGTACGGATGTCAGGCTCTACCTATCCGCCTAAAAATCCTTTTGGATCGGCTATTCAGTGTCCTCCAACGCGAAGAAGTCGTTCAGGTGCTAAGAGGCTTCGGCTGGACTCAGGAAGACTACGCACGCGGTTATATTCTTCAGGTAAATCTTTGAGTAAAGATTGAGATGTCATGGTGAAGTCTTTGAGTAAGCAATGACTGTGCATTAAAACGTTTACTCCCTTAATGCCATAAGCAAACATCCCTCTAATGACACCCCCTTTGCATTATGAATCACCTGGAAAACTCCCTATATGAGAGGATTATTGAGTTTGAATTTGGAAGGAAATTATTTTAATTAGGGGTTGTTCAAAAAGCGTAATTGGAATGCTTCGATAAATAAAAGGGAAGAGGGAGGTAAGTTAAGTGAAAATTCAGGAGGGGTCAGCGGTCGAGGTTTTCAGATCAAAAAGGAAAAGGTTTGAAATTAACCTCCCCCTCCTCGCCGAACAAAAGGCGAAGATCAATAGAGGAGCCAGACTTGGCTTTAATGAGTGCCATTGGACAAGTTGGCAGTGAAAACATGGCTAAGTGGGATGGGGGTTGGTTGGGGAGGGGGGCGCTGGAAAAGAGGTCGAAGAGAGGAAGTTGGTACATTAAAAGCTATTCGGAGGAGTTTGGATTGATTGAGACTACTCAGGTGAATGAAAGCTATCAGCCCGTAAAGACCCTCTTCATGTTCTTTACCAGTTCTAGTTTTATTATTGTTCACCCCCCTTCAACTTTTCAAAAGCAAAACTTAAACCCAACTCCGCTAATTAATATTAAAAAAAAACTTTTATGTCATATTCTTTAAAATGACACGATAACGATTGACGCATTTCAAAGGTCATCGCGATCATTTAAAAACTCGTTAAAACCGGTTCATTTATAAAAAAGAATTTAACCTAAAAAATTGAATATCTTAAAGGAAGTAAGAATCATTAGAGGACCCCACAGTTTAGGCATTTATACCCTCAAAAAACGTTTTTACAAAAGGATTGGGGAGGGTAAAACGTTTGATGATACTTGAGTAATAGTACTTAAGGTCGGACGTCTATTATTTACATATTAAAGGCAGATACATTAACATTTCCAGAGAAGGTTTTCTAAACACACCTTTTCTTCGAGTCTGCGTTTAGTCGTCTATCATTAAGATCCTTGCTTCTTCCAGGTACCTTTTTTCAACAACTGTTATCAAACGATTTTTTTTTCTCCCTTTCAGTTCAATTTAAGTCATACAATTAACCATTTACCAGATGACAAAAAGGACAAAAAGGTTTCCTTTCAAATTGGTCAATTTCCGATTCGAGGCTATCAATAAGTGCCATTAGGGTCTCCACCCTGAAAAAACTATTTAGAGGGTGTTAAGGAAATCTGAGGCCATTAGAAGGACAAACGAGTCGCTTAGGGCTCTTTTATCCCATGCGATTTCCTTTTCTGAATTATACAAAATCGTCCTGTAATTTGGACCACTTATTCATATTTTGTCAAATTAAGAACGATTGGTTGAGGCAAAAAATTTCAACTTTTTTTTATTTTTTCAAACCAAGAAGGGGGTGCGTCCTTTCGTCCTAAAAGCAACTCGAAAAATTATAATCAGCACTTCTCTTTTCCGCCAGTTTAGGAAGAGTCGCATTATGTCGAAACATTGACACACTTATTAATGTCACACTTTGTCCACTCGACGTAAAAAAGATTATGTTTAGTTGTCTTTAGGGCAAGATTATGACTATTTGCTTTTAGGACCAGTTGTTTTTAGGTCGAAAGGTGTATACCCCTTAGTATACCTAAGGAGTTTCGCGACCTCTTCGATTTTTGCTCAAAATTAGTCGGAACTGTACCGATGAAAAGACGTTTTCTCTCCCCTTTCACACAAAATTGAATCGCCTACATGGGGTGTAATTAATTACAGGTCTAATAACAGCCTTCTCCTCCTCATTTCCATACAAATATATTTATCACATTAGCCATGCTAATAATCCAGGAAGATTGGGTGTTTGATAGCTTTTGACGACGACCCTAAATTAAAACGAGAGGAGAAAAAAGAGGTGAAGAAAAATTTTACTGAGTGATTTCCGCTCACTATTGAAATTGGCTTAATTTTTAAAAATTGCCAAAAATCAAGGGGTCAATTTATTAACCCCAATGATGATAATTTGGAGATTTTTTTATTGGCGAATTTTTTTTGTTTAATTTTTTGATTGACATGTCTTGTAGAAAGGGGTTTTCGGGAGTGACAAGGCCAAAACACAAAGGGGGGAAATTTTTAACAAAATAACGGTTTGTGTCACGTACGGTTATAATAAAGTTAGTCTGGAGTGTGCGGTGCAGTGGAGGAGGGGGGGGGGTTTGTTCATGTCGTGGTGGAGGGGGGAGGGGGGTAGGACACGTCCTCGTTTACCCCCGGGGGAGACGGTCTAATTGTATCAGCCATTAGCCGCGCGCGGGGCTCCTCCGAGTAGGAAAAGGGGTAAGTGATGATCTTGTTTCGGTCTACCCTAAGGGTGTCCGTGAAGGGGAGGGGGGGGAGCGAAAGGGCTGCCTTACTAGCAACCATCCGCAAACAACAAACTGACCAGGTACGAAAGGGAGGATCCCCTCCGACTCAATCAATACTTTCCACCGTTCTCAATCTCACGCCCTAATCGCCCCATTTCCCCGTATCTCTTACACGTATTTTCCTTATCCCAATGACAATTTTTACCTCAATATTCTACGTTTACGAGCTCCATGGATTTTTTTAGAGGGCTCCAATTAGTTCAGCTATATCATGTTCTACATTAGAAAATAAATAATTTAATTAAATTTAATAAATTAAATTTTTCTTGGGGTAGTGAGAGTAAGATAGGGTTAGTATTTTGGAGGGTGTGGAAAATAGAAGTTCTGAGAAAGTTTTCGTGTTGGCTTCTCCAGACAATTCGATCCAAAACAAGATTCGGATCCAGGAATTCCGCTGATTTTGAGGTTTTAAAGAAAAATTTGGCTTTCTCATGTTTGATTTTATTGTTTTTGACGAAGAATTGGCTTTTAAAACGTTGATTGTGATGTTTTTGACCAAAGTTTGACTATAAAAATGTCGATTATGAAGTTTTTGATAAATCTTGAGGCTTTCCAACGGTTGATTTTAAGGTTTTTGAGAAACATGTGGCTCTCACATTGTTGATTTTATTGTTTTTGGCGAAAAATTGACTCCAAAAATGTTGATTTTGAGGTTTTTAACCAAAAATTGGCACTTAAATAATGATTTTGAGGGGTTTTAGACATTTAAACTTGGTTCTTGAAAGGTTGATTTTACCATTTGGAGGTTAATGAAGAAGAAATTTTTTATTTTATTAGTCTTGTATCTATAATAAATCAGCCATGGTATTGAAAAATTTAAAAAATTCTTTTTTCTTACAATTTTTGAGGGATCTGCTTGCCAGATGTTTCATTTCAAATCTTGGAGTCTTTTCATTTTGTTGCCAAAAACGCCAAACGAGCTTCTTTGTCCTTTTCAATGTTTTTGCCAAAGGCACTCCAATGTTGGGCCATGCGAATGAGAAGGAAAAGACAAAAAGAAGAAGACGCTTCATCTCTGGCGGTGTTCCGAATTGATTAATTACCGATTAGGCTCGCTCCCCGCTTACAAATTCACCGTGAAATGTTCATTGTATCCCTTCAGGTATAATACGATTTGCCTTTTAAGGGGTAAATGACAATCCTTTCTTCTTCATCTCGTGTTTATTGTTCTGGAGATGCTATTATAATTCTTTTTTTGTTTCTGTAAAAAGACGGAAAGCTTAGGCAACATTATTTTGACACCTGGCGAGCTATAACATATGATTTGTATTCCTTTTGTTGTTTAATACTCCCCTTTTTGCATCTGTTCACGTATAAACGGTCAAGATTTCCGGCCAGATTTTAAAAAAAATTTTTCATTACCTGAACAAATTTTTCTTTTCATAAGTGGACGTTCCAATTAACATTCTTTATTCCCCCTCTCTAATTTTTTCTTCTTTTTTGTCGGAGCGTGAAGGGGGTTGTTTTGTCAAATATTTATTTGCGGGGGCTGTGATAGGGCGACACCGTCGGGTTGGAGGGGGCGAGATCCCGGGTGGGGGCTTCTACGCCCAATCCCAGTTCACCTGTCCCTCTACAGACTTCAGTTACGAACGGTCCGATGGCAAGCCAACATCTAAGTTACTTCTACACTCACACACTACCCCTTCTCATGGTACGTACAAATTTCCTTATCTCATCAACGTTTTTCATATCGAAACCTCCATTCAATATCCCCCAAACCTCAAATATTTCGCCAGGTGTTATCTTTACGAACTATACCTACAATTAAGTAATCTGACTCCTCTTATAACAGACTATCTTTGACTTTTCAACCATTTCCCTTGAATTTTTGATTTCTTTATTTTGAACCTTAATTTTTTTAAATAAACATCAGGTATCTCCCACATTCCCAGTGCCCTTTGTCTAGGGAACGCGTTATACTGCTCTAGTGTCACAATTATGCTCTATTTGTTCTTATGGTGATTTATCCTGGCTAGCAATTGTTTGTTTTGGGGAAAATTCATAATCCACAAAATCTGACACCCTAAAATCCTATAAGCTAAACTCTACCTGATTTTACAAGCACTTTCGATTTTCAGAGGTTTCATACACAAGTTTAAATAACATTCTGATAAGTAAGTACATACATAATTGGGAGTCCAATAAATTAAAAAAATAAATTAAATAAATAAGAAAAAATAGAATAAATTAAAATAAAATAAAAACCTAAATTAAAAAGTGCAATATGTAATTGATAACCCAACTAATAATGGAGTACCTATATAAGCAATGCGGTGCAGTGCTACTGTTTAAGCAATAAAAAAAGCAATATTTGGCCAGTTATCGTCTAAAGTCTTCCTTTGATTTATCGAAGATCGATTATTTAGGCCTTAAGAATTTGTTTGGATCATATTTTATAATGCATTTCAAAAGAAAGCTCACTAAATAATTTCTCCTTTTTGATGAGACTGCGATGGACCAGATTAGAATTGAATATCACCGACGTTGTCTCCCCCTTCATCCAAAAATCAAGGATTCGTGGTTTCAATGAAAGTTTTTACATTTCTTATCGATAGGCTTTTAGATCTACCATGATCGAGGAAGGCCAATTATTTATAATTTAATGTTTTTACAAAATTTGTCAATATTCTACCAGCTATCAATTTGTTTAAATGATTTGCCAAAAATTCATCTTGCTTGGATTCCAGTTTTATTGCTTACAACCATTTCATGAAATTGATTAAATATTTTTGATTGTAAATTTTGATTCTCTTCATATGGGAGGGTGGAAAATTTAATTACGTGCATATTTGAATAGTGATTTTAGTCTAATGAAAAATGTGTTTGTTTTAGGAACCGCATGGGGCGGTGCTGGACAGATGGAATATCTGCAGCCCCGAGGAGGAGCCACTGGTTCTCCAACAGTTCCTGAGGTTCGGCGAGACACGGGCCATCACCCAGCAATTATTACTTCATGGAGTTGGCGATGGACGATATCTTCCGAGGATGGAGGCGGATATTAAGAAATTGCTGGAGCGGAGAAAGGAGGAAGAAAAGAGGACGTCGTTAAAGCCTCCAGTTTCACCGGCGCTTCACAGCACAAACTTAAGGGCGCCTCCTCCGCCTCCGATATCCCCTCAGCACAAACCGTCACCGCTTAGCTTTAAACTTCCGCCTACCGGGCTGACGTGCACTCCCGCCACTTCGGCACCTTCTTCGCCCCCGACTTCGAGCCCGATCACGATCTCGCCGCTCAACAAATTGCAGAACATGCAGCCGTTTGATTACAGGAAAGCGGCCAAAGCGAGTCCTGAACGGAGACGCCCTTCAGAAGAGAGGAGTCCGACTGGTTTGATGAATTTATCCGTCACTGGGGCTTGCCTCCCTCCGCCTCCACTTCCCGGTACGTCCTCCATGATGTCTGGACACAAGTCGCCCTCCGATTATTACCTGGGCTCCTCCGAATTCGGATCCGACGAAGACGACGATGAAGACGACAGCTCTCAAAGCGCTTTGAACCTATCCAGAGACAATCCTCAGGCCAAACTCAGATTAGGGCACAACAGAAAAAACTCGACACCCGTCAAACGGCAATGGGGGTCTGCCACATTACCTCTAAACTTGGGCACACAACTTATAAACCCAGCGACTGGAAAGAAACGAGTCCAATGCAACGTATGTTTGAAAACATTCTGCGACAAAGGAGCCCTCAAAATTCACTACTCCGCCGTCCATTTGCGTGAAATGCACAAATGCACGGTGGAAGGATGCAATATGATGTTTAGCTCAAGAAGATCTCGGAATCGTCACAGCGCGAATCCGAACCCGAAACTTCACAGTCCCCATTTGCGACGGAAAATTTCACCTCATGATGGCCGAAGCGCGCAAAACCATCACATGTTGATGCCACCTTTGACTGCAGGATTGAACCCTTTGAGCTTCGGACCGTTCCCCTTGTTGACACCTACTCCGGACATGAGACATCAAGCTGCCGCTCTCGATCTTAAACTCGACCTGACCACTTCGAAGAACGAATCGAGAAACGGAAGCAACGATAATTCCGAAAACATGGATGACTACATGATGTACGACGACGACGAAGATGGCATCGTCGTGGAAGGAGGTGACGACTACGAAATGGATTCGAAATATCACAACGGCGAAAAGCATTATGAATCCAACGAAAGGGTCAGCAAGAGGTTCAAGACTTCCGAATCCGACGGTGACTTCGAAGACGACGTCGTAAGCAACATGGACAGCAACGAAGACTCCTTGAGCGTCGTCGATACTCACAGCATCAAAGAAGAAAACGGAGCTGAAAACTTGGTCACGAAAAGTTCTCGAAAAAGAAAAAATCAAAATCCTACGAGATGCAACGTATCCCATTCTGCTGCTCCTCACGAAAGCATGAGCGACGAAGAATCTTCAAATTTAGTCTACCGTACAAAAAAAAACTTCAGTTCGGATGAAACCGGTTACGACATGACCATGAAAAAGTCGGAAGAAATAAACGAAAATAATAATACGATTCAAAAAAACGATGTTAAAGAGGAGAAAAAAGAAGCGACTGATTTAAGCCTAGAAAAAGCGACAGAAGAAGTTAAGGAGGAAGCTCAAAACCTAAAAGTTGAGCAAAAAAAAACTTCGAATGAGGAAAGCGAGACGGAAATAAAAGAAGAAAAACGCCCGTCGAGCGCTAATGGCGAAACTGTCAAGACAGAAGAAACAATCGACTCTTCTAATGCACTGAGGCAATTAGAAAACTTATCGCAAGGTCACTTTGGGGAATTAAATCGCAATCAGGATCCTTATTCGGCTCCGTTCGCCGGGAGCGGGGACCCACCCAGTCCGGCAAGGTCGAACGCTTCTTCGGCTTCCTCCAACGGGGATTCCCCATCCGACGACAACGACGGCCAAGTCTACGGACACTTCCAAGACGGCACTTTCATCAGCACGATGGAGGTTCCGATCGACAAAGACAATCCGAGAATGTGCACCGCATGCGGGAAAGTTTTCCAAAATCATTTCGGCGTCAAAACCCATTACCAAAACGTTCATTTAAAATTGATGCACAAATGTACGGTGGACGGATGCAACGCGGCATTTCCTTCGAAGCGAAGCAGAGACCGGCACAGCGCTAATTTGAACCTTCATCGAAAATTATTATCGACGTCTTTATCCGAGAAAGCTGGAATGTTCTTGGACTCGGCTCATTTATCATCTTTGGCCTCGAATCCGTCACTTCATCCGGAATTTTTGGCCCGCCTGTACGCGGACCCTCAAGCTCTGGCTCATCTCCCGCCGCCTCCTGGCCTTCTCAACGGAGACCGTCTTCCACACCCGCTCTTCCCTTATCCCCTCGGACTTCCAGGATTTCCGGGCTTCCCTCACCTCACACCCCCGGTCGTAAACGGGGCCCGTTCCTCAGGCTCCGAATCGCCTAGATCCGTCCCCGACTCCCCACCTCCCTCTCATCTAGTCTACGCCGACGACGAAGAGGACGTCACCACGGACAAAGATGGCGCCCTCCTCTGCCGTTACTGCTCCAAAGGGCTCAAAGACAAAGCGGTCCTCAAAGAGCACTACGAGAGTCACCATCTCAACGACATGTACAGGTGCAGCGTCAGCGGTTGCCCTCTCGTCTTCGTCTCCGCCAAACGGCGAACCGCTCACTCCGAAGACGAAGCCGCCCATTCGCGAACACGCCCCTCGTGACCTGCCCATCTCTCAGTTCCTTTTCTACTGTGACAAATCAAAAAACAACCAAACTGGAACGCTCACTAGCGATCCTTATGTGCAATAATCAAAATCCCCGTGCATCGGACACCGTTCTTTTATTATTTCACATTTATTATTAATCTTGTAGAAATGTTTAGCTAAAATATGTTGTTATACAGATTTTAAAAAACTCTTTATAAATTTCAATGTTAGATATGTGATCTTTTTCTCATAAAAACCTCCATTTTAGCTGTTTCGTATACGATTAGCTATTTTGTTAATATTGTATTTAGTGTAGAAATGTGATTTTTTTTTTATTTTCTTTTTAGTTTGTATTTTGGAAAGTATTTTATACCCCACCAAATATTGTAATTTTCAGTTTTTTCTCTCACTCTGTATATAAACATCATAGAATAGTTGTATATGTGTTTTTCCCAAATAAAAAAATTATTTATGAGTCTTTTTACTCAAGAGCTAGTTAAATATTGTGATATTGTTTTTGATATGTGTCCAATAACAATTTTTTAAAAATCAAATTATGAAATCAAAAGTTATATTTTCGCTTGCTCTAACCCAATTCTTTTCATTATTCGATGTACATCTCTGTATTTACTAGATACTCGATATATATAAATATGATCTCTTCTTTCTATCCTAGAACTACAAAATATATATGTATATTATATAATCAAAGAGTGCTTTCTTTCGGGAACACTTGGTTGTACCTTTTAAATACTCATGTATAGATATTTGTCTATCTAACAATAAGTTTGTTGAATAAATTAAAAATAATTGCGTAAATGTGTGTAACATATTAATATGCATATTGTATGTATAGAAGACCTTCTTCTGAATTTAAAATAAAATTTAATCATCCATACGTCTTTGAATTTTTATTTACTTAAAATCCTTAATGTCGTTTAGTTCGAGATTACTCCAGAGCGCCACTAGTCAGAGGCAGCTGAACGTTCACAGGTTTTTCAAAAAATTAAACAATCCCGATTTAATTTATTTAAATAGAAAATTGATGATACTTCTCATGATTGTGAAGCTTTTTACAAAAATTCTGACTTACATGGCTTATTATGAGCTGGAAATATACAAGGTAAGCAAATTTAATTGATATTCTGGTTAACAATCAGAAATCAAGTGCCTACTAAATTTTATTATAAAAACAAACGATTTTCACACAAACTAATAAGGAGTTTGTTTTCTTGGAATTTATATTTTATACCTATATGAAGTTAATTGGTGGTTTAAATAAAAGGATATTTTCGTTATTCTTAAATGCTTTTCTTTCTCACGATTTTGTGTTTATCACGTTCAATGAACTAGGTTTAAGAATATTTTTGAAGGGTGAAGTAGTTTTTATGTTATGAAACCTTGGTAGCTCTTCAAGGAGCTTTCCACCGGTACAGGTATTGATAAATTGGGTCTAGAGTGGTGGAAATTAAGTTAGTTTACGTTCAGTATGAAATCGTGCCTTTCAATGACCAGAAATGATCGTTGAAGTTAAGTCATTTTTGAAAGATAAAGACCACTTTCAGCTTTTTTGCAGTATAAAACTTTGGTAATCTCAATGCAAAGAAATCAAAACTTCAAAAAGCTCGAATTTTGGCGTTTTTTCGCTATAGAAAATTCTTATCTCAAAACTAACTTTGGATTCGTGTTCCACGCCCCAAAAAACATGGAAATATAACAGTTTTGCTGGAAATTCCCAACATAAAATTGACCACTTATTAGACATGGACGCAGAGAACTAGTTGTTGACATTTTTTTCCTCAAAAACGACTTCGGAATCGTGTTTCCCATACTAAAAAACGTTTGAAACCACATTTAGGACGAAATCTTAAATAAAAATTTTCGAATCTACCTACAACAATTTTTTTCAACGACGCACGACCTGAAAATTTTTATTTTTAGATTTCGCCCAAAATGTGGTCTCCAACGTTTTTCAGTGTGAGAAACGCGATTCCAAAGTCGTTTTTGAGGAAAAAAATTTTCATCAACTTGTTTTTCTGCATCCATGTCCAATAAGTGGGAAATTTTATATGTTGGGAATTTCAAACCAAACTATGTACTATTATTTTTTCATGTTTTTTGGGGCAAGGAATACGAATCTGAAGTTAGTTTTGAGATGAGAATTTTCTATCAGCGAAAAAAAGGCAAAATTGAGGTTTTTTTTAACTTTTGACTATGTACTTTGCACTGAGATTTTTGTATCGACTAAGGCAGAGGTTCCCAAACTTTTTCAAAGTGCGCAAAAAAAAGTTTTGAATGTTAATTTTGAGGTTTTTGAAGAAAATTGGGGTTTTAAAAATGTAGATTTTGAGGTTTTTGACAAAATAAATTGCACTTAAAATAAAACCATGATTTTAAGGTTTTTGACAAAAAATTGACTCTTTGGAGTTGATTTTGAGGTTATTCTTTAAACAAAAATTTGGCTATAGAAATATTGACTTAGAGGTTTTTGACGAAAATTTGGCTCTTAAAACCTTGATTTTAAGGTTTTGGGACGAAAATTAGGCTTTACAAATGTTGATTTTGAGGTTTATGAAAAAAGATTGGCTCTTAAAATGTCGATTTTAAGGTTTTTGATGAAAAATAGCCTCTGGACTAAGTAATCGATATTGAATCTATAGTGAATGTTTCCAAAACGAAATTGAAATCCAAAAGTTTGAAAACTCAATTTTTTTTTCGAATCTCTTGGTGTACTTGGCCATAGTTATTCACCTACCAAGAGGTGCTTACTTGAATTTTTTTCCGAATTTTCTGATTCGAATTGTAGGAGTACATATTATTTTTCAGATAAACCCTTAATGGAGGATTGGGCAAAAAGTTACGGTTATATGGAGGGCTAAGGAGTGCTCTCCTCTATACATAGTATCAATGATATTGGTCACAAATTTTGAAAGTTAGATCCTAATAATGGAATCTTGTTGGAATTTCGCAATTAAAAAATATGAAGAAAGAACTAAAAATAATTCCAATAAAAATTGTACATCTGGAAAGGGCGGAACTACTGATTTTAGTTGAAGAAATCAGAGAGGGATCTGAAATTAATTTCTTTTGCTTTTTTAATCATCCCAACCGGTTTTTTAGTCGAAACTGGGGATAGGTAACTCATTTAATAGATCACATTGGAATAAAAAAACTTATTTTTTTTCTTTTTATTTCTTTTGGGTTGAGTGAAGGGGCTGTCGTGGTGGGAGTGGTGGCCAGACAGTGACATGGGCCCCTCACAACAGCCTGCAAACCTGTAATCTTCATAATTTACCGCGTGTCCAAACCTGAAAAATACACGAGCGGCTCTTAATTGTGAGCCGTTTCACGGAGTCTCTGTTATTTATTGCCGTGGCCGTCCCCTCCGTTTGGACCCACGTTATTTGCTCCACGCTCTTTATCGACCCCCCTTTCGTCCTCCTTGGACCAGGGACCGCAATTACCCCTGACCAATTGTGCAAAACGCCCTGTCATAACGCCGTCTTCCTAACCCTGGAATCTCGGACCCACCCCCTACCCAACACTTTTTATCTCATTTCGGAACGAACCCAACTCTTCATAAATAGCAATTAACTTTCCTTATTAGAACTCCATGTATCGGTTACTTGATTAAAGAAGCTGATACACCTCCATCCATGACAGTCACAATAATTACTACCCTCAGTTTTAACCCTCACGACTTCTTCCACTCTCACTATAAATCTCGACCAACATTTTTCCTTTTATGTTTGTCGACTTATAAAACCACTTTTAGGTCAAAGAAAGGACATTTTTTCTTCTCTTTTTTTTTTTTGCAAGTTAAAAGGACAAAGGACAGATTTCGCTTGACATTTAGATAACAGGTAGGAAATTGGCACGTTTGACTCCCTTTCAAAATTATCATTTTGCATTCCGAGAAAAAATGGACACGCAATGGTCAGTTTTTCAAAGAATATCCGAAATTCATAAGGCTCATTCTCAAAGAAAAAAATTCCTCTACTAAAATATGTCGATGATGGGGCGTTTCGTGGAAGGATCAAATTTTTCCTAAATAAGGACTTTTTGTGGAAAATGGACCAAAATCTGAACTTCAAAGATTTTCTAATCATCGAAAAATGTTCGCGATTTGCCGTGAGAATGACTTTTTGTAGAAAATTGACCAAAAACTGACATTTGAAGAATCTCTACTCATCGAAAATTGACCTGAAAGGGACTTTTTTTAATAGAAAATGGACCAAGAGACATTTGAAGAGTCCCCACTCATCGAACTTTACCAAGAAAGTTACTTTTCATTAAAAAACGGACCAAAATCTGCCATTTAAAGTGTCTCCAATCATCAAAAATTGCCAAGAAAGAGGCTTTTTGTAAAAAATGGACCAAAATTTCTCATTAAAAGCGTCGTTACATATCGAAATCAACCATGAAAGGGACATTTTGTAAAAAAAAAAAAATAAATAAAAAAGGACCAAAATCTGTCATTATAAAAGACTCAACTCATCGAAAATTGCCACGAAAGGGGAGTTTTCTTGCAAACGGACCAAAATCTGACATTCAATGAATCTCCGCTCATCAAAATTAGCCATGAAAGGGACTTTTTATTTGAAAATGGACCAAAATCCGTCATTAGAAGAGACTCTACTCATCGAAAATTGCCACGAAAGGGGAGTTTTCTTGAAAACCGACCAAAATCTGACATTAAAAGAGTCTTCACTTATCGATCCAAAAAAGTGACTTTTTGCAGAAAACGTACCAAAATCTGACATTTAAACTCATCGAAAATTGCGCTGAAAGGGACTTTTTTAAAAATAGAAAATGGACCAAAAGACATTCAAAGAGTCCCCACTCATCGAACTTCATCAAGAAAGGGACTTATTGTAGAAAATGGATCAAAATCTTAACTTTCTTGAAAATTACCCCCGAAAAATTTCTCCCCTCCACAGACCTCTCCGCAACCACCAACAACTCCCTCTTCACCTTCACTCCTCCTCCTTAGACCTTTTATACAACGGTCTTGAATGAATTGCTGGATTCAGTGGCAAACTATGAACCAAAAACACTTAAAATTCACCCAAAAAATAAGCAAGGTTTTAATTGAAAAGATGGGTACCTCTACTTTAATAACCTCTCATAATATTGTTGGGCGTTGCTCTTCCACGACCTCTGTGGAAGATTCAGAAGTTAAATATTGCGTACGGGTCGAAGATATCAAGAGCTCGAGTAAAGTATCGGCCCGCTGGGGGAAAAACTTTAGTCGCCTATAAATCATCCCTCCACCGATCTGGGGATTGTCCTTTTGCCCCGTTCGGTCCACGGAGCCATGATCTATGACGGTCATCTATAACATTCTTACAGTTTCATTTACTCTCTCTCTCTAGTCTCACGCACGTAGCAATTTGGCCCCCAGACGATCATAGGGCTAGGGACGTACCCACTGTAATTCACGTCGATTTTCTACTTTTTATAAGACACCTGGATCCGAATAAAAAAAAACGTTTTTGTAAAACAAGGAGCTTCATGGAAATGTTAAAAACGATTTTATATCCTTGAAGCTCTTAAAGTAAAAAGGTTTTCCCTTTTCTGATGTTATACTCGAGAAAAAACGAAGGAGTTATGTATGTAGTAAACGTCGAAGGTGGGGGGTAACGTCGTTTGCATCGAGGGACGAAGAAGGCGAGGTTTATACATAAGGGAGGCCCGAGCTATTCGTGACACGTTATACAGTCTATTATTAGAGGACATTCCTCTCGGATGAATTCATTAAGCGGTAGTCGCCTTGGGAGGGGAAAGACGCGCGGGTTCTGTTTTTGCGAGGCAGACAGACGAGCCGGGGTTTACGACGAGACCGCAGTAAACTGTTGCAGGAGTTACTCCCATAATTATAGCGTGCTTGTACCACAAAGAAGGGCCCCTTCTATGCTAATTGGACCCAACTTCATCCGGAGACATTTTATTCCTTACAAAAAAATAAAGAAAAATATTATTCCCGAACGTACTAATTAGAAAATCAAGGGGGTAAAAATGAGGGGTCACCATAAATCTCGACGTTTTCCGATTCGACCCTGGCAATTCCCTTAAACTGATAATTTCGGGGTTGGACCGCCCCTTGGGTTTCACCAACTATGAAATCACCTTTGCCATAAAGCCACAGATGTACAATTCGCTAAAAACAGGGTTCTTCCTGTGAGATAAAGCACCCCGAGAGTTTTTTTTACCCCTCCTAAAGATGAAATATTGCCCACAGTATTAAAATTCCACTATAATTATTGGGTTCACAAGCAGAATACCTTTCTTTAAAAAAATACCCAAAGGTCCTTTATAGGTATTAAAAATTGCAATTTCAAAAATTAAAAGTGTAGAGTCGGTTTATCAGTTCCTGGTCAACTTTAAAATTTGGGATCGAGTGCACATGAATAACAGGAACGACATACAAGGGGGTAGGATGGGTTGAGAAGAGTAGAGGGAGTGATGGGAGAGTGTTGGGAGGTGAGGGAGAGTAGTGTAGGTGAAGACTGTATGGTGGTAATGCAAGTTGGGGGAAGTGGGGGACGGCTTACATCAGAAATTCCGGAGCAACTGG
>JAGWEN010000368.1:0-107192 GCA_018703685.1 Orius laevigatus | reverse complement strand
GGTCAAACCCACCCCTCCCCCACCCTCCCCAATTGACCTCGACCTTCCACCACTCTCCTATCACCTTTCCACCCCTTTTCAACCCCTTTTCGACCTATTTTCCACCCCTTTTCCAAACCTTTTCCAAACCTTTTCCTCCCCCTTTCCTCCCCCCTTTTCTCCCCATTTCATCCCCATTTTCTCCCCCTTTCCTCTCCCTTTCCTCTCCCATTCCTCTCCCTTTCCTCCCCCTTTCCTCCCCATTCTCCCCCTTTCCTCCCCCATTTCCTCCCCCCTTTCCTCCCCCATTTCCTCCCCAATTTCCTCCCCATTTCCTCCCTTTGTCCTCCCCCCTTTCCTCCCCATTTCATCCCCCATTTTCCTCCCCATTTCCTCCCCATTTCCTCCCCTTTCCTCCCCCTTTCCTCCCCCTTTCCTCCCCATTTCATCCCCCATTCCTCCCCCCATTTCATCCCCCTTTCCTCCCCATTTCCTCCCCCTTTCCTCCCCCTTTCCTCCCCATTTCATCCCCCTTTCCTCCCATTTCATCCCCCTTTCCTCCCCCCATTTCATCCCCCTTTCCTCCCCCCTTTCCTCCCCCTTTCCTCCCCATTTCATCCCCCTTGTCCTCCCCCTTTCCTCCCCCATTTCATCCCCCCTTTCCTCACTATTTCCTCCCCTTTCCACCCTTTTCTCTCCCCTTTCCTCCCCATTTCCTCCCCATTTCCTACTCTTTTTCACCCCTTTCCTCCCCATTTCCTCCCCATTTCCTCCTCTTTTTCACCCCTTTCCTCCCCTTTTCCAGACGTTTCCTCAACTTTTCCACCCCTTTCCTCCCCTTTCCACCCCTTTTCCACCCCCCCTTTCCTCCCCTTTCCGCCCCTCTCTCTCCCCTTTTCCACCCCATTTTACCTTGGTTCCACCCCCTTTCCACCCATCACCTTCTCCAACCCCTACTCTCCGACCTTCCCACCACCTTCCCATAACCACACCTCACCTACAGTGTATGTTGCTGCTGTTTTGATCTAAAGATCATCACTTCTAAGCCCAATCTCTCCATTATACCTTGAGTAAATTCACAAGAAAAAAACAACAACCTGAAATGACGGATAATTCAACATTTTCTTTAATGGTTGAAATATGATCGCGCATAATTGTGAGACCATTAGGAGGGTTGGTTCTTATTTACATAGAATTTAGGGTAATGGAGTTTAGCCCTGAAAGAGGGCGGTCTCCTCTCGAGAATGATCGCCTCCTCACTTGTCATGATTTCGCCCGGAGGAACCCCTGATCCTGGCCATCATACATAATAATGCGAGCCGTCGGTAGGAGGGGGGAGGACATCAATCAATAAACTACGTGTTCCCTCCACTCCCGCTCTTTTCCTTCCTTCAACTTGCCCAATCTTCAAGATGTGTTTGTCTTTCGCAAACTAAAGGAGACCCGGAGCTAACTAAACAGCAAGAAAAACTCCCTTAACTCACAACGAAGAAATTAGAGATTCCAGCGGACTTGAGAAGGATTCCCCCAAGGAATGAGACTTAATCACGGCTTCTCTTCATTTACATTTTACTCAAAAACATTGAGTTTGATATTCTTTTAAGATCACGATGCTCTCATCAATTTATAATTAAACACTCCAAGTTCCCGCAATGGTGTTAGTGGAGAGGTCTGTAGGGCCCCAACTTTTCGTCGGTCAGAAGTGTCCTTAGTTGCGAGATAATCGTTTTTACAACGTTATAAAAAGTTTCTAGGTCACATATAACAGATGCGTTGGGGGTAAAAGGAGATTAATGATTTTAGACAATGGTCTGTCTGGCGGATAGAAGAAGAATGCCCTCGGTATCCCCATCAGTTTATTATCCTCAAACGCGGATAACAATATTCTCAACAATGAAGACCTCCCTCTCGCGTCTTCACGCCCGCCCCCTCGAAACATTTAAGAGGATTTATCTCCCGCAGAATCTTTAACCGCCGTAATGAAAAGGTGTCTCATTAAATTATGCTTTAAGTCCTTGTACTGTGAAAAGGGAGTAAAGAAGAAGATCTCCTCTTTTCATTACGCGTTTTAAAGGGTTTTTTAAAGATTGAAAAGAATTAAAAGGAATATTCTGTTTGATTATTAAATTTAGGGGTTTCGCTTGGCTGGGCGGAATGCTGCCGCGCTCCCAGACTATTAGGTCTGTTCAGGTAATTGTAATCAGTTGGATGCTCTAGAGCAGAGGTTCCCAAACTTTATAAGTGAACTCCCCTTTTAAACAAATGAAAACCTGTGCACACCACACCCCATCAATCAAAGTTGTTAATTTTGAGGTTTTTGAAGAAAATTGGGGTTTTAAAAATGAAAATTTAAAGGTTTTTGACAAAATTAATTGAACTTAAAACGCTGATTCTGAGGTTTTCTGACGAAAAATTGGCTCTTAAAACTTTGGTTTTGAAATTTTGGACAAAAAAAAGGATCCTAAAACTTTGATTTTGAGGTATTTGGACGAAAATTGGGCTTTGCAAATGTTGATTTTGAGTATTTTTGACAAAAAATTGGCTCTTAAAACTTTGGTTTTGAGATTTTTGAGAAGAAAAAAAAGGCTCCTAAAACTTTGATTTTGAGGTTTTTGGAAGAAAATTGGGCTTTACAAATGTTGATTTTGAGTTTTTTGACGAAAATGTGGCTCTTAAAATTGATTTGAGGTTTTTTTTACCAACAATGTCTCTTAAAACTTTGATTTTGAGGTTTTTGGACGAAAATTGGGCTTTAAAAATGTTGATATTGAGGTTTTTGACGAAAATTTGGCTTTGTAAATGTTGAGTTTGAGGTTTTTGGACGAAAATTAGGCTTTACAAATGTTGATTTTGAGGTTTTTTGACCAAAATTGGGCTTTTCAAATGTTGATTTTGAGGTTTTTGACGAAAATATCGCACTTGAAACCTTTATTTTGAGGTTTTTGACGAAAATTTGACACTTGAAACCTTTATTTTGAGGTTTTTGAAGACAAATTGACTCTTAAAATGTCGATTTTAAGGTTTTTGACGAAAAACAGCCTTAAAATATGTTCAGAAAGAAAAGAAAAACTAAATTTTTGGAGGACATTTGGAGAAAAAAAAATTTGAGCCTGCCCACGCCCCCCTCCCCCTGGGGACAGCTTACGCCCCCCAGTCTGGAAACCACTGCTCTAGAGACCTCTCCACACTGAATATCCTTTCTCCACACATCTCCCAAAATCCTAACCTTCCTCGTTTACCAACCTACCTACCCAGACCACCCCAATATTTCAACACCTCCCACCACTCTCCCATCACCTCTACTACCATCCTGGACCCTCCCCATCACCTCCACTACCCTCCAGGGCCCTCCCCACACCTCCCACCACTCCCCCATTTCCTCCACTACTTTTCGGGACCCTCACCACACCTCCCATCACCTCTACTACCCTCCAACTCTTCAACCCCCCCAACATCACCTAGGGGGCTATTTTATTTCATATTACTAAGAGAAAAACGTCAAATTAAGCATCATTTAAACTTTTTTAGAACCAATTTATCCAAAAGAAGCCTTAAAAATAAAATGAAGCTCAAAAAATTTCTCATCAAGTGAATTACTTTTTTTTTCGTAGCACTGGAGGGAGAACCACCTACTATAAATACAGGCGAAACTCTTTATGAAACATTCCGGCACCAGGCATCAGAAAAGGTAAACAAATTTCTATTTATTAAAATGAGATCGAAAATCTAAAAATTTCCAACCCCCTTCCTAGGGTGGGATTATTGTCGAAACTTCCATCTATCACGTTCCTAACTTCCAGGATGAAAATAGATGAGTAATGGAGTGAAAGAAGGCTTGACAAGACAGGTTAAAGCTTTCCAACCCCTCCTTGGCCTTTTAGTTCAATACAAAAGAGTTTTAAGATGTTTTATTTTTTATTTTTTGACAGATTTAAAATGAGATTCGCGTCTTTTATATGCCTCGGTTTGATAATCTCGATACTTTCGATGGGATCCTTGGCTCAGCTAACGTTTTCCACAGGATGGGGCAAAAGATCCGTTAATCCTCTCAACTGCAGAATCGACCTCAACTCACTTTTGTTCGTATCCAGACATTTGCAGGTAATCATTTTAATGGTCCAGAATGATCCTCCAAGACATCAAAATATAGCTTTAAGCACAGATATCTCAATAATAGATAGTACCACCTTGGATTTATTGATTTTATGGGAAAACAAGAAGTCATAGGATGTCGAGACTAATCTTATTCTTAAGGTTAAATAGATATTTGTCCCTTCGAAACTGTTTATAACAGAGGTTCCCAAATCTTCATGGGGCGCCCCCCTTTGACGATTAAAAACCTTTGGCAAAATGTTGATGTTAACTTTGAGGTTTTTGAAGAAAATTGGGGTTTTAAAATGGGGGGTTTCGTTGACGAAAATTAGGCTTTACAAATATTGATTTTGAGGTTTTTGGACGAAAATTTTGCTTTGCAGAATGTAGATTTCGATGTTTTTGACGAAAATTTTGCTTTTAAAACTTTGATTTTGAGGTTTTTGGATTAAAAATTGGCTTTTCAAACGTTGATTTTGAGTTTTATGACGAAAATTTGGCTCTTGAAACCTTGATTTTGAGGCTTTCAGAGGAAAATTTGGCTTTATGAATGTTGATTTTTAGGTTTTAGACGAAAATTTGTCTCTTAAAACAATGATTTTGGGATTTTCGACGAAAAATTGTCTCTTTAAAGTTGATTTTGAAGTTTTTCTAAACCATAATTTGGCTTTATAAATGTTGTTTTGAGGGTTTTGACGAAAAATTGACTCCTTAAACCATGATTTTCTGGTTTTTGACTAAAAATTGTCTCCTAAAACCATGATTTTGTGGTTTCTGACGAAAAATTGTCTCTTTAAAGTTGATTTTGAGGGTTTTTTAAACAAAAGTTTGGCTTTTTAAATGTTGATTTTAACGTTTTTGACAAAAATTTGGCTCTTAAAACTTTTGACAAAAAATGGCTCTTAAAATCTTGATTTTGAGGTTTTTGACGAAAAATTTGCTCTTAAAAGTTAAAATGTTGATTTTAAGGTTTTTGATGAAAAATAGCCTTAAAATATGTTTGACGAATGGATAAAGTGGATTTTGTCATTTTATGAGCTGATATTTTCAAATATTTTTTTGGGCGCGCCCCCCAGTTTGGGAACCACTGGTTTATAAGAAAGAATTTTTTTTTTAGGTAGATTTTTTATAAGAAAAAGAGTTCCTCTTCTCTAAAATACCCATAAATCTCTTAAATCCTTAAAAAAGTTTAAATACCCCATTAAACAAACACATTTAATTTACAACGATTTTTCGGCTAAAAAAAAATTTAGTTCCGCACAAACTCTAATCTAGATTCTAGAACCATCTGGCCTACTAATTATACCGAAGCTTTACCCCATATTATGAAGGGTTAGGGGGAAGGGGATATCCGGAAATTTTCAACACGGCGAGACATACATAATGTATATACCCCGTATACGGTATAATAGACAGATTAAAATTTAATAACCCACATAATATAAAAATCAGGGGTTGGAGAGTATTCAGTTCCGGAAGACTCGTAAGCGTTGATGGTTTAGCATCATCGTCAGGTGGCCCCCTCACGAAAAATCGACGTTTTTGTGTTTTCAGACGCATTTTTAGACAAAATACACCTAAGAATTTTTTTATATTTTTTTTTCTTTCTTCCAACCTTAATCCATTGATTTTCGTTTTTTACCAGAAAAGTATTAGCAGAGACGTTCTAAACATTTTTAGACAACTTTCTTGAACGTCTGTTTTTAAGCTGATTTTCAAAGTTATGTTTTCCTTGTTTTAAGGGATTTTCCGCTTAAGAACCTCTCCGAGGTCATGAGTATAAAAATAAATCTTGTGGAATTTAAAATAAAAGAGAGAAACCACATATAATATAGATAAAAGTCAGAATTGTCCAAAAATGATGTTTTAAAAAATGAGCTATGGGAACCTCATAACTCGAACTTTCTCAAAAAGGGGCTCTACAGACCTCTCCACAAACACTAAAGACCTTCAACTCCTTTTTGAGGATGTTCGAATTTTCTGGAATTCATGTTATCCAATTCCATAAATTTTTTTTTTTTTTTTTTAGAACGAACTTCACAAAATGATCGAATGCGCCCAACCAACTTCCGTGGACTAAAAAGGTTTTTTGACACTTAAAAACTGAAAAGATCGCAATTTCCGCCGTTTATGGATGCTTTGATGTTAAAAATAAATAATTGAATAATCGCTCTTTTAATTAAAATGTAGACACCTTTATAAAAAAAATTGCCGTTTCGAGTTACTTTGGGTGCCATCTATGAAATGGTGGATGAAACTGAAGATTCATGCGTGACCGCACCTACAGAGCTTAGCCTTTTAGGTCATCAGTGTAAATAATTTTAGTTTTATTTAAAAAGTTTCTTTACAAAAATATCGAGAGCAGTTCTAAAGAACTAGGTTCAAATTAAACTAAATGGATGAAAAGGGGCCGAACTTTTTCTGGTCATTCTAGACCCCAAAAAATACATATTTTCAAAATCAAAGAATAGAAAACCGTTTAAATCGTCTCTACGTCATCAGGCCTAATATGATCAGCTTTACTATGAAAGGTGGGAGATTTTTTTAATTA
The DNA here is from genome assembly GCA_018703685.1 of Orius laevigatus. Taxonomy (NCBI): domain Eukaryota; kingdom Metazoa; phylum Arthropoda; class Insecta; order Hemiptera; family Anthocoridae; genus Orius; species Orius laevigatus. The sequence continues at coordinate 100,570 of JAGWEN010000368.1, read as the reverse complement.
TCTCGGATACGGTGATTCGGAGAAGAAAAAGTAATAAAATAAATTTTGTAGAAAATTTTTATTTTAACAATTTTTATTTTATTACTTTTTTTCTTCTGAATCACAGTATTCGAGATAATTAAGAAAAACTCCCATCTTTCGTATTACAGCTTGTCATATAGGCTTGATGACGTCACAAGGAGTTTTGTGATTCTAATGTAAGTTTAGAGTTATTTTTCTTTCAAAACATTCAATTGCGAAACATATAATTACAACATATGAGTAAAATCATTAATTTATAGGCGAAGCGATGGAAAGTAGCGGAAGACATGCCAAATTGTGACTGGTAAAGTTTTAAAGCGAGGACGGTTTTGGCGGTCAAGTCTTTGTAGGTGGCGATCGCCCATACGAGGCCAGGTTTGCAGATTAAAGGGCTTCCTAAATGTAAGTCATTGGTGATATTTTCGACTTTGAAACACAAAGTGCTTGAATTTTGAAACTTTTGGACTTCCTCTTTGCATTTAGCTTCATCTTCGTCCTGGTTCACGGTGTAAGAGCAAGCCTTGACGAAAAATTTTTTGCAACTTTCGAATCCGACATGGACCGCCTTGGCCTTTCCATGATCTCCGACTTCTGTCAACGTCAGAACGAAATGGCATTTGTCGATGACCTTCTTTAGTTGGGATTCGTAATCTTCGGGTTTTTCGAAGGCTGGGAGTCGGGCGATCGAAACATTGCTGAAAACGTCCACTTTACCTTTAAGCGTGACTTCGGCGTAGTCGTGAATAAGAACTTGGTCCGCCCTCTCTGAACATTTCGGATGTATACGGGCCGAGCTGACAGCGTAGCGACCTTTGGGTGTCGAGGCCACGAGGTCGCTCGGTGGTAAAATTCTCGGCGTTGCAGAATCCGAAGTGACCGTCACACAATAGCAAGTAGTCGCAATTAAGTTTGACTTGATTATCACACCGTCGCAGTAAGTGTCTTTCAACGAATTGAAAATGCCCGCTACTACTCCATCACTTTCCGAACCTTTGGTCACATTTGAAGAACTGAAATCTACAAACAATGCTACTCCAATAAATATTTTGACTAGAACCATATTCCTTTTGTTTAAATCACATGCTGATGGTAAGAGCTATAAGATGTCATTTCTAGCCACACCAGCCATCTGATCTTGTTCTTCGCTATTGTTGCCATGATGCTGGAGAGAAAATCAAGCATGAATCTCGGACACCAGGGAGAACTGTATGCCTAATGGGTTAGTTACGTGGTAAATCTTTGGTAACCTTATCTTTCCACTCACCCCACCCACCATCCAGCATTCTAACAAGCCACCATACAGCGTTCTACCCAGCCACCACCCAGCGTTCTGCCAAGCCACCATCCAGCATTCTTCCAAGCCGCCATCCAGCTTTCTGCCAAGCCGCCATCCAGCGTTCTGCCAAGCCACCATCCAGCGTTCTGCCAAGCCACCATCCAGCGTTCTATGAAGCCACCATCCAGCGTTCTGCCAAGCGCCAACCAGGGTTCTACCAAGCCACCATCCAGCGTTCTACCAAGCCACCATCCAGCGTTCAGCCAAGCCACCATCCATCGTTCTACCAAGCCACCATCCAGCGTTCTATGAAGCCACCATCCAGCATTCTCCCAAGCCACCATCCAGCGTTCTGCCAAGCCGCCTTCCAGGGTTCTACCAAGCCGCCATCCAGCGTTCTGCCAAGCCACCATCCAGCGTTCTACCAAGCCACCATCCAGCGTTCTACCAAGCCACCATCCAGCGTTCTTCCAAGCCACCATCCAGCGTTCTGCCAAGCCGCCATCCAGCGTTCTACCAAGCCACCATCCAGCGTTCTACCAAGCCACCATCCAGCGTTCTACCAAGCCGCCATCCAGCGTTCTACCAAGCCACCATCCAGCGTTCTACCAAGCCACCATCCAGCATTCTACCAAGCCGCCATTCCCACTATCCATCCCCTCACCCTGTCACTTCATACAGTCAACAGATGTTTCATATGATTTATTTTAAAATAATAAATAAAAAGTTTATAAACAAGATGTAAATGAACGGTTTCGATGTAGGTTGGTAGCTCATGGTTAGTTGAGCCCGAAACAATTTGAAGGCCGTTACATAATTTAATCTTGGACTTTGTATATCCTGGTGTACGACAATTGCCCAGACCAATCCTGACTTACAGACTACAGGACTACCACGACTAACTTCGCCGTTCGTTTCAAAGCAGAAGACCGACTTCCTTTTATACTCGGAGAGTTCTTCAGAGCATTCGTAGAATTCTTTGTCGGTTTCAGGCATGAACGAGCAAGCGGAGGTCAAATATCCGAAGCATCCTTCGCTTTGAGGTGTGACGTTCATTTTGGTATACTGCGCGACTTCAACGATGGATCTTATAAGGAAGCAATCGCCGACTACTTGGTACATCTTCATTTCGTACTCGTCGACGCTTTCGTAAATGGGAATCCTCGCTACACGAACTTGCCCGAAAACGTCAATCCTCTCGACCAGCCCTAGTTCGGCGTAATCATAGAGGAAAATGTTTTGGTACTTTTCGACACAATTCGGGTGCAACGTTATATCCGAAACGTGGTGCTTACCTTCCATCGACATCACGACCACTTCATTCGTTGGACTCGCCTGAACTACCTTTTCTTCAGGACCGCCCGGGACGATGACACATGAGCAAGTCGTCATCACACGGTCCGACCTCAATATCACCCCATCGCAATAACTATTCTTCAACTTATTCACCACTCCTACAACAATACTTTCACGAAGATGAGCCTCAACATACATCAAAAAGAAGCACAAATAAATCAACATCATATGTATTTTGTCCAATAAACAACTTTCCAGATATTTTTAAAAAGCATGCGTCTTCTTCAATTCAAGAAAATAAAGTCAATTTTACTCAAAGTCTAAAGTCACGTCGAAAGGGGGAAATCAGGACGAGTTTTCTCGGATAAACAATATTTAAGGCGCCTTTGCCTAGTCAACAACCTTAGATTTTTATCGAGAAAGCTCCAACGGAAATACGGTTTTTCTCTTATGATTGATGCTTACCTATAAAATATTTATAAAATTTATTTTATTTTTAGATTTCATTTTTATTGGAAACTATAGAAATCAAGTTTATATTTTATAAACTGATATATTAGGAATAAATAGAAAATTCTTCATTTACTGTTTTGCCAAATCCAATATTAGGGGATGGATAGACTATCTTTGAACAGCCTTGAGATCTCCCAATATTTCTGTTTTTTTTTTTTTTTTTTTTTTTTTTTTTTTCTTTTATGGATTTTGATTAACTGATAGCTTTAAATCGTAGTTTGTGCAAACTTTTCGTTATAATTTTTTTTTTTTTTTTTCCCCGCTCGATTATTTTATGTATAAGTCTACCTAGTTTTCGGGTTTTGAGAGACGAGACAAACAAGGACGTAAAACTTTTTCGAGTTTGGACCCGCGGGAATTACATGTTATTCGAGGAACGTCGGAGGGTTAAATTCTGAGTAATTTCGATTCCCTTTTTCCAGGAAAGTCCTCCTGTCTCGACGCTGTTTGTGAGCTGCCCTATCCAAAATTTATCGTTGTAGTAGGACCGCGTTTGTGGAATGGTGGGGGATCGAGAGGGGGCGGTGCCCCCCTTTTTTCATACGCCGAGGGCGGCGAGTAGACGATTCTAGTAGCGTAGTATTCCATGAGGTCTTCTCGAGGAACAAAGTAAGTTCGTAGCGGCCCAACAATGTACAATGTATTCTTTTTTTTAATTTTTAAACATCGAAAAGTAGAGAAAAAGTTCAAAAACTGCGAAATAAACCCATAAAAATTGTTTTATTTAAGGTTTTCTTAAGATCTCCTTTAATCGCACAAATCTCTCCCTAAATCCTCAGAAACAGTTAGGCATATGCCCCATTTTAGCGAGTTTTTACATCCAAAAACTCACTTTCTAAACCCTAATCCCTATCTAATCCATCAGGTCACCTTCAGATCACCTTTAATCCAGCAAATCTCTGCCTAATCCCTCAAGAACACTTAAAAAACCCAAAATCCCCTTTAACCCCCTAAAACAGTTGTTCCCAAACATGGGCAGGATCAAGATTCTTTTTTTTTTTTTTTGTTTTTTTCAAATATCCCCTAAAAATTTAGTTTTTCTTTTCTTTCTGAACATATTTAAAGGCTATTTTTCTTCAAAAACCTCAAAATTAACATTTGCGAAGCCTAATTTTCGTCCGAAAACCTCAAAATCAAAGTTTTAAGAGACGTTTTTCGTCAAAAACCTGAAAATCAAAGTTTTAAGAGGCAAATTTTTGTCAAAAACCTCAAAGTCATTTCTAAATCCAAATTTTCGTTAAATAGAGAGAAAGAGAAAAAAAAAAAAAAAAAAAAAAAAAAAAAAAAACTCAAAATCAAGAGCCAATTTTTCGTCAAAAAACAACAGAACCAGCGTTTTAAGTGCAATTTATTTTGTCAAAAACCTCAAAATCAATATTCGCAAAGCCTTATTTTCGTCCGAAAACCTCAAAATCAAAGTTTTTAAGAGACTTTTTTTCGTCAAAAACCTCACAATGAAGGTTTTAAGAACCAAATTTTCGTCAAAAACCTCAAATTCAACATTTATAAACCCCCATTTTAGTCCAAAACCCTCAAAATCAAAGTTTTAAGAGCCAAATTTTCATCAAAAACCTTTAAGTCAACATTTCTTAAGCCAAATTTAAAAAAAAAATTTGAAATCAAGAGCCAATTTTTCGTCAAAAAACAACAGAATCAGCTTTTAAGTGCAATTTATTTTGTCAAAAACCTCAAAATCAACATTCGTAAAGCCTGATTTTCGTCCCAAAACCTCAAAATCAAAGTTTCTAAGAGACTTTTTTCGTCAAAAACCTCAAAATGAAGGTTTTAAGAACCAAATTTTCGTCAAAACCTCAAATTCAACATTTATAAACCCCCATTATAGTCCAAAACCCTCAAAATCAAAGTTTTAAGAGCCAAATTTTCATCAAAAACCTCTAAGTCGACATTTATAAAGCCAAATTTTCGTTTAAAAAAAAAAATTGAAATCAGGAGCCAATTTTTCGTCAAAAAACAACAGAATTAGCGTTTTAAGTGCAATTTATTTTTTCAAAAACCTCAAAATCGACATGCTCCATTTTTTTTTTTTTTTTTTTTTTTTTTTTTTTTTTTTTTTTTTTTTATTTATTCAGGCCCACTTTCTTAATCCATTTAATCCCCCTTGATCATTGAAATCTCCACCATAAGATCTCCTTCAACCCCCAAATCCCCTTTGATCCGCCAAATCTCCTAATCCCTCAAACTTTAGGGAAAATCCCATAACGCATTTTTTCCATCCTAATCCACTTAATCCCTATAATCTCCCGTGATCCTCTTTAATCCCTCTGTTTAATCCCCAGCTCAACATGATTTTTATTTTTTAGATGATATTCTCCATTGTGGCGGCTTTGTCGTTTGCTTTTATTGGAATCGAAGGGAATTCGATATTGGAAATCATAAATCAAAATGAAGTCGCGAAACTGGTCGAGCAACAGAGCGTCCATACTAAGGCGGACTCCGAAATTCCAGTTCACGATTTACAAAAAGCCCGGATCGACTTGAAAAACCTTCTAAAAGGCTCGGAGACTTCGTTGGTCGTCGCGAAGAAATCTCGTTTACGTAAAGACTGGTGCAAGGCGGTCTCCTTCCTTCAGGAAATCAACGAAGAAGGATGCCACAGAAAGGCGATCGTGAACAAATTCTGCTACGGACAGTGCAACTCATTCTTTATTCCGAACGGTTCGGCAGAAAGGAGGCGAAAAGGGACCGAGATGGCGTTCAAATCTTGCCCAGGGTGCGTTCCAAGTAGATGGTCATGGATCACCGTCACCCTTTCGTGCCCTTCCTCCCAAGATGCCATCAGGAAGAAAAAAGTCTTCCGAGTACGCCAATGCCAATGCTTACCCATGGAAATGTAATGTTGGTCCCTCCATGTTTTTACCATCAAAATGTCTCTTTTTTCCCAAAGTTTATAATGTTTACGTGTTACTAAGCAATAGCCACTGTGTCTATGAGCTTGAATAGATTGTGATACTGCTAATTTAAGTTTTTAGTTATTTTAGTGAGAAAGACTGAATGAAAAGAAATTTGGACTCGAATCTTGGCGACGTTGGGTTAACGCCATAAGCATCTAAAATCGTCCTCATATGGGAATTTCCCCAAAAATATTCTTAAGGGGCCGTGAAAACAGTTATTCAATGATAGCTCATAGAAAAATGATCCGATCTGGACCGGACTTTTTTTAAAATGAAGCTTATTTATTTCTCCGCGCATTCCACTAAACTTATTGTAATAAAAATAAATCTTTGTAGTAAAAAAAAAAAATATTTAAATTTTTTTTTAAACTTTTTAAAGAATTGTTTAGTGAAATGCGCTCCACATAACAAAGAACATAAGTATGCAAATTTTGAATCAATTCCGATGACTCAATCTTTAGTTATCATTGAAATACTATCTCAACAAATTTTGAATCACGCGGGTTTTTCAACGAATCAAAGACAAGTGGGCGGAGAGAACCGGCTCCTCCTGCCAATTGAAGGGGAGGGATAAGTTTTAAAACCCTCGTGTTATGCGGGTCGCCCCGCCCTCGCGACAGGCGCTGGATGGGCCCTTAAATGTAACCTTTAGTAGAAAGAATTGAGAACTTTTTGGGGAAAATTCCCGAGGCTGATTCTAGGCCTTTGAGTTGAACGGTATAGGCAGAAGCCAATCTCCCTATAACTTTCATCTCAAAATGGTTTTAAATGTTTAGGATTTCGCTAAAACCTGTGATTTTATGAATTGCTGAATTGTGATAATTTAAATAAAAAATTCAGTTTGAAATGTATCATGTTCATTTTCCTATTTATCCAATGCAGAATCAAGGTATGTAGGTAATTAAGGAGAGGAAAGGGCATAAAAAATGGTTACCAGGAAGGTTACGGAAGATAGATGGTTATGAGAGGTTGAGGGGTGATTGAGGAATGGTTGAGGGAGGTAGGAGAAGGTCGGGGAGAGTAGGGGAGGAGAAGAGAGAGGGGGAAGTATTTGCTTTTTGTGGAGAGGTCTGTAGAACCCCGAATTTTCGAGAGGTTCTTCCTCCATGATACATTTTTGAAATCAATTCTTTTGGGTTTTTCTAATATAATTTAACCGGCACAATGATAAATCAAAACAGGTCGAAGCTAAAAATTGTCCTGTCGTCCGGATAAAAATGGATAAAAAAAGATGACCGTATTTTACGGAAGTGAAGGAGGATGGGGGATAAGGAAGGCCGTGCCTTAACTCGGAGATTTCAGAAGAAAAAGGGGGAACTGAGGAAAAATATAATATAAAGTAACCTTCGTGTGTCAACAATCGATTGGAACTAGGACGAAAACTTCAACGTTTATATTTTTTCAAGTTATGTCTCGAAAAAAAGAAAATTTTATAAGCTATTTATTCATTTTCATTACGAAAAAAACATATCTCTCCATTCGTGGGTATTGGGAGGTGGAGGGGAGGTTGAAGGGAGGTGAGGGAAGGTCGAGAATGGTAGGGAATGGAAGGAGACGATGAAGGTTGAGAAGAAATGGGGGAGAGTAAGGGAGGTGATGAGTGAGTTTGGAAGAGGGGAAAGTTGGAGGTAGTGGTATTGATGGGAGGGTGGGGAAGATATTTAATGTAACAGATTTTTTTTTTTTTTTTTTTTTTTTTTTTTTCCAAGCAATGATATAAATCAACATAAACTGCCGGTAAAGGAAACAATAGTTTTTGTTTATTCCCTATCGTCCTTTTCACATGTTGTGATAGCTGTAAAAATTTATGACCTTAAAAAAAATATTACAATGTTCAAAATCCAAGAAAAACTTTATGCATCAATAGTTCTGGAATAGTTGTTACCCTCGTAAACTTTTATGATTCCTGAATGAAGTCATGTGAAATAATTTTTATATTCGAGACGATTGATGTTTTTGAAATGGGGGGAGGTTTTTACCGCAAAATGTCTCGGTCGACCTTTTAAAATCTAATATGTAGGTCAGAGCTTTTCACATTTAACTTCGGTCGTATAAAATTGGATTTAATAAGTTGAAGAAATTGTCGGAAAAAGTCTTTTATCTTTACTTTTGATTGCTTTTTATTGAGCTATAGGTTTTATGGCATAATATTCTAGACGGTCCATGTGACACCTAGACGGTCTAAGTGACACCTAGACGGTCTAAGTGACACCTAGACGGTCTAAGTGACACCTAGACGGTCTAAGTGACACCTAGTAGACGGTCTAAGTGACACCTAGTAGACGGTCTAAGTGACACCTAGAAGGTCTAAGTGACACCTAGACGGTCTAAGTGACACCTAGACGGTCTAAGTGACACCTAGTAGACGGTCTAAGTGACACCTAGACGGTCTAAGTGACACCTAGAAGGTCTAAGTGACACGTAGACGGTCTAAGTGACACGTAGACGGTCTAAGTGACACGTAGACGGTCTAAGTGACACCTAGACTGTCTAAGTGACACCTAGACGGTCTAAGTGACACCTAGACGGTCTAAGTGACACCTAGACGGTCTAAGTGACACCTAGACGGTCTAAGTGACACCTAGACGGTCTAAGTGACACCTAGACGGTCTAAGTGACACCTAGACGGTCTAAGTGACACCTAGACGTCTAGTGACACCTAGACGGTCTAAGTGACACTAGACGGTCTAAGTGACACTAGACGGTCTAGTGACACCTAGACGGTCTAAGTGACACCTAGACGGTCTAAGTGACACCTAGACGGTCTAAGTGACACCTAGACGGTCTAAGTGACACCTAGACGGTCTAAGTGACACCTAGACGATCCACGTGACTGATCGGCCAATATAGTCAAGACTACATTCCCAACAGAATATAAAGCAAAACCGATGGTATGGAGGATCTTCCCCCACCTCCTCGACCCTCACCCACCTCCCCTCTACCTCCTCGACCCTCCCCCAACTCCCCTCAACCCGCCGCGCCATGCCAAAGTCTAATATTTGCGAAAATTTAAGTAGATTTTTTTAAAACATTAGCACCCTATTATGTATATGGATTTCACGGTGGGGAGGCACGTTACGTGGGAAACTCTGTATAGGGCTTCCAGATTGGTCAGTTTATCACAAATTGAAGTAGTTATTAATTAGACCAATTCAGGCTAATAGCCCAATCTGGCAGGCTTTGTTCTTTCAAGAAAACTAAAAACCGGTTAACCGGACTGGTAAAACCGAAATGTAAAAAAACCGGTTTTATAGACCAAATTGACCTATTCCCAATTAAAAAGAACGTCGCCACTTGTTGCAAATTCGATTTTGAGTTTGTTGAGTTTTAAAATATCAAAAAGATTGAGTTTTTTAAAATTTCAATTGTTCGACCGCGTGGTTCGTAAATTGGCGGGAAACGAGGTTCGAGCGGCGGAGAAGTGAAAGTCCAAATCAATGTTAAAGTCACCATTGAAAACTTAAAGAAAGATTTATGCTTTGAAAGACTCGAATTTCCTTCTTTTCCTAATTTTATGCGCGTTTTCCGTCTTCCCCGGGTCGTTTTCAAAAACAATTAAAGTGGCGAAGAAGTGAAGGAAAGTGAGTTTTCTTTTTTTTTTTAGTTTTTTTTGTTTTGTTTTGTTGTCGCGTTTAGGTTGGTTTTCGTGAATGATTTGTTTTGAAAAGAAGGATAAAAATGAAGAGGATTTAACATAAGGGGAGTTTGTTTAAAAACGGCGCAATCACGTTCTCGTTAAGCGAAGTCGTTTATTCTCTCTGGAGTCGTTGTGCACTTCAAACAGCAATGACCGAGTACAAACTGGTCGTCGTCGGGGCTGGTGGCGTCGGTAAAAGCGCCCTAACGATTCAACTCATCCAGAATCATTTCGTGGACGAGTACGACCCGACGATCGAAGATTCGTACCGGAAGCAGGTGGTCATTGATGGTGAAACGTGCCTTCTCGACATCCTCGACACTGCCGGCCAGGAGGAGTACAGCGCTATGCGTGACCAGTACATGAGAACGGGCGAAGGCTTCCTCCTCGTATTCGCGGTCAACAGCGTCAAATCCTTCGAAGACATCGGCATGTACAGGGAGCAGATCAAAAGGGTCAAAGATGCCGAAGAGGTCCCGATGGTACTCGTCGGGAATAAATGCGACCTCCCCGTCTGGGCGGTCGATATGAGCCAAGCCAGAGAAATCGCCAAACAGTACGCTATCCCTTTCGTCGAGACTTCCGCCAAAACGAGAATGGGCGTCGACGACGCTTTCTACACTTTAGTACGCGAAATACGAAAGGACAAAGAACTCCGAGGAAAGCAGAAAGGAAAGAACCCAAACAAAAACAGGAAGAAACGCTGTTGGATCCTTTAATTTTCCAATTTTTTTTTCTTTTTATTTTTTTCTTCGAAAGAAAAGCCCTTTTTCTCTCTATTCTACCCTTATTATACAAATTAAAGCTTTTATACATCTGAAAATTGTAATATTTAAGGCTCCCGCTAAGATGCGAGCGAGCCCGAGTCACTTTTTTTAACTATCGCACAAAACCGACTGAAAATGTTAAATCTTCAACCCCTTATGCCACTGGACTTGAAGACAGCAGGATCTTCAAAAACTCAAGAAGCGGTAAACAGAACCTTTTATTTGACCTTGAAACTTTCAACATTTGCCACTGATTCTTCGGAAGCCCAAAGAATGACTGAAAATCTTCATGTCCTTGATGCTTTTTCTGAGGATACCCCTGGATCAAAGCTGAAGACCTTCAAACTGAATAAAGGAAGCAAAATCGTTTCATAACTCAATACCTCTAAACCTAAAGATCCTCAAGATACCATTGATAAGAACTGCCATCTTAGTTGCCATGTATCAATGAACTTCACAGGACTTCATCTCAAGAACTTCGCTAGGTGAAGACCTCTTCCCCCCAAGATCATATAACTTTGACACTACAGAATGCCATCCTGGTATCAAAGAGCTATCTTCACCGGTAAAGGCTTCTTCCTCTAGAGATCATCAAGATACCATTGATACTGCACTACTGATGCCTGCTGAAGAGTTTCAAGGAGAAGGAAATCATTTCCTCTGACACCTTCATAGCAAGAGATGCCCTGATACTGCAGCAGTGATGCCATCAATTACTGTAATCCATCATAGAGCTTAAGAACTTCACAGGACTTCAACTGAAGACTTCACCACATGAAGGCTTCTTCCCCCTAGAGATCATCAAGATACAGAACTAATGCCATCAATGAACTGAAGATCTTCACATCACAGGACTTCATCTGAAGATCTTCACCAGATGCTTCTTCCCCTCATCTAGATACCATTGATACTACAGAACTGAAGCCATCTTAGTTGCTGGATATCCCAGGCATCAAAGAGCTTCACAGGACTTCATCTGAAGATCACCAGATGCTTCTTTTCTTCGCTATCTTTTCAAGGCTGAACCTGACTGAAAGAAACTCAAACCGCACATCATTTTTTCTAGTCTTCCTCTCAAAAACTCGTTTATCTCCCCATAAAAAAAAGTGACTCCTTAATTTTTAATTTATCTTCTAATTTAATTTTTAAGTCGGCTACTCAAAACCATGACATTTTTTTTGTTTAAGCTCAAAAAGAAGTTTCGTGCTCGATTCCGGCTTTGGCTTTAGAACCTTTTATTCTGTAAATAAGGGGACAAATTAAAAAAAATCAAAACTACTGTGGTAGTCGAATCTCAGTGGTATTCTATAAAACAGAACTTTGCCTTCGCCCTCTAATATCGGCTTTATTATTTTTTATTGTATAAACTAAATTTCCACAAATTAACCAAAATTGTAAATATTGTATTTTATCATTATTCAAATAAAAAAGGAACCTTTTTTTAATCAATTTTTAAGGCGAAAACGCCTTTTATTCTTAATTTTTATTCTATTACGGCTTTTCTTTTTTACGTTTTAATTTTTATTATATTTTAAGGAAAACATACAACTTGTACGATTCGCACATTTAAATTTGTAACATGGAAAAAAAAATAAAATGTCTAAGGACGATTGTTGTATATAATGTTATAGCTGTATAACTATATTATATTTGTCTTATTGTTTACAAGTTTGAAATAGGTAAATATTTCAATAAATTTATGATGTTAAAGGTCTTTTTTTCTTTCTTTTATTTTTTTTATTCACCAAAATTTGATCTTCGAAACGGATGATCCTCCGAGATTAGTATTGCAGCAGCCTTGCCTCCACCCCATTGGAGGGTTAGAAAAAAACACCAGAAATAAAGAAAAAAGTTATTTTAAATAATTTATTTGTGAATACATTACAAAAAAAATTGTTCAGCAGTGATACTACAAAAACCTACGTAGTGCGACTCATAAAAATTATTATTTAAAAAAACAAAACTACTTGAGCATCCAAGTATTATCACAAAATGAAAGGCATATTTAAATTTTCGTAGGTTTTCCAAATAAAAAATAAGCTTGGCACATTCTCGTGCGATTTGTTCAGCATAAAAGCGCACTACGGCAATAAAATAAATATTAAAAAGTCAATCTAATTGACACAACCATTTCTTTTATGTACAGAATTGTAATAAAAATATTTAAAAACATTTTTTCTTCAACAATAAAGCACTTGTTTTGAGGATGTATATAACATTTGGACGGTATACGATATGGTGTATGTCATGGGTCATAATTCTAAAGGTCGGAAATATTGGCGGCAGAATGTCGCAGCTGCGGAAATCGGCTGGTCACATTTTATGTACAAATCTGGGTTTCTTTCCATTATTTTTTCATAAGCGACTTGATATTCTTTGTCAAAAGCGCCTGAAAAAAGTTATTAACATAAATGACCGTAACTCCCACAAATTTTGACCAATTTCGATGATATTTATACCGTTAGAAAGCTGTTTTAAAGAGCTTTCCAAAGGTATAAATATTAATAAAATATGCCAAAAATTGTGGGAGTTATGGGCGTTTGAAAAAATTCTGACCTTGATCAATGTTGTCCCTTCCTAAAGCAGTGATGCCCAAAAAGAGGATTTCACGGTACAAGCTATGACCGCGGCCTTTAAGTTTTTTCCTTTCTACGGCCAAGAATTTAAGCGGTTCGACCAAATCGCTGCATTGAAGACATGATATGGTTTTTTGGAGGACGCTGAAAGAAAACGTTATCTTCGCAAATGTAATTTTTAAGGTTTACTTTTGAAATTCCTTGGTTGAAGCACGAGCCTGATCGGTGACCAATGCGCTGACAAGAGGGCTATGCTCGTTATTGATGTTCCATGATAAATACATCGGTGGGCCAACCTGAAGACGCAAGTTAATGAAAAATTAAGAAATTTTTATTTCTTACTTCATCGTTTAAACGCGAATTGTGCCAAACTGTGGATACGAGGACGTTGGAGGAGCCAGCGTTTTCCCAAGATGGATGCGGGTCTGGCAATGTTGAGTTGCTCCCGAGGGCCAACCCTGGGAAATGAGAATCCATGTTGATCCTTGTGAACATCCATACCTGAAATGAAGGTTAAAAGCATGATTTGGTGCCTACAAAGACGTACCATATTCCAATAAATAATAGGGTGTTCATCAACGAATTTAGGTTGCGTTAAAGCGGAGTCGCCTTCTGCGGTTAAAATCGACTCGAACTCTTTCCTTAAGACTAGAGGGTTGAGGTAAGGCACTGTGATCGGCTCGCAAGTCTTAGGTTGAATGTCATCTTCGCCGTTGACGAATCCGCTGTCCGATATCAAAGAAGTCCTACTCGCTTCCAGCGATATCGTCGATATTTTCCGCTCTTTCACAACCATTGGCGAATTCCTATAATCGACGAGCGTAACCGACAGAAATGGAATCGTCGCTTTATCACAGAATTGACATCTACGGAAAGTTAAAAACGAACAAAAAGGATGTTTGTCTTACTTGGTATTTAAATTTGAATCTTCTGGAATCCAACCAGCCATTATTTCTTCATCGTATAAAACGCTAGAGCAATTATGACATTTTGAGCAAGTGGTCATGATAATTTGTAAAGCAATCGGGATGTTCGGGTCTCGTTGGAATTTGGGGAAAAGGATGCATTGCTGTGAAGCATAAAGGTTGCCATCGAAGGTCGACTCAGTCCCTAGATTAGTCGATGAACCTTTTCTGCTTCCATCCATAAACCAGTCGGTAAAATTCGCTCCCCAGTCGTTCCCTGATGCCCGATTCACCGGCGAATATTCCATCGAGATTTTCCTTTTTACCGAATACTCTTCTCCGTATTCTTCATCTTCCATAAGACAAGCATCCCTTTCCAACGTACTACGGCTACAAATTTCAATTTTAGAATTCAACATTGATTCTGAACTCACTGGCTGGCGGATTTGACAGGAGTCGTGTTTGCCGAGATGGCACCTTTGATTTCGTCAATTTTCTTCGCTACGGACGTTGCTGCGGACTTTAAACTACTCAGGCCGCCCATGATGAGCTCATTGGATTTCTTCGAAGTCAAATTTGGGCTGAAACATTTTAACTTTTAACTTTCCACAAAGCATCATGGACATCCATGCTACATGCAACGATTAATGAAAATATTGCTTATAAAGTGCCCAACTAATGATTGAATTAAAAAAAAATGTCTACCTGAGACTTGTAATAGCATTCTCAATCATCTGAGTATTGATCCTATCAGCAGCTTTGCGGAGGCTAAATCGTGATGGTGAATAACGGCTGTGAAACAACACACGCTATCAAGCACTACTTATGAGCGATTAAACAAAAAATAAAAGGTGTTGTGCAAATTAGTAATGACAAAACAAAAAAACAAAAGTGGAAATTCTATGGATGGACTCACGCGAATGGGAGTTTGAAGCTTCCGAAAGAGGGAGGAGGAGCGTCGATGGAGTTGGGCATTGTGGACGAGCGATGCATCGATTTGGGGCGACCTGGTTCGTATTCTTCGTCGGATTCTTCATTCGTAAACGTCGCACTTCGGACGACCGAATTGAAGTCGCCTCCTCGTCTTTCGAACAGCAAAGGAGCGCCCGTTTCGTCGAGTTCAATTTCGGACGGGACACGAGAAACTTTCTTTTTCTCTTCTTCGCCTTCTTCTTCTTGCTCGGAACCCAAAATCAAAGCACCCAAAGGGTCGTTTTCTGTGACCGGAGTCCTTGACGGACTCTTAACTGGCGATCTGCTCATATTTTCATCGACTTCGGCGACGATATTGCTGGTCGAGCTGTGCCTCTCCGGTCGATATTTATTCTTCGTTTTAGCAAACTTCCTTTTCGGTGTACCCATATTGTTGTATATATCTTCATAGCTACCTCCTCCGCTTCCTAAAAACGAAATTTTAACTCAGTGCTTGTCAGGACTTAAAAACCAAGATTTAACCATTACGCACTGCATCCGGTGACTGTAATGCACTGCATCCGGTAGCCATATATGCACCGCATCCGGCAACACCGATGCACCGCATCCGGCAACACCGATGCACCGCATCCGGTAACCACAATGCACCGCATCCGATAACCACAATGCACCGCATCCGATAACCATAATGCACCGCATGCGCTTAACCACAATGCACAACATCCGGTAACCGCACTGCATGCGCTTAACCACAATACACTGCATCTTGTAACCACAATGCACTGCATGCGCTCAACCACAATGCACAGCATCCTGTAACCACAATGCACTGCATCCTGTAACCACAATGCACTGCATCCTGTAACCACAATGCACTGCATCCTGTAACCACAATGCACTGCATCCTGTAACCACAATGCACTGCATCCTGTAACCACAATGCACTGCATGCGCTCAACCACAATGCACTGCATCCGGTAACAACACCACAATGCACTTCATCCGGTAACCACAATGCACTGCATCCGGTAACCACAATGCACTGCATCCGGTAACAACACCACAATGCACTTCATCTGGTAACCACAATGCACTGCATCTGGTAACAACACCACAATGCACTGCATCCTGTAACCACAATGCAGTGCATCCTGTAACCACAATGCACTGCATGCGCTTAACCACAATGCACTGCATCCGGTAAAAACACCACAATGCACTTCATCTGGTAACCACAATGCACTTCATCTGGTAACCACAATGCACTTCATCTGGTAACCACAATGCACTTCATCAGGTAACCACAATGCACTGCATCCGGTAACAACACCATAATGCACTGCATCCTGTAACCACAATGCATGCATCCTGTAACCACAATGCACTTTATGCGCTTAACCACAATGCACTACATTCGGTAACCACAATGCACTGCATCCGGTAACAACACCACAATGCACTGCATCCTGTAACCACAATGCAGTGCATCCTGTAACCACAATGCAGTGCATCCTGTAACCACAATGCAGTGCATCCTGTAACCACAATGCACTGCATGCGCTTAACCACAATGCACTGCATCCGGTAACAACACCACAATGCACTTCATATGGTAACCACAATGCACTGCATCCGGTAACAACACCACAATGCACTGCATCCTGTAACCACAATGCACTGCATGCGCTTAACCACAATGCACCGCATCCGGTAACAACACCGCAATGCACTTCATATGGTAACCACAATGCACTGCATCCGGTAACAACACCATAATGCACTGCATCCTGTAACCACAATGCATGCATCCTGTAACCACAATGCATGCATCCTGTAACCACAATGCATGCATCCTGTAACCACAATGCAATGCATCCAGTAACAACACCACAATGCACTGAATCCGGTAACAACACTACAATGCACTGCATCCGGTAATAACACCACAATGCACTTCATCTGGTAACCACAATGCACTGCATCTTGTAACCACAATGCACTGCGTCCTGTAACCATAATGCACCACATCCGGTAACCACACCACAATGCTTTTCATCCGGTAACCACAATGCACTGCATCCGGTCACCACAATGCACTACATCCGGAAATCACAATGCACTGCATCCTGTAACCACAATGCACTGCATCCGGTAACCAACATGTATGAGTTTTAAAAAAAATTACCAGTAGATCCTAAATTTTCAGTCGAGGATTCACAGCTTTCAGAAGCAACATTTAATTTTCTCATATTCAAACTTCCCCTCCTAAAAAGAGACTTTGACCACGTTTTCTGCTGAACTTTTGGATTTTCTTTCAGAGAATCTCTCGAAGATCCTAAAGTAAGCGAGTCCAATTTCAAAGTGTGGAGCTTCGCCAATATTCCGGCGTCATTAGCAAAGCTTTCGGACCTACAAAGAGTTCTGTTTAATGGACATATTCTTTCATTGGCAAACCTTGTCAGAATTTTATATGAGTTTTCGTTGATTGTTGGGTTCGGCGGGCTGGTAGGCGGCGGCTGACGAAGCGGATTGTTGAATTCAGTACAAGAGCCACTTCTATGGTAACGCCTTTTGGAAGTCACGAGCCCATTCGGGGAAGTCACGACGCTAAATTGCGACAAATCAAGTTCTTCTTCTTTCAGCGGACCTCCCAGACCGGTTATCAAAAGTCCAGCGCTACTTTCAACTAAAGAACAACAATGAGAACGACAAGAAGTCAACAATACGAACATGTCGGCTGTTTAAAAGTGGACGACTGGTTCAACAACGGTAACCCAGAAGGACGAACGATACTACCAACTCTCGACCTAAACTTGTCGAAAGCGGCAAAGCCTTCACTATTCGCAACAGAACTATCTGTAAAAAGAAATACCAGTTAAAGACAGTCACAATTACAGGGTGGCCACCATATTCCTCGACATTTAAATAAAATTCCCAACCGAATTTTCCTGATTGGCGACCACCCATGTTAGAAAACACAAGAAGCCAAAAGACCTGCAAAGCATGCATGTTAATACACGATTATTTTAAAAATGCGTTTTTAGTAAAAATGCGAATTCTTGGACGAATCCACATACCGGACGATTCATTTTCTTCGGTCTGTTCAATGGATTCTTCAGCAACTGTAAATTTGTTTGTTTTTACCTTTGTGATTTTAAATGCTTGAAGCGAGACAAATGGTTTTTGACTTTTCTTACCGTTTTTCTGGTTGAAGCTACCAGCGCTATCGATGGAAGTGTGCGAGCCACAGTTGGGCGGATCGAGGAGCGAAAGTCCATCGTCAGTTATCGTCGAAAGTCTTCGCTTTTCCGCAGAAACTCCGGCCTTTTTGAAAAGAGCTGCGCCCAAAACAACATTTCTAAAAAAGAAACGTTATTAAATAAAAAAGAAGAAAAAATCTAAAACCTCAGCTTGTTCCACAAAAGCTGACCAGAGTTGCTCATCCCAGATGGCCAAGTTGCCTCCAAAACGGCTCTATTGTAAAAACCATAGGTAATCGCATTTGGCTGAATTCCGGCCCTTTTCATATGAAACAACAATTTGACGGCGACAACAGGTTGATGGTACGCACCGCAAAGTTGCATCATAACTCGAAAACAAATCTTCAAAAACATTATTTTCATCATTTTTTATAAAAACACAACATACTTCGTCAGACGGGATTAAATTACACTTATGAACTTTAACCATGACATCGTACGCGTATTGAAGGATCGTAGGAGCACTTTGAGCCGACAATACGTAGCTTGGTAAATGTATAAACCATATACTGAAAAAAAAAAATCAATTCTGCACTTGAAGGAGGGAACCCAACACTGGAAATTTCTCAAAAATTTGAGGCACAAAATACCTCCCAACATCCAATCATGTCCGATTTCTTCCCTTCCCTTCCCAAAATACAAACTAAACAAACCTGCAACACGTTGACCATAAGCATCTAGCCCAAAGTTGAGGATTCATAGCGCATTTTCTCGCCAGCCTTTGAGCAGCTTTTATCTCATGTTTGGTCCTTCTCGCCATCGGACTACCTGGCGCAATTCCCGTCCCACTCGTCCTACTCATATTCTTATCTTTCGAACCCAAATTGTTCGCATTCGGATCCAAAAGTTTCGCATTCAAATTAAAACCCTTCAAAAACAATCAACAAAACGTTCAAAATAGACCAAATACATACCTGATACGTATATAATTGACCTGTCGGCTCCGGAGGCATTATTATCACAGTCCTTTCGCTTCTATGGCTATCGTCCATCTCAAGCAAATGGACATTTTCGTCTTCCTCAACTTTATCAGCACATTCATCGAAAAATGCAAGTCCAGCATCCATATCAGACACAAACGACCTCTCCTCAATAAAACGAATAAACATCTGCGTCTTAGTCAAATAATTAAAAAACTTATGCCAATCTTTATTTCTAGACTTTAAAAAACCTACAAAAAAAAATTAATATTGAAATTTTTAAACAAAATTATGTTTTTTACTGTTTAAATCGAATAATGAGTTTGTATCAGTGGTTCCAACAGTCGGAGCTTTTGTTATAGGAAGTAAATAGCTTTTGTATCCTTTCAATATGGTCGCCATAAATTGTAAAAAAGATACTTGAATATCTAATTCTAATTTTTGCTATAAAATGAAATTAGAATTGTTTATTTGGGAGGGAAGACGAACCTCTTTTCGTTTTAGTTGAAATTCTTTATCGATGGAATTATTGTCTAAATTATTTAAAGGTTGATGCATTAAGGCTTCTAAATGTTTATAAATTGATTCTAATGTTTGCCGAAGGACGCGTCCGGGCTTTTTCGGGAGGAGTTTGATGCTTAAGTCTTTCTCTTTTTTCTTCTCGTCGCTCCTGAAAATGAGATGAGTTTGGTTTTCGGGTGAAAAACTAGAGGGTTTACAGTGAGATGTTGTTTGTGTCCAGATCGATGCAGATGACGTCGGGCGGCGGGTCGTAGAGGTCGAAAAAACGCGAATCGACGCCAATCAGAAATGGAAGAGGAGCGTGGAGGACTTCGGCGAGGCCGAGAGGACAGAGAGGAATGTAAGGGCATTGCCATTTGAATGGAAATAATATCTGAAAGAAAAGAACAATTTAGTGGTGTGCAGCAAGAACAGCGTAATGTTGCTGTAATACCCCACATCTCCCATTAGCTCCCCCAATCTCCTTGGTCCTCCCTTTGCTCAACCCCCATCATCTCAAATTACCTCTACTACCCTCCTCGACCCTTTCTCAAAGTCACCCACCCTCATTGACCCTGTAGCGGACAGCAGTACAGCTACAACCCTCCCTTCACCCTACACCCTCACCCACCCACCCTACATCTCCCATTGCCTCCACCACCCTCCTCGGCCCTCCACCATCCAAGCCCCACATCCCCACTCTCCTCCATCCACCATATCCCCACGCTCCCTCAACCCTCCTCAACTCTACCCTATCCAAACCCCCACGTCTCCCCAAATTCCCAACCAACATACTCAACCCACAACTTTTTTGTGCAATTTCAAACGGAAAACAAGGGCTCTGGCTCTGGCACTTGCTATGCCTTTGGCTCTGGCTCTGGCATTTGCTCTGGCACTCGCTCTGGCACTAGCCTGGCTATGGCACTTGCCTGGCTCTGGCACTCGCTATGCCTTTGGCATTTGCTCTGGCACTCGCTCTGGCTCTGGAAATAGCCTGGCTATGGCACTTGGATGGCTCTGGCACTCGCTATGCCTTTGGCTCTGGCATTTGATCTGGCACTCGCTCGGGCTCTGGCACTAGCCTGGCTATGGCACTTGCCTGGTTCTGGCACTCGCTATGCCTTTGGCATTTGCTCTGGCTCTGGCAATAGCCTGGCTATGGCGCTTGGATGGCTCTGGCACTCGCTATGCCTTTGGCTCTGGCATTTGCTCTGGCACTCGCTCGGGCTCTGGCACTAGCCTGGCTATGGCACTCGCTATGCCTTTGCATTTGCTCTGACACTCGCTCTGGCTCTGGCACTAGCCTGGCTCTGGCACTTGGCTGGCTCTGGCACTAACTTTGGCTCTGGTAATCGCTCTGGCTCAGGCATTTGCTCTGGCACTCTCTCTGGCTCTGGCACTCGCCTGGCTCCGGCAATAGCCAGGCTTTGGCACTTGCCTGGCTATGGCACTTGCTATGCCTTTGGCTCTGGCACTCGATATGCCTTTGGCACTCGCTCTGGCTCTGGCAATTGCTCTGGCACTCGCTCTGGCTCTGGCACTTGCCTGGCTATGTCACTTGCCTGGCTATGGCACTTGCCTGGCTCTGGCACTCGCTATGCCTTTGGCTCTGGCACTCGTTCTGGCTCGGGCACTTGCTCTGGCTGTGGCACTCGCTCTGGCTCTGGCACTTGCCTGGCTATGGCACTGGCTTTGGCTCTGGCACTCGCTTTGGCTCTGGCTCTGTCACTCGCTATGGCTCTGGCACTCGCTACAGCTCTGGCTCTGGCTCTGGCTCTGTAAGTTGGTAAGTTGTGTTAACTTACCATTGAAAGGGCTTCAGCGACTGCAGTTAAAACATCAGGACGAAGTGAATGGACGAGAATTTTCTGTTCCGTCAAAGCACAGACGAGGATCAAAAGACAATTGTCTGGTCCCAAATTCATAAGAAGTTTTTGAAACTTCGCCCCACTCCTCGGTAAAGGAACTTCTTCAGGTTGAGTCAAAATGAGTTTCTCTTTCGGGCTGAGTTCGACAAAAATTCCAGGCCCGTGAGACGAAGGGAAAGGTATCTCTTCCAAAAAATGAAGCACGAAACTAAAATAGAATGTAAAATAAATAAAATCAAGGAGAATTCAACTGACCGTTCGATTGAGACAGGATGAGGATTACTCGATATCGACATTTCATACAAAAAAGTCAAAAAACGCTCATACGTATCAAAAAACGGCCAACGTGATAAAATACAAATACATTTGTTGACATTATACGTCCACTCGCTCACCGGCAACCCGGGTTTGCTATCAATCGCTTTTTTCTGCTCTTCCGTCAGCTTTTCTTCAGGGTACGACTCATAAAAGGTGATCGCAGAACCATAAAGTTTTTCAGCGGCGTCCGACACAGTAAGAACAAAAGTCGAAAATATCGGGTCCGACTGCTGAGCGGTCTTAGGCCACCTTTCCAGCGAACATCCCAAAGGAAGGCAAAACATCGGAACAGTCTCCGGTAAAGGTAAATTGACCCTATCCTCAAACGGATACCTCAAAAGAATCTCTAAAAAACGTAATTAAAAGAAGTAATAGCAAAAAACAAACAAACCTGGCTTATAACTAATATGATTTGTTCTATTCATAGATTTTTTATAACATATATAAACATCAGAGCCGACCTAAAAAATAGAAAAACATTATTTCATGACAAAATCTAATTAGTAACTTGTCTTCAGGATGCAAGGACTGGGAAAACTTTTAGAATAGGCAGGGTAACTTAGAATACTTACTAATCCTCGATTTAAGTTTTTGTTGATCATGCAAAACGCGTGCGGTACGGACTCTTTATTGGCGAGTATGACAGCGATGTCAGTCACGACCAGCGAATTGCATGGCATTTCAGGGCGAGCACGTCTGAACGTAAGAAACGTTTTTGAGGTCGAATTGTTTATGTTGGCGCAGTGGTTCCAATGTGTGGTTTCCACCACTTCGGAATCGGGTAAAATTGATTCTTTACCTTCAAACATGACTCTGAAAATTCAAAAAAATTAGGGTAATTGAGAGGTTATTAATGTATAATGGGTTGTACAATGTTTGCCCATGCAATGAATTATATAGATTATAGGTCAGTGGTTCCCAAACTGGGGGGCACCCCCAAGGGGGCGTAAGCTGTCCCCTGGGGGGGGGGGGGGAGTGAGAAAGCTCAAGATTTTTTTTTTTTTTTTTTTTTTCAAATATCCTTCAAAAATTTAGTTTTTCTTTTCTTCCTGAACATATTTCATTCTTCGTCAAAAATCTCAAAATCAAGGTTTTAAGGGCCAAATTTGTATCAAAAACCTCAAAATCAACATTTCTAAAGAACAATTTTCGTCCAAAAACCTCAAAATCAAAGTTTTAAGAGACATTTTTCGTCAAAAACCTCAAAATTAAGGTGTTAAAGCCAAATTTTCGTCAAAAAACCTCAAAATCAGTTTTAAGAACCTTTTTTCGTCAAAAACCTTAAATCGACATTTTAAGAGAGAGCCAATTTTTATTCAAAAACCTCAAAATCGACATCTGAAAAGCCTAATTTTTGTCCAAAAACCTGAAAATCAAAGTTTTAAGAGACGTTTTTTGTCAAAAACCTCAAAATCAAGGTTTCAAGACCCAACTTTTCGACAAAAACCACATAATCAACATTTGTAAAGCCCAATTTTTGTGCAAAAACCTCAAAATCAAAGTTTTAATAGCCGTTTTTCATCAAATCTCAAAACCAAAAGTTTTAAGAGCCAAATTTTCGTCAAAAACCTCAAAATCAACATTTGTAAAGCCCAATTTTCGTCCAAAAACCTCAAAATCAAAGTTTTAAGAGACATTTTTTGTCTGAGACCACAAAATCAAGGTTCCAAGAGCCAAATTTTTGTCAAAAACCTCAAAGTCAACATTTCTAAAGCCCAATTTTCGTCCAAAAACCACAAAAACAAAGTTTTAAGAGCCGTTTTTCGTCAAAAACCTACAATTTTTTTTTTTTTTTTTTTTTCTTTTTCTTTATGTTAAAAACCTCAAAATCATGGTCTTAAGAGCCAATTTTTCGTCAAAAAACCTCAGAATCAGCGTTTTAAGTGCAATTTATTTTATCAAAAACCTCAAAATCTACATTTTTAAAACCCCAAATTTTCTTCAAACCCCTCAAAATTAATATTCAAAATTTGGGGGGGGGGCGAAAGTTTTTTATTTGTTTAAAAGGAGGGTGCACTGTGAAAAAGTTTGGGAACCTTAGGCAATTCCCCTCCCCCATCACTACTACCCGAGGGTGCTAATCTAATGTACAGTGCATGGGCATCAATGCAACATATTTATTCAACTAGTTTTAAGATTACCCAATATCAACCAACGGTGGTTTATCAAAGCCTCGCCGATAACAAAGATAAACATCCGGACTCCGCAAACTCCCATGATTCAAATCGGCCAAATTCCCTGCAAAAGCAATTTAAAAGTCGTTTTAGAGTCAAAAAAGGAAATCACCTCCAGGAGTCCTATGGACGATCTCGTATTCTTTTGGAAGCTCTTCACCGAGCGAAGGGAAGATGACGGTGATGTCGGTGATCGGCGCCTGACTGTGGGTCGACTTCAAATGCTGGTCTCTGGCCAAGTCCTCGAAAGGCTTCGCCTCTTCAGGAAGTCCAGCGATGACGAAATAATCGACAACTCTTCTCTCATCCATTTTAGTTCACAGAAATTTTTTTTAAAAACAACAAAATTTATCCTTTTTTTCCTCTTTCGCTTCTCAACTTTTTCGTCTCAGTTTTCAAAAGCATCGCTTTTCAATTTTGTACAGAAAATTAACTAAAACTCACGAATTCCATTGAAGGGAGGGCACATGATTCCCTAATCAATTCTCATTGTTTTCCTTTTTTCGACATATCACAAAATAATCACCGAAATATGAGTCCCCTGCCAAATAAATTAAACGGAGAACTATTCCGCCATTTTGGATTTACCGCCAGTTTTTAAAAACATTTTTTTACTTTTTGAAACAAAAAATTGAATTTTTGACGATGAATCTTCTTGAATCGTTTAAGTTCAATTAAATGAGACGTTTTGAACGAAGAGGGGGTTAATTGAAGGCTCGGCGTTTCATTTTTTTTTATCGAAGGCTCATTAATGACGAATAGTTGACAGAGGCCACACCTCGACCCCTCACTTCCAAGGCTTCTTAACGACACAAACAATTATTTTTAAAAACCTAAATTTAGAAAAATGTGGTATGGCGGTGGAATCTCATCGGGGTTCTACAGGCCTCTCCATAAACACCAAATGAAGGGGTGGGGGGAAAAACGATCATAGTCAATTTTTTTCGAAATCGAGATTTTAACGCTATCTAGCAGATGAATGAGAAACGAAACAAATCCTGAATCCCTATGGGGAGTAGTGATCATAGTTTGGCTAAAATACACAGAAAAAGATATGGTGTTAGATGAAAAAACGATCAGGGTCCGAGCGTCGACGTCTAATAATGATCATAGTCAGTTCCGAGTATTAGATTCCTCGGGTTTGTTATCATTTTTGAACCTAAATCGTATTATCAAAGTTTTTTCATGTTTTTACTTGTCGATCTGATAAAGGGGGAAACCTTCAGTCTTGTTTATTCCTTTCCTCCACAATGTCGAGCGATTTAAAAATAAAAATAAAAATAATAATATAATAATAATAATATATAATAATAATATAAAATATATAATAAATAATATATGTAAATATACATAAATATATAATAATAATATAATAATAATAAAAATTATAATAAAACCTCTCACAACAATGACATTTTAAACAAAATTATGTTAAGAACGATCAACGTCAGAGCAACAAGTTGGGAAAAACGATCAAGGTCAGCATACATTTTTGAATAATAATTAAAAGAGACATAACATACAGTTGAAATCAAGATTTAATATGTTCTCGACAAAGAAAATTGCTTAATTTACGTATTGGGTATTTTTTATTAATCATTTTTTAATCGTATCTCAAAGATATTAGACTTCAAACTTTCAAAACGGAATTCTGAAAAATTTACTAAAAGTGACTCTGATCGTTATTCCCCTCGACCCTTCAAATATTTACACCCCCACCCCCTCCTCCACGTCAACATCACCCAATTCTCCCCCAACTTCCCCCTACATCTCCCACCACTTCCCCAACCATAACTAACCAACTCCTCCAATATCCCATTATCTCCCATACCCTCCTCGACTCTCCCCACGCATATTAAACCCCACCATGTACAAACTATATGGGGTTCGGGGACATAGGAACTTGGCAAACTATAGACATATCAAACTCTGCCAAATTCGCTGGGTGGATGGCAGGTGTGGGGAGGGTACAGGACGGTAGTGGAGGTGATGGGAGAGTGGAGGGAGGTGCTGAAATATTGAGAGATGAGACACAAACAATTATTTTTAAAAACCTAAATTTAAAAAAATGTGGTATGGCGGTGGAATCTCATCGGGGTTCTAAAGTCCTCTCCATAAAAACCCCCCACCCCCTCCTCCACCTCAACATTACCCAATCCTCCCCCAACTTCCCCCTACATCTCCCACCACTTCCCCCAACCATAACTAACCACTTAATCTTCCACCAACTCCTCCAATCTCCCATTACCTCCCATACCCTCCTCGACTCTCCCCACACATATTCAACCCCACCATGTACAAACTATATGGGGTTCGGGGACATAAGAACTTGGCAAACTAAAGACATATCAAACTCCGCCAAATTAGTTTGAGTAAAGGTGATGGGAGGGTCCAGGAAAGTAGTTGAGGTAATGGGGGAGTAGTGGGAGGTCCTGGAGGGTAGTGGAGGTGGTGGGAGGTGCTGAAATATTGAGAGATGTGTGGAGAAAGGATATTCAATGTGGAGAGGTCTCTAGAGCAGCAGTTTTTGAGATTTTTTTTTTACAGGGGTTATACAGACCTCTCCACAATCAACTATTACCCCCCCCCCTCATATATACCAGTATCTACCCCATCCACCCATAACTTCCCTCAACCCCTCCCCCTCTCGCCATACCGTCCCCATCACTTCCCCTAACTTCCTCAACATCCCCAACCACCCACCACCTCCCCCTCTGTTTCTCAAACCTGCCCAAACTTTTCACTCTCCATCTCATCACCTCCCCTACTCTCCTCGTCACTCGACCCCCCCCCCCCCCCGAAATATGGTGTTTTGGTACAGAAGGCGAAGAAGCAAACAGTCAACTTAACCATTTTTTTTTTTTTTTTTTTTTTTTTTTTTTTTCATGACATTCTCAAGGAAGATTTGGTAAAAATTTGGTGAACGTCGGATGAAAAATGCAGCCGTGAAGTAAATTTTCAAAAGAAGCGCCAACAGCCTGTTTCACGCCATTTTATTACAAATTGGATACTTCAGTAGAGGAAAAAAATAATATAAAAATAGTATGCAAGTTTATTAATATAAAAACTACAAAAAAGGCTTTTAAAATGTACAAAATAGCAATATATCAATGATATCAAAATATATAATTTTGAAAGGTAACAAAAGAAACATGGCAGTTAGTATAAAAATTGAGTGTATAAAAACTGATATAAAATTTTTTATGACTTATTATTGATTTGATATAGGAGGACAAAATAGGTGAGAATTTTGACGAAAATGTAGCTGATGATGATGACGAGTGAGTTGGTCAAAAAATCATCTTCGCCCATGTCGAGTTCTTTTAATATTTTTTTCGGGGCCATTAGATGGCAGTAGTCTTCCGATACGCAGTGAAGGTTCGATCTTGAATATCCATAAACGGCGGTCGCAAGTCCTTCGAGGCAATGGCGGAAATATGAGATTTTGAAAACAGGATGAGACCACAAAGGGGCGTCTCGCATTTGTAAAAAATAACCAGACATCATCACAGCCGGCATGATCGTGAATGGACCAAATATAACGCCATTCTGAAAAATATTTTAATTTTTTTTTTTTTTTTTTTTTTTTTTTTTTAATAAAATGACATTGAAACGTACCATCACTCTCACAGAAGAGCCAAAGAGATAGCCGATACTTTGAGCCAAAAGAGCGACTGAAGAGCACATAAACATGAACATGAAAAATCGATACCACTCGCCAGGTTGAGCAGACATCCAGTACACAATCGTACAGTATATTATGGTAGAGCCAACCTTTTTTAAAAAAACAAATTTTTTTTTATAAATAATTTATTTATAGTTTATATTACTTGTATTGGAAAGTCGGCCACAGTGTTGGCTAAATAATAAGCCCGAACAGAGTACCAGCTATTAAAATATTCCCTTCTTATTATTGGAAGTTCTAGAGGAACTAAAAAAAATAAAATTCATAAAAATATTTACAAGTTTTCACATTTAGATATGTGATGGGTGAGGTTGAATAAACTTATATCACAAATCCGACTTCAGATTTTTTACCCTTAAAAACGTCAAAAACTACATTTTGGATGAAATCGAAGAAGAAAAAATGTGTTACTTACATGATATTATCATACACTGAAGAGCAGAAAAGGCTAAAAAAATCGCACTGAAAAATAGGAGGCTGAAATTATTTAAAACTCTTCCAGCATCATTTCCGATATTGAAGAAAAAGACTCCTATCAGAAGTCCAATAGATAAATGTATAAGTAAGCGACTAAGCATGTGGAACTGAAAATTAACAGTATAAAAAAAATCTTAAAAATGTCTTCTCACTTTATCCCTCATTAAGGTTAGAAATATTCTATGGACTAAAAGGAAAAATTGGTTCCAAAATGGAGTATTGAACCGACTCGACTTTTCATTTCGATCGACAATCTCATCTCTTTCAGAAGTCGAATCAAAAATTGCAGAAAAAGAAATTCGCTTGTTCCCATCCTCTTGACCTAAAGATTCAATTAAAAATAATAATAAATTAAAAAACTTTACTAGTTAAATATGGTTTGAAATCTTCCAAATCAGTTTTTCTCCAATTATGACTTTTGCCGTTTTCTGAACATCGGACTAGGAAATCATTATGGTTCCCGTATTCTCCACCGCAAACTTCAAGGACTAAAACAAAATTAATTAATTTTAATATTGACAAGTGACTTGTAACTTACGAAAATCTGCTGGGTTGTGGTACGCAGGACAGTCAAGGCCGGCCGAAGATAGAAAATTTGTCATAATTATCGGGCTTCCTGAGTAACAGCATCTTCCTTCCGAAAGACAATAAAGATAATCGACCATCTCAAAAATGATCGCCGACGGCTGATGCAACGTACAAACGACAATCCGTCCATCTCGTGCGATCTTCTTCAGCAAGGATATACACTGCTTGGTCGCACTGCTGTCTAATCCACTGTAACCAACATACTAAAGTACCTTGACTTGATTTAGTTTGTAAAATTGATCGAATAAAAATACCTAGTGGGCTCGTCGAAATATAATATGGGAGGATTATCGATAATTTCTAAGGCGATCGCTAGTCGTTTCCGTTCTCCACCAGAAAGCCTTCCAGTCAGCGTATTTTCGTTTCCATTAAGCCCCAACGCCTCTAATATTTTAGCAACCTTTAAAAAATTATCAACTTTTTTTTTTTAAATATAAATTCTTACTCTTTGTATTTTGTTATTTTTAGTATAAGGATGTCCCATTTTTAAGTTCGCTGATAGATTCATGACCTCTCGGACTGTCAAAAGAGGGTGAAGATTGTCTTCCTGCATTATATAGCAGTATTTCTCAGTACTATCTCTTATCTCAGTCTCATTCACTAAGACTTGTCCGGTGTAGCCGGTTTTCCTAAAAAGAAATTTAATTTTTTGACCAAAATAACGAAATGCGCGAACCGATATCCTGATATGATGTCGAGAAGAGAGGACTTTCCGGCTCCGGACGGTCCCATAATAGCGGAGAGCTCGCCCGATTTGAAATGGCCGCTGACTTCATGTAGTATCTCCTTTCTTTCTGAAAAACAAAAGAAAAAGGTTCAAGGCGAAACTTGAGAATGTCAAAACATTTAAGTATTGTAGAAGAATCCCTATTGGCAACGTTCTGCTTGGAATGGTGCCAAATAAACTATGCCTATTTCTGATTCCTATCATACGAACGAGATAATAATAATCCAAACTTATTGCTTTTATTGCAATTAAGCAATTTGGATATTTGATATTGGAAACCAAATATGATGGATGAGAGGGAGTATCAATGTAATAGATCCACCTAGCACAAATAAATTATTAAAATTGCAAGTAAAAAATAGTTTTAGGTTATTTACGATATTGTTTAGGTTAATTTGGACAGGTTATGTTGATTGGTATTTTTCTTGTCATAAAAATTACAAAAGCATAAGGTTTGTGTTTTCAAATGAAAAATATTTTTATACCAAACACCGACCCTCAAAAACGTCAAAAACTACATGTTGGATCAAATCAAAAAAAGAAAATTTTTTGCCCAAAAAGTGAAGAAGGGTCCCCCCTTTGGTGAGGTCTAAAAAAATGTTTTCATATTCCAAAACCGATTTCAGATTCGTGTTTTTCACCCTCCAAAACGTCAAAAACTACATTTTGGATCAAATCAAAAAATGAAAATTTTTGGCCCAAAAAGTGAAGAAGGGTCCCCCTTTTGGTGAGGCCGAAAAAAAATGTTTTCATATCCCAAAACCGACTTCAGAATCGTGTTTTTCACCCTCAAAAACGTCAAAAACTACATTTTGGATCAAATCAAAAAATGAAAAATTTTGGCCCAAAAAGTGAAAAAGGGTCCCCCCTTTGGTAAGGTCGAAAAAAAAAAAGTTTTAATATCCCAAAACCGACTTCAGATTCGTGTTTTTCACCCTCAAAAACTACATTTTGGATATGGGGTCCTCATTTTCGTTTTTCACCCAAAATACTTTCTAAAACTACATTTTTGACCAAATCAGGAAATGAAAATTTCATAGAAAAGTAGACAATTTTTTGTTTAAAGTATAAGTAAACAGCAGGGTTGAAGGTAGGAATGTTTGAACAAGCTTTTTAGGTTAGTTTGGGTTTAGGTTAGTTTCTTCCCCTCGTCATAGGTTATCTAGAATCAGAAAACGTTTTGTCCCATAATTCATCCACCGAAAACAATTTAGAAATCTCGTTAAAAGACGCTTTAAAAATTATTAACATTTAGGAAGTTATTAGCATTTCCGACTTATCAAATGACATTCGGAAACCTAAAAATGTAATTTTAGAATCAAGAAACCTCTTCCATCCTTTTTCAAATACAATTTTAAAACTCCCACATAAAAATAGTCCCGCATTTCAACGATAATTTGTGACCCCCGAACGTTCGCCTAAAGTGGCGACTAACAATAGGGATAGAAAATTGCCAATTGACCTTTGTAATAAACCATAACACGGGAACGTTCAAAAAAATTTATCGAGTTCAAAAAATGATTAAAAGACGCCGATTTCCCACAAAAGACATTTTTGTAAACATTTTTTTCCTCTTTTTTGTTTACCTATCCAATTTATCTTTCTTCCCGAACCGGTTTTATAGAGTAAAAAAATAGAAAAACGTGGAAGAATCTTCATACAAAGACAATTTTTAAACGAACAATCACTTATGTTGAAAAAGGACAGTGACCTTTTTAATTTGCACAAGGACGTCTCACTTGCAGATGCCAATTTTCATGATAAAATTTTAAAAAATAAATATTTAAAAAATTATCAATAAATTTTATTTGGATCTGATTGATAACAAGGTCGTGAGGGCACATCAGTTGCAACATCTTGATATTTTCATTTTAAATTTATTTTATTTTTTAATTATTTTAAATTTTATTTAATAAAATACAGTTTCGAGTGTCCTAATTAATATGAATTTGTTTGAGCAGGTGTTGTGTGAAGATCTTGGGTCAATATTTATATTGATTTATTTACAAAGTTGTCTTTTAATAAAATATACGAATAACCACGTTGGCCTTCTATTCACCTGTTGCGCTCAGGTTTATTGTTGTTTATTGGATGAGGGTGAGGAAACAGTGAAGCTATGTAAATGGTCAGGGGGAGAAGGGAAAAATTGGTGAGTTGGGGGGGGGGGGAATTGTTGAGGGAGTAATGGGAGGGATTTTGTGGTTTTGGTGGGGTTAGTGAGGGTAATTTTGAGGGGACTAGTTGTGGGAATTGGGGTTGGTTGGGAGATAAAGGGAAGGAGAAATTGGAGAGTTGGGGGGTATGAATTGGTTTGGGGGTATAAATTGGTGAGTTGGGGGGTATAAATTGGTGGAATTATTTAGGGAGTAATGGGGGATTTGGGGGTTATGGTGGGGTTAGTGAGGGTAATAGAGGATGACGAGCAAGGAAAGAGCAAAGAGGGGGGAGATAATGGATGGAGTTTGGGGGTAGCTGGTAATCAAGGGAATGGGTAATTGGGGTTAGTTGGAGGATAATGGGGAGACTCAAATGATTTGGGGGATAAATTGGGGGGGGGGATGTTGAGGGAGGAATTGGGCCTTGGGGTTAGTTTTGGGATAATGGAAAGAGTATATTGGTGAGTTGGGGGGGGGGGATTATTTAGGGAGGAATGGGGGATTTGAGGGAGGACGAATTTTAAGGAAAAAGAGGGGGGTGATTATGAAGTGCAGGGGTGGATCGGCTGTTTTCGGCCAACCGGGTGCATCCCCTAGGCCGGGCCGGCCCTCTTTTTTTTTTTTTTTTTTTTTTTTTTTCTTTTTCAATAACTTTATTGATTTTTGATAATTTTATTGAAAAAAAAAAAAAAAAAAAAAAAAAAAAAAAAAAAAAAAAAAAAAAAAAAAAAAAAAAACCTCGAGGCAGCCTCGAGAAGCAGCGGATTTCCTCCGGAAAGGCCTTCCCTAAGCCTATTTATCCCCCCCCCCGCCACAGTAAAATAATGAAATGGGTCTCTGAGCCCGGAGCCTCCATCGCACCGACCACAATAGCTAAAATTCCTCTAGAAATCGGCGGAAAATTTTCCAAGCCTATGGCTCAGTATATTTCAATTAAACCACGTGATTTTCACCGCCAAAAGTTCAAATTCTAAAATAAATTTCATCAATGCCCTAAGAAGTAACTTCCTCTTCGTATGCGGGTTTGATCTGTTGTCAAATGTGAATTCTCTGTTCATGAGCAGCTCCTATAATCGATTTCGACCATCTCCTGCTCTTATTTTCTAAAATGACGAAATTCCATTTAAGTCCCTCAGGAGAGTCTCAGAACCGCTTAGGCGATTCCAACTGTCTTCTACTATGGTCCTCGGGCCATAATATATTTCCGTCACCATTTCCAACCATCTCAAACTTTCGGGTATCGAAGAAATCACGAAATTCCATTTAGGCCCCTTAGCCAAGTCCCAGAACCGATTTTGAGATTTGAACTGCTATTAACTATGATCCTCGGCCCCTAGGACCTTCCCGTCACGATTTTCAACCATCTCAAACCTTCAGGTTCCGAGAAAATCACGAAAATGCCCTTTATGCCCTAAGCGAAGTACCAGAACCGCTTGCTCGATTCAAGCCATTTTCAATAGGTTTCCTTCTCAATTTTTTTAGGCCCTAAATACAGAGTTTCATTAACCTCATGCCAAAATTGCTCCAGTTATGCGATGAACATGTACATATATATATATATAAATAAATATATATATATATATAAATAAACATGAAAGGAACATCCTATATTTTTGTGATCCCCAGAGCTTCCTGATCACGAATATATAAGCCTCTATCCTGGGAGCCTCCGTGACGACCACCTCAATAGCCTACTTTCCTACGGAAATCCGCTAAAAAAACATCAAATGTTGAATTTTGTAAAGATTAATTTTCGTTCAAAAACCTCAAAATTAACATTTTTAAAGCCCAATTTTCGTCCAAAAACCTCAAAATCAAAGTTTAAAGAGACTTTTTTCTTTATCAAAAACCTCAAAATCAAGGTTTCAAGATCCTAATTTTCGTCCACACACCTCAAAATCAAAGTTTAAAAGCCTTTCGTCAAAAATCTCAGAATCAAGGTTTTAAGAGCCGAATTTTCGTCAAAAATCGCAAAATCAACATTTGTAAAGCCCAATTTTCGCCCCAAAAACCTAAAAATCAAAGTTATAAGACCCATTTTTGGTCAAATCTCAAAATCAAGGTTTTAAGGGCCCATCCAGCGCCTGTCGCGAGGGCGGGGCGACCCGCATAACACGAGGGTTTTAAAACTCATCCCTCCCCTTCAATTGGCAGGAGGAGCCGGTTCTCTCCGCCCACTTGTCTTTGATTCGTTGAAAAACCCGCGTGATTCAAAATTTGTTGAGATAGTATTTCAATGATAACTAAAGATTGAGTCATCGGAATTGATTCAAAATTTGCATACTTATGTTCTTTGTTATGTGGAGCGCATTTCACTAAACAATTCTTTAAAAAGTTTTAAAAAAAATTTAAACTTTTTTTTTTTACTACAAAGATTTATTTTTATTACAATAAGTTTAGTGGAATGCGCGGAGAAATAAATAAGCTTCATTTTAAAAATAGTCCGGTCCAGATCGGATCATTTTTCTATGAGCTATCATTGAATAACTGTTTTCACGGCCCCTTAAGAGCCAAATCGTCAAAAATCTTGAAGTAAACATTTCTAAAGCCAAATTTTCGTCAAAAACCTCAAAATAAACATTTCTAAAGCAAAAAAAAAAAAAAAAAAAAAAAAAAATGAATCAACTTTCTGGCCCACCGAGCGATGGAGAGAGTTTGGGGGGACTAGTTGGAGGATAATGGGAAGCGAAACTATGTATGTATGTTGGGGGGGGGGATTTATTGAAGGACTAATTGGAGTTAGTTTGGGGTAATGGAAAGATTAGTGATTTGGAGGTATATGGGGGGGAATTAGAGGGATTAATGGGGGAGTTGGGGGCTATGGTGGAGGCAGTGAGGGTAATAGGGGGGGGGGCGAAATGGAAGAGCAAAAAAGGGGGGAATTATGGAGGGTATGTGGGGGAGCTAGTTTGGATAATTAGGGGGACGGTAATACGGAGTAATGAGGATATTAGGAGGATATAATGACGAATTGGAAGGACAAAACTCAAAAGAAATAAAATCATGGAGGGAATGGGGAAAAAATATTATGTTGAGAGAGTATTTGGGGTCGGGGGGAGAAAATGGTAAAAAAATTTCCCTCTAAAGATTTTTCGAATTCCAACAGTCACTGGAAGTAAATTTTGATCATCGGGAATCATTTATCACCGGGATATCCATTAATTTTAATTCCTGATTGTTCATGCCTTTAGTTATCGTCCCCCTCCTTTTCCATGGTCATCATGGAAACTTCATTTCAGGGACTCATAGAAGCATTTCAAGGAAAAATTCACTCTTTGTTGAACACGTGCATTTTTGACGTTTTCAAGTTCCTCATGCTTGATTGCCTACTATCTTATTTTCATTGAGACAGAAGATAAATTAAACTGATAAGGTTTTTTTTAATTTGTAATCGAGGCGAAAAAGGAACTAATTTATGCGGAGTTTAGTCTCGAGTTGTTTTTTTGAAAATAAAATATAAATATCGAAGGTTCACGGTGGTTCAAGCCTCTCATGGCCATTTCGAAAACTATTTTTTATTAAGAAAGAATAAACTTCACTTCCCTTATTAAATTAAGAGGGGAAAAAATAAAAATAAAAGTTGATTTTGGCGATAAATTTCCAACTCTAGGCAGGGTCACCCACTTGTAGATTTTTTTTTTATCTTTCTGATTTGGGTGAGAAAAAAAATAAAGAGTCACACGAGTCTGATTATGTGGTGAGGGTCAAATAAGGTTTTTTGAAAAGATTTTTTTATCCTAAATCTGCTAATAAAGCTACTTTTTGACAAAAATGGAGTATCATAAAATTCATGCAAAAAAAAAAACCGAAGAACAAAATCACCGTTTTGACCGTGACTTAGTTTTGGTCAATTATATTAAAATAACTAGCCCAAAAACTGGTTTTTCTTGAAAATTGTTCTTATTTCATTAGGGACAAA
The DNA here is from genome assembly GCA_018703685.1 of Orius laevigatus. NCBI lineage: Eukaryota > Metazoa > Arthropoda > Insecta > Hemiptera > Anthocoridae > Orius > Orius laevigatus. The sequence goes on along the minus strand of JAGWEN010000368.1, from coordinate 65,141 downwards.
AATGAATAGATTTTTGCTCAGAATAGTATCGCGATTTTCGGTCCGCAAAAGCGCAACTTTTTATCGTAACTGGTGAGCTTAAAATCGATACTGGAACACGCAAAAAAATTATTTTGAACCCATACATTTACATGAATCCATACACATACATTGAACCCATTAGGCGAAACTAGCCATTTTAAGAGCGATAAAAAAAAAATTTTCTTAATTAATTCCATTTAGATAAGAAGACATGTCTAAAAACGCAAAAATTAACTTTTAAAAAGGCTATTTCTGTCTAAAAATCAACTTCAAAATTCGCGTATAACCCCAGTTTTTCTTCCCAATTAGAAACATTAGGTAGGTACTCCCCTATAACCAATTTTTAATGAAAAACTTGCGAACTTTTTTCCACAATTTTATGCTCAATGACTCAACATTTAAAAAAATCAATTATTCTTATTCCACACCTTAGCCCACAAAAAAGCCTTATAAAATGCATCTTCGAATAAATAAATAAATGCAGTTTAGAATAAATAAATAAAAATTTTGTTGATAAAAACAAAAAAATCCGCTAAAAACGTAAATATGGGAAGTTTATCATTTATGTGGCCATAAATTTTAACTTTTCATCATGAAAGATTGCTGAATTTTGTAGAAACCATCTAAGAATCACATTTCCCAGGCAACGTGATTTGCTCTTCTGACGAATTCCTGAGGTTCCTAAAGATTTTCAAGGGTCGTATCCATCGTATGCCCATTGTAGAATTTAACTTCAGAAAAACTTTTTTTTTAACTTTCTCAAAGAGAAGTATTACCGTCGGATTCGGATTTTTGGGGGAGGGTCTTCCAGACCCCCTAGGGTCAAACTGACTTTTGATCTTTGCCGGACATGACTTTGTCTGTGGTGCCGGCCGTCCGGCCGTCCGTCGCCTTTTTTTATCGGAACACTTCACGGCCACAATTTTCATCCGATTTTCACGAAATTTTCACACAATCTTCCTTTCGTGGTTATCTTGAAAGTGACGAGAGCGATTTTTGAAATTCGACAAAATGGCGGAGATATGTCTGTCTAAAGTTTGCAAAAATGTGCTACGGGCTTTCTACCGGTCCGATCTTCACCAAATTTTAACCAAATATGTGTATGAGTGAAATTAGTCCCATTTTCAGAAAATTATCACCAAATTCATGTTATGATTGAAAAAAAATTTTTTTTCAAAAATTAATTAATTAATTAACTAATTAGGTAATTATAATGTGTTTGAGTGAAATTAGTCACATTTTCATAAAATTATCACCAAATTCAAGTTATGATTGAAAAAAAAAATTCTCAAAAATTAATTAATTAATTAACTGATTAGGTAATTATAATGTGTTTGAGTGAAATTAGTCACATTTTTATAAAATTATTACCAAATTCAAGTTATGATTGCAAAAAAAAAAAATTTTTGTTCAAAAATTAATTAATTAACTAATTAGGTAATTATATTGAGTTTGAGTGAAATTAGTCCCATTTTCATAAAATTATCACCAAATTCAAGTTATGATTGAAAAAAAAAATTCTCAAAAATTAATTAATTAATTAACTAATTAGGTAATTATAATGTGTTTGCGTGAAATTAGTCCCATTTTCATAAAATTATCACCAAACTCAAGTTATGACTGAAAATTTTTATTTTCAAAAATTAATTAAGTAATTAACTAATTAGGTAATTATAATGTGTTTGAGTGAAATTAGTCCCATTTTCATAAAATTATCACCAAATTTAAGTTATGTTAGAAAAAAAAGGATTCATTTCCCCCGAAATTTATGGATCCCCCGAAATCTGTAGACCTTTGAGTAAGTTCGTGTCTCTGGGCAAGCTCCAGGACCAATACTTTTTTCTTCCCTGGTTTAGTAAAGTGGTAAAATAGACATTTTCGGATGGGAAAATCCCAATTTTTGATTTTTCATTCTTCTCAAGACAAGAATATGGAAAATCTTACAGCGGAGAAAAGTCAATATTCCAACCGACAATGGGACCATCATAGGCATAACTCCAATGGTTCAGTTATTATGGGTTGCTCCACAATGGGGAGGAAAAAAACTGACATTTCAATTCAAAATTAACAATAGGTCGAAGTAGTCAGACGACAAATTAGAATAAATTAACATATTGTGAAAACCTTGCTACTCGTTTGCACTCAAGAAAATAATTTTTTTCAAAATCCTAACATTTTACGGATTTTAGACTTATTAGTTCGCTTGATCGCTCTTTTTACTTCAAAGTATAAAGAACCTTGATTATGCAACTCATATGAAACGGGTTTCCTTCATAGCCTCTTATCACGCCTCCGCTTATTTGCTTTGAAAAAAAATTTTTTTTTTTCATTTAGCACTTAATTCGAAAATGCCTAATTATGCAAAAATTTTAAAATTAATTTACAAATATGAAATTTTTGTCGTTTTGGTATATGTAAAAATTTGGAGAATACACTGATGAGGTGAAAATTTTCTAGTTTTTACGAGATGTGACTATTCTTGTTTAGAGAAAATTTCGGTCAACTTACTTCTTGAGAAGATGTTGATTTTGGATGAGCGGACTGTATATGTGAGGTTGTTGAACGTTATATCCGGGGCGGGATTCTGCAGAGGATGCAGGTCGCTCGAGGTAGTTCCGGAGGGGAGCATCTCATCCCGAGTGCAAAAACGCGTCTGAAAATTAGGAGTCTCTTCTTTTCTAAACGGGACGCTCGGAATATACGGAACTGAAGAGTAAAAAAGTTGTGTTCATAAGGCGCGCAGCTGGCTCGAAGCGTCCCCACCACCCCATGAATCTGTCACCCGCCCGACCGATTCCCCTCCCAGGCAATCTCAACTTCTTTCCAGCAGATCGTTCGCCTGTGCTGGGCTTGCGCGAGGCGTAGATTGTAGAACGCCATACAAGTTTTGACAGACACAATGCAAAACAGAAATTGTTTAGAAACAGATAATTGATAAAAACGTCTATCTTATTTTCGCCATTATATTCAATGCAATTAAAAGGGACTTATCTTGAGCTTTTTGTGCTTACTAGGAACTTCATAATGGATCTCTGGTCTTTCAATGCTTTCACTGACAAAGAAAGGGATTAAAAATTATCAGAAGGAAATTTTCTGACTAATACTGCCCTTCTAAAGTTCCTCAAAAAAATCCTCGGCGATTTTCAGGGTCCTAATAGGACGTTTCTAATTTACTGACCAGAGAAAAAACGTACCGGACAAACTACTGATGCGACTGGGCTGAAATTTGGCAGAGATTCATATTTTGAATGGTAGCACCGATCCTCGAAGGAAATTTTCAAATCGGACTACGGGGGCGGAGATCTCGAAAAATGATCACCACCGGGGGCAGAAAAAACGTTCTATCGGACAAACTACTGATGCGACCGAGCTGAAATTTGGCAGGGATGCATATTTTGATTGGTAGCACCGATTCTCGAAGGAAATTTTCAAATCGGACTATCTCCGCCCCCGGTAGTCCGATTTGAAAATTTCCTTCGTGGATCGGTGCTACCAATCAAAATATGCATCTCTGCCAAATTTCAGCCCGGTCGCATCAGTAGTTTGTCCGGTAGTACGTTTTTTCTCTGGTCAGTATATTAGGTAGACCCGTCCTAATATGTACCTACAATATTCCCAAAGCCATAAAATAAAAACTTGGTCCTTCTTTTATGCCAAAGATAATTTTCGTCAAAAGCCCCCAAATTTTGGGACAACCAATTTTCTGTCTAAATCCTCCAAGTTTAAACTAATTTTTTTGTCCAAATACCCCAAATCTGCGATAGTATCCAAATCTTCTGTCCAAAACTCTCATTTTTTTTTTTCTTAAAATTTCTACGATTTTAAGTTTTTGGCTTTCTCGTCAATTCTTAAACCGACCAAATCGCCCAAACTACACAAAGCGCCCAAACAGAGCAAACCCCACTATCGGCTACATAGGACCCTGGAATAGCATGTACATAATAATTTAGGCAGACAATTTTATTAGGCGTTTTTTTTTCCTTAAATGTTGGAAGTTTCAGACAGAAAATTGGTGTTTTCATCATAAAACTTTAACAATTTATGCTGTAAATTGGCTTCTTCTTTGAAGTGTTTGACAAAAAATACTGGCTTTTTAACATAAATTTGTGGATTTCTGATTGGAAAATAGGTTTCACAAGAAATATTTTGGAGTTTTAGACAGAAAATCGGCTTCTTACAATAGCTTTCCGCAGAAAATTGACTTTCCAATGTAAAATTTGGGAAGGCAGATAATTTATTGATTTCTCAACCAATTTTTTAGAGTTTTAGCCAGAAAGTAAACTATTTAACCAAAAACTTAAAGTTTAGAATGAAAATAGGGTTTCATAAAATTTTGGAGTGCTTGACAGAAAATCAAGTTTTTAGGAGTTAAGTTTGAAAGTATCTTTTATCATAAAGTCAATTTTTCAATATGAAATTTGGAAAATTTAAGCTTAAAATTGGATGTAAATAAATCTATAACACAATTTAGGATATTTTAGACTGAAAATTGGCTTTTGAAAGTAAAATGTGGGAATCTGCAACCGATGCTGCATCAGGATGCAGGCATGATCCTGCATGTTTTTGCAGTTGGCTAAACTGATGAATTAACAACCTTTCATTTCTATAACCTCTCATTTATTTACTATTTATTTATGTATTTAACTTTATTATAAAGTAATAAGATTACAAGAATGCCCAATTTTATTTTGTATAAATGAAACATTGATTTTTCATTTTCATTAAAAAAATGGATTATCGTAAGTTTTAATTAATTTTTTCTTTCAAATTTTTATAAAATGTGTAGTTTAAAAGGTTTCAGGCTTAAAAGTAGGAGAAATGGATTCTTTGAAAGAAGAAGGTTTAAAAATTGAAGTTGAGGTGAACCCTTATGACGTGAAACTCGATATTGAGGAGGACTCGGCTCAGGTAAAGTTAAGAATGGAAGACTCGATTGAAAATATTTTGTTTTAGCTTTTGATTAAAGAAGAGGAAAGCCAAAATGAAGGAAACATTCTAAATGGTAAAAAGGTGTACGATTGTACTTTTTGTAGTCAAGAGTTTTCTTGTTCGAGCCATTTAAAAAGACACGAACGGACACACACCGGTGAAAGACTCTACGATTGTAATTTCTGTGATAAAACCTTTAATGAATCGACCCAGTTAAAAATTCATGAACGTATTCATACCGGGGAGAAGCCATACAAATGCCAGTTCTGTGATAAAAAGTTTACGTGTTCAAGTAATTTGCGAAAGCATGAGCGGACTCATCCAGGAGAGAAGCGGCACAGATGCCATTTCTGCGGCGACCATTTTTCCGAGTCTGCTCAACTGATAACCCACGAGCGGAAGCATACAGGCGAGAAGCCGTATAGATGCGAGTTCTGCCCGAAATCGTTTACGGGTCCTCGAGGATACAAGAAGCACCAGCTCACCCATATAGGAGAGAAGAAGCACAAGTGTCAGTTCTGTGATAAAAGTTTCATTCAGTCGACCCATTTGGTAAACCATGAGCGGACTCACACAGGCGAAAAGCCGTACCAGTGCCAGTTCTGCTCTAAATCCTTTTCGGTTTCCGACAGCCTCAAAAGGCACGAGCTTACCCATATAGGTGAGAAGCCGTACAAGTGTAAGTTCTGCGACAAACATTTCTTCCAGTCGACGCATTTGAAAAATCACGAGCGAACTCACACTGGTGAAAAGCCTTTCAAATGCCGCTACTGTGAGAAATCCTTTGGTTTTTCAAGTGCTTGCAAAAGACACGAAAGAACCCACAGTTTTTAAAAATACTAAAACCTAAGATGTTATATTTTGATATAAATTATTTTTATTTTTATAAATAAATTGATATTTTTATTAGTTTTTAGTCAAGGAGTACATAGTTTCAATAGGGTCTGGAGTCTGCCAAAATGTGCAAACCTCAGTGAAAGCTCATACAGGTTGGGCTGTAACAAAACCTTCAAAATCAAGAGAAACATGGAAACCAGGGACTCCTTGGAAAATTGAAAAGTGTAAGCTAAAAAACCAGATAAATCAGGGAACATCTTGGAATATAAGAGGAAAGGAACCTGGACTCTGGATGGGGAAAAAATAGGGAAAACCTGGAGTCAAAACATGAACTAACATAGAAACTGGGAAAACCTGAAAAATCAAGGGAAACTTGGTAAACCAATGATCAAGACTTAGTAAACCAAGATTTATATTGCAAAATGAAGAGTTCTGCTAATAGGATACAACCGAACTAGCATATTCTACTCTCCTCGATATTTTAAATTTTATGAAATCCTATACCTAATTATTCACGTAAAATTTAAATTTCTTGTTTTCTCGACAAATCAAAAATGTTGAGAAAAAAACTCGTCTGTCATTGGTCATTGAATTCTTAAGTCCCCGACCTCTTAGTATCAAGAGACAGGAAAATAAAACCGAAGGTTTTATTAATATAAACCGGTCGAAGAAAGAGAAGGAGGATAATTGGTAGGAAAGGAGAAAAATGGAACGTTCCTGGTTTTTTTTTCTTTCATTTTTTTGTTCCCGTCTTTCTTGTTTTTATTATCCAGCACCTACAATCGAAAAACATTTAAAGCACAAGGAACGAGTCGAAGATCAGTTACCTGAACTTCGGATCAGCTATCACTGGTTCAAGTAGCTCGACCAAGATGAGATCTACAAGTATTCAGTTTGGCAGTATAGACCCTATGCACAGGGGCGGACTGGGACCTTAGGGTGTGGGTGGGTTTTCAGTTAAGGCCTTTGCCCCCCCCTCCTCCCCTAAAGCTTTGAATGTTAACTTTGAGGTTTTTGAATGAAATTTTGGTTTAAAAATGTTGATTTTGAGGTTTTTGACAAAAAAAATTTGTTCTTATATCCATGATTTGGAGGTTTTTGAAAAAAAATTACCAAAGAGGTTTTTGGACGAAAATTAGGCGTCATAAATGCTGATTTTGAGGTTTTTTTTGACGAAAATTAGGTTGATTTTGAGGTTTTTGACGAAAATTTGGCTTTTTAAATGTTGATTTTGAGGTTTTTGTACGAAAATTAGGCTTCATAGATGTTGATTTCGAGGGTTTTTTTAACCAAAATTGGGCTTTACAAATGTTGATTTTGAGGTTTTTCACGAAAATTTGGCCTTATAAATGTTGATTTTGAGGTTTTTTTTGACGAAAATTAGGCTTTAAAAATGTTGATTTTGAGGTTTTTGACGAAAATTTGGTTGTTGATTTCAAGGTTTTTTTTACCAAAATCAGGCTTTTTAAATGTTGATTTTGAGGTTTTTGGACGAAAATTAGGCTTCATAAATGTTAATTTTGAGGTTTTTTGACGAAAATTATGCTTTACAAATGTTGATTTTGAGATTTTTGACGAAAATTTGGCTTTGATTTTGAGGTTTTTTGTCGAAAATTAGGCTTCACACATGTTGATATCGAGATTTTCAGGAAAATTAGGCTTTGCAAATGTTGATTTTGAGGTTTTTCACGAATTTTTGGGGATATTTGCCCACAAAAAAATCTTGAGCTTTCCCACACCCAATACAGTATGTAGTTTATACAGCAGTTCTATACTAGCAATCTATACTTTATACCCTGTACAGCACCCTGTATACAGTGTATAGCCTATACAGCATAATGAGCACAATCTATACCCTCCTATCCCCAGGGGGGAGAGGCAAGGGGGCTCTTATAGTACTCTGATGTGGAAAAAGAGCTTTAAAAAAAAAGTCTATACCCTATAACAGCATACTGTATACAATCTGCACCACATGCCGTTTTGCAGTCGATACCCTATACCCTAAGCCGTCCATACCTGATGGATTCGAGGGTATGTTGAATTGTTTTATTTATTAAGAAATTACATAATTAATGCAAGAGATACTAATGTATCAGTTTAGAGCTGCTCCTAAGTATCATCTAAAAGTAACAGTGCTAGCCGTTCTCCGGCTCCAGAAGTACGAGGGACAACTTTACTTCCAAATACTTCCGCTTGAGTTCTCTGCCTGTGGAATTTCCAAAGAGTTCATATTTTTCCGTCTCACATAAAACAATATTTTGAAATTAATAATCATATATTTAATCATTTTTTAATCCAATAATAAATATGTTGTATTTTTGAGTTGTTTTCCGGTAGGAATTAAGTTCCAAAGTTCGCTTTTGGGTTTGAGGGAAGTTTACGTTTTGTGAACTCTATGGCGCTGTTTATAGTCAAAAATATCACTCGAAGCCGCTAGCCAACTATTTGAGCGAGTTTGATTTGTCTTGAAGTGTTACCAAAATTAGATTTTCATCTCGTGGTCGGTGCCATATTCGTGATTTATAAATTAAATTTTAAAATCGGCATAGAAGTCAGAATTCGTGTTCCGGCGTCTTCAAAACTCCGGGCCGCTGTTTTTTATGAAGTGAAGCCGTCATGTGTATGATGATGGTGGGTTCCATGAACTGGGAAGGACATGTCATATAGCGAATCCATATTTTCAACGTTTTTCCTTCATTTTCAACCAGATCTACCGAGGAATGTGAAAAATATAATTGAAAAATCGTATTTTTAACGAATATGTTAAGGTTAATATTTACTTCATGTAAGTTATAACCTATTATATGAATTATATATATTTATATATTTTTTGATTTTTTATATAGGACGTTCTCGAGGAAGGACGCCCTTTTGAAGAAGAAAGGTGTTTATGTGTACAGGGCGATGAAAATAAAGTGAAGGAAATGAGCCATAATATTGGAGGGATGGCACCCTTTGTTAGGTATATTTTTTCGTTACCATGGTTACGTTAATTAATTTTTTGTTTGTTTATAAAGCATGCCAAGGGGGCGTAACCAAATGTACTACCCTCCATGTCCTGGCGGCGTGGAACCGCATCCGCATATGCCGCGGGCGCCGTATTTCCCAGATGAGAAAATGAATTGCGGGTAAGTTGGATTTGGAATGGATTGATCATTTTGTTTTTTGAAATGTTAGTTTTAGGATGAGCATGGGAGAGTTTAAGCCTCCGATGATGAATAATCCAGAGCCGCCGCCTCCGAAGAAAAAGCGACGGGCTTCAAACAACAATGCGGCCAATTTGGCCAATCAGCAGCCTCCGCCTGTCGTTCAAGATCTTTTACCGCCTCCTTTAACAGGTATAATCTTTTAAATGTTTGTTAGTGCAGTGATTAGTTCTAATAGTGTATGGGCGCCCACCATGATGGTTCAATTCCTTGGGCGACAATGAATTCCTTGTTAATAGACCAGGTCTCAAAAGAGAAAACCAGGGAAATGTCGGAGAATTTCAATTGACGGGGGAAATGTTAGGGAAATTCGGTTTTGTTGAAAGTGGATTTTTTGACCAAAAAGTGGGATAACACATTTTATATAGCAAATTTTAGCCTCAAATTAAAACCCCCTTTGTATTTTTGTGTGTAGTTCCCCCAAATTCAACACCCCCCTCCCAAAAAAGGCCTATTTTTTTATATAATCCCCCAAATTCAACCTTAGAAAACACGTTTATATTTGAACTCCCCCCTCCTCCCAAATTCCACAACCAAAGAGTCCTATTTTTTATCTATAATCCCCCAAATTTCACAACCAAAAAGTCCTATTTTTATCTATAAACCCCCAAATTCAACTTCAGGAAAAACATTTTTATCATAACCCCCCTCCATTTCCCAAATTCCACATCCAAAAAGTCCTATTTTTATCTATAATCCCCCCAAATTCAACCTTAAAAAAAACATTTTTATCATAATCCCCCTCCAATCCCCCAATTTAAACATCCAAAAAGTCCTATTTTTATCTACAATCCCCCCAATTCCACATTCCAAAAGTCCTATTTTTATCTATAACCCCCCCCCCCCTAATTCAACCTTTAAAAACACATTTTTATCAGAATCCCCCCATCCCCCAAATTCCACATCCAAAACGTTTTATTTTTGGTTTTTAATCCCCCAAATTCAACCTCAGCAAACACATTTTTAACATAATCGGGGCCCCCCGTCATCCCCCAAATTCCACATACAAAACGTTCTATTTTTGGTCTGAAATCCCCCATAAACTTAGCAAAATCTTTAAAATTTGTTTTTTGTCCTAATTAACGAGATTTTGTAAAAAAAACTCAAATTTTTGTGTCTTTTTTAGGATATGGAGATACAATCGTGGCTTCGAATCCATTTGATGATTCTCCTCCGATGCAGATGAGTCATTTAGGCCCTCCGATGGGTCCTCGGCATATGCCGAACATGATGATGGGCCCGTCGTGTACGATGGCGGGTTCGCCGATGAATTGTGCGCCACCGATTAGTCCTATGGGGATGAATATGATGTCTCCTATGGGGCAGAACCGGAGTCCGATGTGCGGCCCTGGGCCGATGATGTGTGGACCTACGCCGGGGAGTCCGATGCCACATAGAAGCCCAGGTGTCGGAAGCCCTTTAATGAATATGGACTGTATGAATCAAGGGGCTAGAAAAGGTTCGCCGATGATGGGACATTCTTCCGTCAACTGCGTCTCTCCGATGGGATCTCCGCTTGGGAATGGCCCAATGTGCGGTGGCCCCATGTCAAGCCCGATTATGGACATAAGACCCATCAATAGCCCTATGTGTATGAACAATGGTGTCCCCCCGGGGAACAATATGCAACAGTGTAATATGTCCAGTGAAATGTGTAAAACGGTGAATACAAATGGGCCATCTAGACAACAGCATCCCGCGATGCATCCCATCTCAATGCAGCATCCACCTCACGGATATCCTCCACCTAAACCAATGCCTGTTTCAGCGGGAAAGGTATTTCTAATAAAAATTATCAAATCCCTTTTTTTATTGTTCGTTTTCAGGTCTATCCTGTTGATCAATCAATGGTTTTTAACCCTCAAAACCCAAACGCACCCCCAATTTACCCTTGTGGAGTTTGCCATAAAGAAGTTCATGACAATGACCAAGCTATCCTCTGCGAATCGGGCTGCAACTTCTGGTTTCACAGGTAAATTTCTTAGCTACTATAACCCATACACCATACCAACCATACCACATACCCCACACTCACCATGCCACATACCCCATACTCACCATACCACACACCCCATATCCACCGTACCACATACCCACCATCCCACAAGCCCCATACCCCATACTCATCATACCTAATACCCACCGTACCCCACACCCCATACCTACCATACACGATCCCTCATACCTAATACCCACCATACCCCATACCCACCATAATTACCACATACCCTATACCCACCATAACACATACCTCATACCCACCATACCACATACCCAGTAACCACCATACCCCATACCCACCATACCCCATACTTACCATACCCAATACCCACCATACCTAATACCCACCATACCACATACCCACCATACCACATACCCACCATACCACATACCCACCATACCACATACCCACCATACCACATACCCACCATACCCCATACTTACCATACCCAATACCCACCATACCACATACCCACCATACCACATACCCACCATACCACATACCCACCATACCACATACCCACCATACCACATACCCACCATACCACATACCCACCATACCACATACCCCACACTCACCATGCCACATACCCCACACTCACCATACCACATACCCCATATCCACCGTACCACATACCCCATATCCACCGTACCACATACCCACCATCCCACAAGCCCCATACCCCATACTCACCATACCTAATACCCACCATACCCCATACCCACCATAATTACCACATACCCTATACCCACCATAACACATACCTCATACCCACCATACCACATACCCCGTAACCACCATACCCCATACCCACCATACCCCATACCCACCATACCCCATACCCACCATACCCCATACCCACCATACCCCATACCCACCATACCCCATACCCACCATACCCAATACCCACCATACCTAATACCCACCATTTGTTCTCACTTCGGCGGTACATCTACTAATACTCACCCTACCCCACAAACAATACCTACCATACACCATCCCACAAACCCCATACCCATCATCCTACATACCCTATTCCAACCATACCCCATACCCACCATAATTACCACATACCCTATACCTACCATAACACATACCTCATACCCACCATACCACATACCCGATACTCACCATACCACATACCCACCATACCACAAACCCCATTCCCACCATACATACCATACCACAAACCCCATACCCACCATACCCCATACTTACCATACCCAATACCCACCATTTGTACTCGCTTTGGCGGTACATGTACTAATACTCACCATACCCCACAAACCATACCTACCATCCCACAAACCCCATACCCACCATCCTACATACCCTATACCAACCATAATTACCACATACCCTAACCCACCATAACACATATCTCATACCCACCATACCACATACCCGATGCTCACCATACCATATACCATAATCCCCATACCCACCCTACCTCAAACCCCATACCCACCATACTTACCATACCCAATACCCTCCATACCCCGTACCCACCATACACCACTTACCATACCCCTACCCACCCCACCATACTATTTACTAAACATATCTGTTTCTCATTTCCAGAATCTGTACAGGCCTGACCGAAGCCGCATACCAATTGCTCACCGCCGAAGTCTACGCAGAGTGGGTTTGTGATAAGTGTCTCGCGACTAAAAATATACCTCTCGTCAAATTCAAACCTTAGCATCACCCATCGTAACACACTCCCAAAACCGCGAAAATTCCCCTCTCGATTACTCATCCTCTATTATTTTATCAGGCTCAGTCATTTTTTCTTTCGTGTGATATTTTATCATTAATGCTTTATTTGGAATGAAACACTTGACGTGCCATACTAATTATTAGCGTTTAGGAACGATTTCTGAGTGTTTTTTTTTTTAATTCGATCTCTTTTGGGGATTTATTTTGGTAGGGACTTTTTTATTTTAAACTCATGTGCCTTCAGAGTCGGGATTTTAGTTAGACATCAATTTTTTTCTCTTTTTTTTTCCGCATTCTGGGTCTGATCTCGGAAAAAGGTTGTATTTTTATTTTCGACATTTGGAATGTAAAATTGTAAATATCGCCCTAATACTTAAAAAGTTGACAAAAAAATTACACACGGGTTAAAGGCTTCATGTGTAAATAATTTCTATTTTAATTTCTTCTTTTTAGCTTTTGATAACCAAGTCACTTATGTAAATAAAAAGAAATAGCAATAAGTAAAACTAATTGCAAAGGAAGTTAGTTTCCTTAATTTTTTTTTTATATAATCAAAATGTCCGATAGGTCCTCTAGAAACTGGCAAAATGTAAAGTGTTGTATATAGTGGATTATTAATTAAAAAAGAGTAAACGCACTCGCTTAGTGTATATGGAAAATTGTATTGCTCATTTAACTCGTATTTCATTGGCATTTCAAATTTGAGAGATTTCACAAATTAGCGACATCGAAAGAGATCTTTTTCGTTTTTATGGTGGTTAATTTATTATGGACAATAGCAAATTTTAAAAAAAGATCTGTCTGAAAACTAATGATGTTTTAAGAAATTTAAAATAATAAATTTCTCACAACACAGTTTTCAAACAGAACTAAGCAATAATTTCTCTTTATTTTTAAGTAACCATGGCGACAGCTATGGTCTAATTGCTCACTTAATTCTAAACGCTGGATTTTCTTGATGGTATCGGTGATGTCATGGCCTAGATTGCAATCAGACTACCCTTACGAACCTTATGCCGTACCCCTAGAAATCCATCATCCCCTTTCAAGTTAATGGTGCACATTTTAATTTTGTACAATGTGATAACATTTTCCAGCTACAGTACAAAATCTGACGATTTACACCACTCTGAAAAAGGTCCTATTTTATAAAAAAAAATTGTTGTTATATATTTTGTTATTAGTTACAAATGTTTTATGAAGAAGAAAGAAAAAAATAATACACAGTACTAAATTATAATTTTCCTAATTTTTACTTTTTATTGTTTATTGTTTTAATTTTGTGTAATGTGTTGTCAAGCACAAAAGGCTAATGAAAATGAATCTTTTTTATAAATTATTTATTGTGTTTGTTTTTCTCCTAGATTGGGAAATTTGAATTGTGAATTTTTGAATTTTTCGGCGATCCATTCATCTGCGCGGGCGTTGATGGCGTCGGTGAATTCTTTGTTGCCGCCAACTTTACCTGGAAGTTGAATTTTAAATTTTTTTTGGCGTGGATGGTTTTTTGTACCTCTTCTTATGAAACCTTCGGCATCCGGGTTTACCATTCCTTTCATTGGGACGCTTTCTGCGATTTTAAGTTTTCTGAAGTTGTCGATGTGGAGGTGATTCGCTAACTTTTCGATTTGATCTTCTGTTACGCTTTTGCCCAAAAATGAAGCGATTTTTTTAATGTTGCTTGGCAAATCCTTAAAATTAAGATGTAGAGAAGGTATTTGGAGTGTTTAAATTTACTTTGATCATGTCTTCGTAGAACAAAAAGAGCAAATTTGGATGGTCCTTTTTTTCCCAGGCTTCAAAAATGTGTTCCGTATATGGGGAATACATGACTGGAATAAAATTTTGGTTACCTATTATTGTTTTCTGTTGTTCAAAAGACTGCTGAAGACTTTTGAAGGTTGCTCCAGGCAGGTCAACCCAAAAAATGAGCCATCATTTCTGCAGTAAACTTACGTAAATCTTTTTCAAAATATTCCCAATATTTGGGAAAGTCTCCCACATATCCGTGAGCTGTAAAAAGGCGATTGTGATGGTAATACGAGGCTGCTACATCTTTCGGATTTCTAGCCACATAGACGACTTTACACGTTTCAATAAGTTTCTGCGGAAGCAAATCGAATGGAAGATGTGACTTGATATGGCGAGGAGACTCCATTCTTTCACCATAAACATAACCAGGTATAAGCCTATTCTCTAATGCCTCCACAACTTCTTTTTTCCTTCCATTCAACTCAATAATCTCATCAATAAACCCCCTACTATGTATAATATTAAATCTACAAAAAGAACTTCAATAATTTTGAAAAAAACAACTCAAAATGTACTCCAGAAATGGAAATCGTTGCATAAGTGAAATCTCGGATGCTGTTTTATAGTCGAAATCGTTATTCAGCAACCATAGGAGCTCTTGGGTCCATGTCGTTCCTAAAAACTAATAATTGAAAACTCTTTATTTTCCATCTTACCAGATCTTGGATAAGTAATAATCCATAAATCATCATTTCGAAGCTTAAAATTGTAATATTTTTCTGCATGATCTTTATAGTTAAGTGGGAGGCACCACTTTTTTGGGCCGACAAGGCAAAAACCGTTACGTTCGCCTTTGAAATCGTTAAGGAGCTCTTTGTTCGTCTTTTCATCCACAGTTTCAATTTTGTAGGGAAACATTTTTTAAAAATCTTTTCTTAATATCTAAATGAAGGAACTAAACAAAGTAGGGCAGTTATTAAGAGATGCCTCAAGGTCGATAAGAGAAGGGAGAATGTGGTGGGAAGTACTTCAAAACTCAAGAATTACATAATTATTAAACGAAAATATTTTTATATTTAGAAGAGAAAAATTATAACATTAAATTTTGACTGGAAACTTCAAGTCAGTCTTATCTAAATTTTTCTGAATCCATTTATCGGCTCGTTCCATGATTTCTTGCGAGAATTCTTTATTCCCTCCAATTTTACCTTAAAAAAAGACAAAATTATTGGTATTATTTGTTAATAAACACTCTCTTCCATCACTTCCCCCAACCTCCATCACCTCCTCGACCCTCCCCCTACCTTGCTGTAAACTTACCTCTTCTTATAAATCCTTCTTCATTAGGATTCACAATCCCTTTAATTTCAACATAATTCGAGAACTTCAGATTATTCCTGAAATTGTCAATTTGTAAGTGGTTTTTTAACTTTTCAATTTGCTCCTCAGTTATCGTTTTATTCAAAAATGAAGCTATCTTTTTAATAGTTCCTCCCATATCCTAGAAAAATAAATAAAATTAAGTATACATTAAAAGAGTTCATACGTTTATCAAATCTTCATAGAATAAAAATAATAAATTTTCATTATTTTTCATCTCCCAAGCTTCCTTGACGTGTTCCCAATATGGCGAATATAGAACTGAAAGAATAATAAAAATTTAAAATGTGTAATGTAGTAAATAAAATATATTCATGGTGTTTTAACACATTCTTGTGGTGGAAAAATAGAAGTTTTTACCCTAAAAACAGTATAAAACCAACAAATGAAGTAAAAAAATGGTCCTCCCCTGTAGCTGTGGGTTTTACTCCATTTTTCCCCATAAACATCCTCCATACAATGAAAGACATACGTAAATCCTGTTCGAAATAGCCCCAGTAATTGGAAAAGTCTCCTTTATAATCGTGACATTTCAACAAACGATTATGATGATAGAAAGAAGCTGCTACATCTTTTGGATTTCTGGCCACATAGACGACTTTACACATTTCGAGTATTTTCGGAGGGAGCAAATCGAACGGAAGATGACTTTTGAGATGTCTTGGAGATTCCATCGTTTCGCCGAAAACGTAACCCGGAGTATTCCTCAGCTCAATATCGTCGATCACATCCTTCCGAAAGTCGTTCAATTTTATGATCTCATCAGCAAACTCTTTGCCTTGTATAACATTGAATCTTGAGAAAAATAAAATTTTAATTAAATTACAAAGACAAAAGTTACTCAAAAAATGGGAAACGTTCCGTCATTGTTTTATTGGCTGCGGTTTCATAATCCAAATCGCTGTTAATCAGCCAAAGTAGTTCTTGGGTCATTGTTGTCCCTAAAAAAAGATCAAAAGTTGTGATATCTTTCTCAATTTTTGACCGATTTTTTTCATTCTTATACCGTCGGAAAGCTCTTTTTAAGGCCTAAAAATGTTACGAAATGCATAAAATAGCTCAGACCACTTTTTCAACTTCAAATATGGACTTGAAAGTTGTGGAAATTATGACGCCACAAGAAGCTGCAATTTTTTACCAATTTTCTTGATTCTTAAACCGATATAAAGCTCTTTTTATGTCCTAAAAATGCATAAAATAAGTTACCTGATCTAGGATATGTAACAATCCATAAATCGTCAGCACGAAGTTTAAAATTGTAATATTGCTCTGCATGTTCTTTATAGGCGATTGGTAGGCACCATTTTTTAGGGCCGACTAAGCAAAAACCGTTTCTTTCTCCTTTAAAATCGTCCATTAATTTTTTATTCGTTGTTTTATCCAAATCCACGATTTCGTAGGGAAACATTTTGCTACTGAGGATGGAATTAGGATTATTTTGAAAAAGCTCTTGCTGGTCAGTGAGCAGGTGGGGGGATTATTCGAGGTCATAAACAATTTAACAATAATTGTCTGGAGATAGCCCTGAATGGAACTTCCTCTCCCGTTCCTTTGTACATGTCAGGGGGATGGTGGATGTTTTGAGGATGGTTTAGTTCCATCCAGTATGAGGATAGTTTGGTATGGTGTATGATGGTGCAGTATGGTGTAAGATGGTGCAGTATGGTGTATGATGTTGTAGTATGGTGTATGATGGTGCAGTATGGTGTAAGATGGTGCAGTATGGTGTATGATGTTGTAGTATGGTGTATGATGGTGCAGTATGGTGTATGATGGAACTGTATGGTGTATGATGGTGCAGTATGGTGTATGATGGAACTGTATGGTGTAGGATGTTGTAGTATGGTGTATGATGGTGCAGTATGGTGTATGATGGTGCAGTATGGTGTATGATGGAACTGTATGGTGTATGATGGTGCAGTATGGTGTATGATGGAACTGTATGGTGTATGATGGTGTAGGTATGGCGTATGATGGTGCAGTGTGGTCATAGACAAAACAAACACACCGGTGTATTTCGTCTATGGTGTGGTTTATGATGGTGCAGTATGGTGTATGATGTTGTAGTATGGTGTATGATGGAACAGTATGGTGTATGATGGTGTAGTATGGTGTATGATGGAACAGTATGGTGTATGATGGTGTAGTATGGCGTATGGTGGTGCAGTGTGGTCATGGACAAAAGAACTAAACACTAAACTGGTAGTTCAGAAGTTCTTAGCTTTCCAGGGAAATTTGTTTTGTACCAACCTAAGCGTTCCTGCCACACCTGATGTTTAAACCTTTTGATTCGTAACCTCCCTATTAAATTTAGATTTTTTATTTTATTTTAAAGCTAACGTTGAAGAACAAAACTCATTTTCAAAATGTAAGTATTTTAAAACGTTTTTAAAATTATTTTTAGTTTAAAATTATTTTTATTACATAGTTAAGCCAGTTTTAAAAACCGTTGGCCAAATATCTACTAACTTGATGGATTACTACTGTTTATGAAAATATTACTTGTCAGAAAAATAACGTTTACGTTACGTTTTATGTTTTTAACTTTTTATTGTGTTTTTTTCATCATAGGATACTCTTTAATTGTTGCAATAGATATGAGGTTCATAGCAAATATCAAACTATTTTTAGCTATCTTATTGATCGCAAGCTTCCTTGGTTATTGAAAGTCGAAACTATTAATGAATCTTGCAAAAACTTATATTTTGACGTCGCACATGATGTTGAAGTATCGTTTTGGCAGTCCCTGGATATTTTAATGTGTGGGCAATCTTAACGAATAAAATATATGAAAATATTGCAGCTTTTGCTTTTATTGTATAAATCTCACTAAAAATAGTTTTTATTATGCATGTTCTTTTCTTTCATAAGTCTATTTTATGATTATTTCTATTAAGTACATATCTATGGTCGACAAGAGACTGTACTTGTTGCCACTTTTAGCTGATTTCCAAAGGAAAGGAAGCTATTGCGGTCGGTCAAGGAGTGAATTGACGGTGTAATTTGAATATATCCCGGGTTGATTTGGTATTTGGGGTAAAGGAGGTGATGTATTTCCTAGGTTGTAGCATTTGCTACTTAAAATACTTTTCTCTTGTCTACTATTGATATGTAAAACTGTCTATAACTTTTGTGTTTTATTAAAAGTGTAAATAAAATAGTTTAAAATAACCAGATGCCCAAATCTGTCATTGCACGTGTGTTTTTTAATAAAGTCTCAATTTTCTTTGAATTGGAATGATATTTGAGTTTTGTGAAGTGTGAACGGAAAAAGTGATGGATGGAAGACCCCGTTGTGTAGACTTCCTTTTACACCTTGAGTTGGCTTAAGTAATACGAACTGTTGACTTGCAGGGATTGAAAAAGGAAGCGAAGATGGGGATAGAAACGGACCGTCGTCAAAATGAGACGGCCCGGAAGCGATGGGGCCTCCTCGCTCAAGCTTTGCAAAATAACAAGTCGAAAGACGTCGATCGTATATCAGTTCGTCGCATCTCGAATTTCGGCCTAATCCAAATAACGCCTCTAGTCTCACAATGGTTCCTCTACTCTACAGGCGACTACAATGTCAAAATACGCCATTTAGATCAGACATTGACTCCCGAAGATCTTATGGGGTTCAACAACACGGGAAACGTTTGCGTCTGGCCATCCGAAGAAGTCCTCGCATATTACGTTCTATGCAACATTGAATGTTTTGAAAACAAATCCGTGTTGGAATTAGGTGGAGGGATGAGCTGCCTCGCTGGTGTTTTCATCTCCAAATACACAAACGCCTCTCACATCTTATTGACCGACGGAAACAAAAATTCGATCAACAACGTCAAATGTATTTTGGAAGAAAACGACCTTCATGTCGACTCCAAAATACTCGAATGGGGACAATCCGCAGGGAGGGAATTCGACTTCATTTTAGCCGCAGATTGCCTCTTTTTTGACAACACACGTGCCGATTTGGTCCGCACTATGTGGCATTCTATGAAAAACGGCGGCTCTGGATTGGTGACTGCACCAAGAAGAGGGTCAACATTGACCAAATTCCTTGATGAAGCTCAAAATATCGGATTTAAATATCGCGTGAGCGACTGCTACAACACCAACGTATGGGAAAGACATCTAAAACTTCAGCAAAATTGCTCTTTCTACGACGCCGATATTCACTATCCTGTTTTCATCCTTCTCTCAAAATCCGTTTAAATTCTAGTCATTGAGGTCTCTGTGATATAAACATCAAAAATCGCTTTTATAGGCTGACCGAGTACCTCCAATTAGCTTAATAATAAAGCCTGATTTTGTGCCTTTTTGATGCATCAACAGGGTAGTACCCCACCTATTAAGCTAACAAGATTTACCTTGTTTTATATAAATGAAGTCTTATTATAAATCCCATTACGTCGTTCAAATTGGGTTCTTTATACTTAAATTTTATTTATTATAATCTTATTTTTTTCTAAACTTGTACTTTGGACCTTTATTGGCAATAGAGAGGTGTGGATTTACCAAAACAAGCGGGGAAAAAATTTGAGTATCATTTTCTCATCTCCCTATGAACCGATCAAATTGAAATTTTTATGGCTTTTTCTTGTCATATTAAATAAGAACTGTGCCAAATTTCAAATTGATCGCTTCACAGGGAGCTGAGAAAATCAACTTAACCTCGTTGACATAACCTAAAAGTGCCATTACATTGAGGTTTCATTTATAACCTTATCATTCTTGCCAACCAAAAGGTCCTTTCTTATTGTCATTACTAATGAACTTTTGTCTTTTATTGTAATAATGTTGCTCATTTTTCTTAATTCCGTATAAAATTATTAAAGTTTGCTCATTACTCGTTTATAAGGAGAACTCCATTGAAGAACTTGAAGACTGCCAAGCTCATCCGAGTACTTAACAGTCCTTGATTAGCTTAATAAGCTCAGTTTTCCCCCTCTTCTCAGTATTAATTAATTGTACCTAATTTTTGTTCCTATTTTACTCCATCCTAGTCTTCAACCAGTATTAAAGACATCCTTTGAGCATATAAAGTAGAAAAAGAGCTCCATAGGGGAAAATTTTTCTTTATATACTCAAAGGTAAAAGTGGATGCACTTTTTTGCTCGCTGACATCCAAAATATGTGTTCAAAAACCCCCCTTTTTTTATGAGACCATTCGGTTTCGACTTTCAGTATTATATTCTTTCTTAACTATGGAGTGTTATAATAAAAATTTAAGTGCCAAAATAGTGCCATATCATGTTTAGATGTTGTATGTGATAAATTAATAAATAAATCGTTAATTAAAGTTTGTTTTTAATGATTGTTATTTAATAAAAAGCGTTGGTTGATATTTGGCTTTTTTATTTGTCCTTTTGTTTTTAAAAATTTCCATGATTTTTTTTTCAGGGCGGACTATTGGAAGTCTCAGGATAAGAAGTTTTGCGATTTTTGCAAATGCTGGATTACCGATAACAAACCGGTAAGATTTTTAATAATTTTTCATTAATTTAAAAAAAAAAAAAAAAGCAGATATTGAACCTTTAAGTTGATGAAAGTAGTGCTATAGGTAGATTTTGAACCTTTTAGGATGTTTTTGACCGTTTAGGGCAGATTTTGAGCATTTTAGGCAGGTTTTGAACCTTTAATTTGATAAAAGTAGTGTAATAGGTAGATTTTGAACCTTTTAGGCAGGTTTTGACCGTTTAGGGCAGATTTTGATCATTTTAAGCAGGTTTTGAGCCTTTAAGTTGATAAAAGTAGTGTTATAGGTACATTTTGAACCTTTTAGGCAGGTTTTGACCGTTTAGGGCAGATTTTGATCATTTTAGGCAGGTTTTGAACCTTTAAGTTGATAAAAGTAGTGTTATAGGTAGATTTTGAACCTTTTAGGCAGGTTTTGACCGTTTAGGGCAGATTTTGATCATTTTAGGCAGGTTTTGAGCCCTTAAGTTGATAAAAGTAGTGTTATAGGTACATTTTGAACCTTTTAGGCAGGTTTTGACCGTTTAGGGCAGATTTTGAACCTTTAAGTTGATAAAAGTAGTGTTATAGGTAGATTTTTAACCTTTTGGGACGGTTTTGACTGTTTAGAGCAGATTTTGATCATTTTAGGTAGGTTTTGAACCTTAGAGTCACCCTTTTTTATCATAAAAAGAAACTTTCTCACTAATTATGTCTATTAAAAGGTATCCCATTAAAATTTCAATTATTTTCAGAGTGTCGATTTTCATGAAAATGGGCGGAGGCACAAGGAAAATGTCAAGAAGCGTATATCGCAGATCTCGAGGAAGAGCGCTAAAGATCAAAGAGATCAGGCAAAAATGGACACGGAAATACGAAAAATGGAAGCGGTAAGTTTTCATTTTTTTCGCTCATATTGATTTTATGTCCGATTTCCAGGCCGCTATGAAATCTTATATGAACGACGTCCATAAAAATCCAGATTACACTTCAGCTCAGTACGTAAAGCAAGCAGAAGAAGCCGCCGCCGCTGCAGCAGCTGCTGCCGCTTCATCAACCCGCGGTTCCAATTTTACGAGCAAAAAGACTGAATTTGAAGATCCTTTGTTGAAACCGTACCAACGTCTTCATGAAATCCAACAGCAAAATAAGCAAAAGAAAAAAGAAAAGAAAATCAAAGAAAAGACCAAAGTTAAAGTAAAGAAGAAATTTTGGTACGAGCAAATGTCCGCAGATGGCCGACTTTATTATTATCACTGCGAAACTAATGGTATAATAATTTAATTATATGAAAACCATTTTATGAATTTTTTGCAGAAAGATCTTGGCAGAAGCCTGATGAAGACTACTACTCAATGGATGAGCAAAAACTTGCTGCAGAAGCCCATCTTCTGCCGCATGACACCGGTGAGTCACTCGAAGAAGAAAGACTGAGAAAAATCGCTGGGAGCGAAGAAGAGATTAAAGCATGGAGGATGAGGGAGATGATGAAGGTCATCAACATTGAACCCGAAGAGCAGCCTAAATTCGAGATGTCTGGACCGATTCTCGAGCCCGTTTTTAAACCTCAGCCATACGGAAAATGGACTGTTATCAAACAAGTGTGAGTAAAACACATCTTTGATGTTTCAATCAACCTTTTTTGCAGAAAACAAGAAGCTCCACCACCGATCGTTGATTTACAACTTCCGAAACAAGAGTATGTACCGATCAGTGTTCCCAAAGTGAGCGAACCCAGAATGAAAATAAAAGAGAAGAAAGTTACCTCATTAGAAGAAGAAGATGGACCTTCAAGTTTCAAGAAACGGAAACCTAACCCTCGAAAAATGAACATTCGCAGAAGAGCATCTGACGATGATGAATGATTTTTTTTATTGAATTTTTTTATTGTATTATAATGTAAATAAATTTTAAAATAATTATGTTTTTAGCAATAACAACCTTTATAAATTATGGCTGTATGCACGCACTATTGTGTGAGTTGACCGGTCACTGCAGTAATGTGAGGATTGACCGGTAACAAGACTAGTGTGTGAAATGACCGGTAACAGCACTTCTAGTTTGTGTATTGACCGGTAACAGCACTTCTAGTTTCAGGATTGATCAGTTACCGCACTAGAGTTGGGGTTGGCCGGTTACCGCACTAGAGTTGGGGTTGGCCGGTTACCGCACTAGAGTTGGGGTACCGCAGTAGTGTGTGAATTAACCGGTAACAGCACTAAAGGGTGGATTGACCGGTTACAGCACTAGTGCGAGGATTGATTGGTTACCGCACTAAGAGTTGGGGTTGGTCGGTTACCGCAGCAGTGTGTGAATTGACCGGTAACAACACTAGAGCGGTGATTAAGTGGTTACAGCACTAGTGCGAGGATAGACCGGTTACAGCACTAGTGCGAGGATTGATTGGTTACCGCACTAAGAGTTGGGGTTGGTCGGTTACCGCACTAGAGTTGTTGTTGGCCAGTTACCGCAGCAGTGTGTGAATTGACCGGTAACAACACTAGAGTGGTGATTAACCGTTTACAGCACTAGTGCGAGGATTGACCGGTTACAGCACTAGTGCGAGGATTGATTGGTTACTGGACTAAGAGTTGGGGTTGGTCGGTTACTGCACTAGTGTGTAGATTGACCGGTTACCGCACAAGTGTTGGGTTTGTTAGGTTACCGCACTAGAGTTGGGGTTGGTAGGTTACCGCACAAGAGTTGGGGTTGGTCGGTTACCGCAGCAGTGTGTGAATTGACCGGTAACAACACTAGAGCGGTGATTAAGTGGTTACAGCACTAGTGCGAGGATAGACCGGTTACAGCACTAGTGCGAGGATAAACCGGTTACAGCACTAGTGCGAGGATTGATTGGTTACCACACTAAGAGTTGGGGTTGGTCGGTTACCGCACTAGAGTTGTTGTTGGCCAGTTACCGCAGCAGTGTGTGAATTGACCGGTAACAACACTAGAGTGGTGATTAACCGGTTACAGCACTAGTGCGAGGATTGACCGGTTACAGCACTAGTGCGAGGATTGATTGGTTACTGGACTAAGAGTTGGGGTTGGTCGGTTACTGCACTAGTGTGTAGATTGACCGGTTACCGCACAAGTGTTGGGTTTGTTAGGTTACCGCACTAGAGTTGGGGTTGGTAGGTTACCGCACTAGAGTTGGGGTTGGCTTTGGCTAGTTACCGCACTGGTGTTTGGATTGACCAGTTATCGCACTAATGTGTGGATTGACTGGTAACAGCACTAGTATGAGGATTGACCGGTTACAGCACTAGTGCGAGGATTGATTGGTTACTGGACTAAGAGTTGGGGTTGGTCGGTTACTGCACTAGTGTGTAGATTGACCGGTTATCGCACAAGAGTTGGGGTTGGTAGGTTACCGCACTAGAGTTGGGGTTGGCCAGTTACCGCAGTAGTGCGTGGATTGACCGGTAACCGCACTAGAGTTGGGGTTGGCCAGTTACCGCAGTAGTGCGTGGATTGACCGGTTACCGCAGTAGTGCGTGGATTGACCGGTTACCGCAGTAGTGCGTGGATTGACCGGTTACCGCACTAGAGTTGGGGTTGGCCGGTTACCGCACTGGTGTTTGGATTGACCAGTTATCGCAATGTATGGATTGACTGGTAACAGCACTAGTGTGGGGAAATTTTCTGGTTGCACACTAGCGTGGGGGGTTTTACAGGTTGTCACATTACTCACAAGTGCGGATATTGTCTGTTTACCATGCCAGTGTGGGAATTAACTCATTACCACACAAGTACGGGTACTATGAACTATGAACCAGTAAGACATTGATATAATACTTTTTATTTCAATAAATCATCATAACAATTTAATATATTTTTTCCAACAAATCTATTTACATAGAAGACTATTTTAATAAAACCGAGCTGTACAGAAATGCATAATTAAAAGAATGGAATGTACACTTAAAAATTCCTTCAAACATGAAGACGTTCTTGAGAAAAATAACAGAACAAATTCTAATCTAAGAACCAGAACCAAAAGAAAATTAAGAAGCTCCTAAGCTTTTCCAGAAAGGACGCCGGGTTTACCTGCTGTTTGGGTCTGCTCTTTTTCAAGCTGGCGGCCGAGGTATTCCCTGCAAAGATGGATTAGTAAAATAGAAAGTTGGGGGAGGTTTTCAACGTACCAGTTATGGACCATGAGTTTTTGTACGGCCAAAAGGGCTTCATATCTGACATTTGGATCTTCATGCGAGAGAAGCTGCATGACACGTTGTTTACCGCCAAGATTTTCAATGACGCTAAAAGAAAAAAGTTATTTCCATTTTTCATAGCATTATCAGCATACTGTTTTCCTCTTGGATAATGTCGGACATATTCGCCAACGTCATACGAGGCTACGCTGAGGACCAACGGGTCCCTACTCGTCTCCAAAAGGTGGATGAGTGTTCTAAGAAGTTCGTAGTTCTTCTCATTCAAACGTCCAGCATTCTCCCTCCAGAATTGGGCAGATCTATGAACTGGGCTCCATTCAAGTCTTCCAGTTTTTACTTCGGTAGCATACTCATCGAAAGAGCTATAAACAAAATCAAAAATTATGACGAGGAACCATCCCATACCACCCCCACTTAACATCACCCTCCCGAACACTTTTTTACCTCAAATCTTGAACGGAAGCTTGGAGTTTTTCATTCAAAAATTGGACATCTTCAACAATGTCTTCGTCATCGAATTTCCTCTGTTCAAGGATACTTAGCTGTTTCAAAACCTTGCTTTGAACCATAGCAATGCAGTGCTCCTTAGAAATTGAAGGATCTTCAGGTTTCTCGATAAGATTCTAGACAGAACATAAGATTTAAATAAATAAGTTTTTTTACCCTAAAAGTAGCGAGGACTATCCTCGTGACTTTTTCTTTGACGGAATCGCTCAAGATGTCGGCCAGAATGGGTATGACGCTGAACTTGTTCATCCTTTCAGCGAGTTTCGGCTTGAAAGTCAAAAGCCAGATGCAGAAGATGAGCTGATAATGGATCTGGAAGTTGACATGCCCGATCAAAACGCTCAGAAGAGTCGTTATCCCATCAACGGAGATAAAAGCCTCTTTGTACTCGTCGATTCTCAACATGGTTTGAAGACATCTAGCGACAGATTGCATATATTGGTTGTTCTGTACTTTTAGTTGATCTTTAAGCCAGTTGAGATAAAACGTAAGATCCTGTTTTGATATCAGTTCTGTATTGTATGATGCGATTTTGGCGATTATTCTCGCAGTCATGTTAACGATGAAGCCATCGTTGACGTTCAATAAGTTTAAAAACTGTCCGCAAATCGGCTCCTTTTTGCTGACCGAGTGTTCGCGGAAGATTTCGACTTTTTTGAGGTCTTCCTGTAAAATAAAAGTAGAATCGGGTACATTGGGAAGTTTCAAGTACCTGAAGCATATCGTCGATTAAAACGAGGACGTATTGGATGGTGCTGTCTTTGGACACGTGGTCTAAAATGTTGAGGAAAGTCTTGGCAAGCTGGGCCGGCTGCGATTCGATCACTTTGTCCCTTTTGGCAGCATCAGTGGTATCGAAAGCGATGATTATATTGTAGTCCTCTTTCGAAATCATTTGCCCGCTGAAATGATAAAAACCATTTAACTTTTCTCATTGAATTGTATCATTTAGAAATGCCAAGATGCCCTTTCTAATGCGAGGAGCCATCGAAACCTTGAAAATTTACAACTTCATACTCACTGCTCATAGCTCTGCCAGTTCATTTTCATCCCTCTAATCTCCGATGCTTGCTGCTGAAGCACACTCGTCGCCACAAGCATATCTAAAAAAATCAAAATAAAGATAAAAATACCCAAAACATCATATTTCACCAATCTTATCCTCCTGGAGACCCTTGAGGGCAACATGATCGTCGCTCGGGTTAGCCATTACGATTATTTCGTTTTTACAATTGAAAATCAACGAGAATTTAAACGGAAAATAGTCTTTTTCTGCCCTACCCACTACCAAGACCTAACCATCTGTCACAATCAGATGATATCGAAAAAGTTGCCAACCTACATCACATTTTGAGTAAATCACTTTTCCATTAAATAACGTGAAATGTATAACTTTAAGGTTGCAAATATTAAATTTAAGTTTTTTCATTAAAATTTACCAAATTAATATCGTAAAATATCGTATTAATTTAATTTTATATGGGTTGATAAAATAATTTA
The DNA here is from genome assembly GCA_018703685.1 of Orius laevigatus. Lineage (NCBI taxonomy): Eukaryota > Metazoa > Arthropoda > Insecta > Hemiptera > Anthocoridae > Orius > Orius laevigatus. Next base: position 37,674 of record JAGWEN010000368.1, on the reverse strand, counting down.
TGTTGGCAACACTGTTTCAACGAAGAAAACAGAGGCACGCCCACTTTTTGTTGATATTCAATGGTGCCTTGATCAAGAGAATTTTTTAGCGGATTTTCACAGGAAAATTTGTGTGATTTTTGTCTGAAATTGGAGCTTTTAGAGGATTTTTTATTTTATTTAATATTATTAATCATTCTATACCTAAAAATTAAGTGTATATGACAAAGAAAATCGATGATTCAAACTAATAAAGAATTTTAGCAGATTTCCAAAGGAAATTAAGCTATTTGACGTTATATTGGTTTTCTATAATATAGAATCAATATATTACTTAGTTTTCTTATTCTATTTTTTATTAAAATGGGATTTTTGATGGTTTTTGAATGAATTTGGCTCATTTTTCTAAACGATACAGGCCACATATAATAATTAAATAGATGTTAAATAGACTTACCAGTCTTACCATATCCAGAATCTACCATTTTTTAAGCCACAATAAATATAAGCAAATTGAAGAAAAATTCGATTGCTTGAAATACTTAGAGACAAACGAAAAAAACAGACAGAAGGAACAATCTGAATCCAAATAAGGCACTTCAGGTATATAAAGTCTGTTTAGGAAGAGGGCTGCGGTCAAATTCAACCCCCACTTCATGAATATTGCCATTTTTGATTGGGAGGGAAAAATCGCCCCAAGTAGGTAGCTAGATTTTTCTATTTTTAGAGGGTGAATAGTTTTTGGAGTACTTTCTAATCCTTGCAACAAAAGCTCTTATCGATCATTCGCTTTAGACCCATGGATGCCCTTCTCTACCTCCCTCCCCATTACAACATTTTAAAGCCAACCCGGAGGGGGAGGACCACTAAAAATCTCTTTAACAAGTTTTGAACTTAATCTTTAAAAGGCTCTTAAAACGTTTATTTTAAGTTTTAACGAAAATTATCTCTTAAAACTTTAAGTTTAAGGTTTTTGACAAAAGAGAGCCTTTAAAACGTTGATTTTGAGGTTTTTGACGAAAAATTGTCTCTTAAAACGTTGATTTAGAGATTTTTTGACAAAAAATTGTCTCTTAAAACGTTGATTTTGAGATTTTTGATGAAAAATTGTCTCTTAAAACGTTGATTTTGAGGTTTTTCAAACGAAAACTTCTGACATTAAGTAAAACCTTTGAGTTTACAATACTAAAAGGTTAGGTAAAACAAAAAAAAATGTAATAAACTAAAGATTGAAATAAAAAAAAAAGGATTGTAAAATGAAAACTGTGATAAAGGAACCAGCCGATAGAGAGCTGAGCTCTCTGGCTGGACCAGAAATGTAGTTGTCAATCGAAGTTTTTATTATTATCTCTTAAAACGTTGATTTTTGACAAAAAATTTGTTCATTTTGACGAATAATTGGCTTTAATTTGTTGATTTCGCTTTGTTAATTAGTCAAATCAGTAGGTACTTAGGTCTAGGTACTTCGTACACTCACTTTTAAAACATTTTAGCGGGAAAAATTTTAAATTTCACCGCCTTTATGATATTAAAATAAAAAATTATTCATTTTAAAGTAATTTTGTTGTTTCGGTCATTTCTTAGTTGTTTTTAATTTAAAAATTAATCGTTTTAATAAAATTTAAGTAATAAATTGGATAAAAATGAAGGTTAACGATCGAGTCGGCGTTTTAGCCTAGAAGAGTAAATGAAGGGGCATAACTGCGGCACGTCTGACTTATCCGATTCCTCAAATTAGGAATTAAAAGTCGTTTTCGGATCAATTTTTGTTCCATTTTCGCGACGTGCGACTCGTTCGATTTCGACCGCCAGATCCCAAATTGGAGATTCCTCGACGAATCGACGGGACTCCCATCCAAACAGGAAAGCCGACACTCGAATAGTTTCTAACCTCCCTCACGAAAACACCGACGGGTAAGTTATTTATTTTCGGACGTTTTTCATCATTTCTTCAACTAATCAGTCATCCTCTCTTTGTCCTCTTCTCATTTTTCAGACTTCAAATGTCTCGACTTTTCTGACCTTTTTTTCATCTGTTTTCCCAAAGCGAATGCATTTTTAACGAAAATTATACAAGTATGATTCAAACAGTTTTAAAAGTTATTCATAATTTATTATCATACGATCTTTCAATTAATTATGGATTTAGAAGAAATCGTTTTATGCTCTTCGCTAAAGGCGTAAGTACGAGCCGATGGATTTCCATAGTTTTTTATTTCCCCACTGCGATGTTTCGTTTAAAATGCTTCAGAATTTGTTACATTTTTATGTATCTGAAGTTGCCTGTCAATTAAGTATTCTTGTGGACTGGCAAAGGTTTCTTGGACTTTAGGAGGTATTGCTTGAAAGAGAGGCATACCTCAGAATTGTATGTTTGGGGTGGTTTTTGGGGATTAAAGAGTATGAGTGTACCCTCAACCTAAATGGGACATTGTTTTCTTAGCTCCCTGTGGTCCGATTGACTTGAAATTTTCAGGGCTTTTTCTGACCATATTAAGGATGATTTGTGCCAAATTTCAATTCAATTGGTCCACAGGAAGCTGAGAAAACGTGATGACTCTTTTGGGTTTTGGGTCCACTCATACTGATGTCTCAGAATGCTGCCCTTTAAAGGGGAAATTAGGGAATTTGGTAGAGATTTTGGAAGATAAATGAGGGGTGGCTATTCTGGGGTGACTAGTTGGGTTCAATTATGGGTTTTTCGGGAGAGGCATATTTGGGGGTCAATAGGGGATATTAGGGGCAGAGAGTTAACAAGATGATGGGGGGGGGGTTGGCATTTGGGAGCGTGTAGGGGGAATTATGGGTAAAACAGTGAGCATTTTGGGGTATGGAGGTAATAGGAAGGGGAGGAGTTAAGAAGATAAGTGGGGGAGGGTCATGGAATTTGGGCTCGTGTAGGGGGAATTATGGGTAAAATAGTGAGTTTTTTGGGGTGTGGAGGTAATGGGAAGGAGGGGGGGGGATTGTCATGGTATTTGGGCTAGTTTAGGGGGAATCGTGGGTAAAATAGTGAGCATTTTGGGATATGGAGGTGATAGGAAGGGAGAGGAGTTAAGAAGGTAAGTTGGGGGTCATGGAATTTGGGAGCGTGTCGGGGGAATTATGGGTAAAATGTGAGTTTTTTGGGGTGTGGAGGTAATGGGAAGGAGGGTTGACATGGAATTTGGGCGAGTGTAGGGGGAAGTAAAGTAGTGAGCATTTTGCAGTATGGAGGTAATAAGAAAGGGGGGATCATGGAATTAAGGCTGGTATAGGGAGGTAAAATAGTGAACATTTTGGGGTATGGAGGTAATAGGAAGGGATGGGGGGGACGGTATATGGGTTTGGGGTATAAGAGACGGAAATAAGAACCTAATCTAATAATTGCTAGGGCCAGTTGAGGGTATTTGAGAAGAGGCAATGGGATGAAAATTAGGCAAGATTAAAAGGGGGGGGGGATTATAGAGGGAATAATAGGAGGGGGGTTAATTAGTGTTATAGTTGAATTAAGAAATAAATGTCCCATTGGTGGCATAAAGTCTGGTCATGGGGATAATTGGGGGGGGGGTCCATTTGTACAATCTGTACATCTTTATTAATTTATTATTTAAAAATGAATCCTCTTTAAAATTTAGATGTGACAAGTTATCTGATCCATCTTATCCAAGGGTTGGTGGGAAAAAAAAATCTGTTACATAACCAACTACTTTTGTGTATCAAGGATTAGTTTGAAGATTCGGGCTTAGCTTAAAACATCGATTAAACTTTAAAAGCAAAAGAAAATGTTAGCCAAATGATTTTTATTCTTATTTAATCTAATTTTGGTGTATTATTGGTGTATTAGTTGCATAAATTTAATGAATTTTGTAAAAATTGATGTGTAGTTACATAACTGATGCCATGTGCTTGATGTCTTTTGTCTTTTATTTCCGCAGGGCGTTGGTTATGGATGAGAAGCACAGAGTGAACGGTTCCGGCGTCTCGGACAGAGTGGCGATACTCGACGCGGGCGCCCAATATGGGAAACTTATCGACAGGACCGTCCGAGAATTATGTGTCGATACGGAAATTCTTCCTCTCGACACACCCGCCTTCACACTAAAAGAAGGAAGCTACAAGTAAGCCATGCTATAGCCAAGTTACCACCAAAAATCAGCGTCAATTGCTCAAAATTAAGCACCCACAAGCAGGGGCGGACTGGGACCTTAGGGTGTGGGTGGGTTTTCAGTTAAGGTCTATGTATTCACCGTTCTGTCCACCCGCCCTCCGGGCCAGTCCGCCCCTGCCCACAAGCATTTTTCTAATTATTAACGTTTGCAGAGCGATTATCATTTCTGGAGGGCCGAACTCAGTTTACGCAGAAGATGCTCCTCGTTATGATGCCGATATATTTAGGATAGGAATACCAGTTTTAGGAATATGCTATGGCATGCAAATGATGAATAAAGAATTCGGCGGTCATGTCGTGAGAAAGGACGTTCGCGAAGATGGCCAATTTAATATCGAAATCGATACTAAATGTATTTTATTCAAGTAAGCGTATTTAAATGTTTGTTTTATTTATTTTTATTGAATTTTCAGGGGTTTAGATAAAACACAAAGTGTTCTTTTAACGCATGGCGATAGTATTGATAAAGTGGCGGAGAATTTTAAGGTTGTGGCTCAGTCTGGGAATATCGTCGCTGGGATTGCGAATGACAAGTTGAGGCTTTATGGACTGCAGTTTCATCCCGAAGTCGATTTGACGACTCATGGGAAAATGATGCTTCATTCTTTTCTTTTTGAAGTGTCAGGACTGACGGGGAATTATACTCTTCAGAGTAGAGAGAGCGAATGTATCAAGTACATTCAGAAGGAAGTCGGCAAAAGTAAAGTTTTGGTATGTTGCTTTTTTGTGCGAAAATACGATTTAATTGGGGTTTTTCTAGCTGTTAATTAGTGGTGGTGTCGATTCGACTGTTTGTGCGGCTCTTCTTCATAAAGCGCTTGATAAAGAGCAAGTTTTGGCTGTTCATATTGACAACGGATTTATGCGGAAAGGGGAAAGTGCCAAAGTAGAGCAGTCGCTCAGGAAATTGGGGATCGACCTCAAAGTCGTGAACGGTGCGAAGCAGTTTCTTCATGGAACGACCACATTGCCTGCAGTCAAAGGGGATCCTACTTCTCGTTCTTCGGTCACTAAAATGCTGTGCATGACTTCAAACCCGGAAGAAAAACGTAAAATCATCGGCGACATATTTGTCAATATTGCCAACGATGTCATCACCGAATTAAAATTGAACATCGAAGACGTTTATTTGGCTCAAGGTACCCTCAGGCCCGATCTGATCGAATCCGCATCGTCGACCGTCAGCGGAAAGGCGCAAACTATCAAAACTCATCATAACGACTCGCATTTAATTCGGGTTTTACGAGAACAAGGACGAGTAGTTGAACCTCTCAAAGACTTTCACAAAGATGAAGTATGAAAAACCAATTTTTTTTGTTCATAAACTAATATTTTTTTTAGGTGAGGATATTAGGTCAAGAATTAGGACTTCCTACGGATATCGTCATGAGGCATCCTTTCCCCGGCCCTGGACTGGCTATCAGGGTCTTATGTGGAAGCGAACCGTATATTGAGAGGGATTTTTCAGAAACTCAAGTTCTTGTCAAAATAATCGTCGATTATGAGCAAATGGTTCAAAAAGTAAGAAAGAGAAAGTTGGTGATGGGAAACTATGATAGTTTTGACATATTATCGTCTATGATTGCTTTTTTTCGAGGATTTGGGTCATTTTTAGCCAGAAAATTGAGGCTTTATAAGAATGTAGGGGTTTTTTAAATGAAAAATAATTTCTGTTCAATTCAGGGCTCTTAGTCTCTACCACCTCCCATCACTTTCCTCGGCTCTCCACCACCTCCCATCACTTCCCTCGGCTCTCCACTACCTCCCATCACTTCCCTTAACCCTCCACCACCTCCCTTGACCCTCCACCACCTCCCATCACTTCCCTCGACCCTCCACCTCCTCTCACCACTTTCCTTAACCCTCCACCACCTCCCATCACTTCCCTCGACCCTCCACCTCCTCCCATCACTTCCCTTAACCCTCCTCCTTCTCCCATCACTTCCCTTAACCCTCCACCACCTCCCATCACTTCCCTTAACCCTCCACCACCTCCCATCACTTCTCTTGACCCTCCATATCCTCCCACCACTTCCCTTAACCCTCCACCACCTCCCATCACTTCCCTTGACCCTCCACCTCCTCCCTCCATTTCCCATTACTTCCCTTGACCCTCCACCACATCCCTTGACCCCCACCACCTCCCACCACATCCCTTGACCCCCACCACCTCCCTTGACCCTCCACCTCCTCCCACCACTTCCCTTAACCCTCCACCACCTCCCATCACTTCCCTCGACCCTCCACCACCTCCCATCACTTCCCTCTACCCTCCACCTCCTCCCATCACTTCCCTCCACCATCCACCTCCTCCCATCACTTCCCTTAACCCTCCACCACCTCCCATCACTTTACTATCGATAGTTTCCATCACTAAAAACTATCAGTACCAATCATATTCTACAAATTCATTTTCCAGAAACATGCACTTTTAAATCGTGTTGAAAGTGCTACGAATGATGAAGAAAGAGCTCAACTTCAAGCAGTATCCAGAAAACAGCAGCTAGCTGCTACCGTCTTGCCTATTAGAAGTGTTGGAGTACAAGTAATTAATTTGACTTCGAATTTTCATTTTTCTAACATTTTGTTTTCAAGGGCGATTCACGAAGTTATAGCTACGTCGTCGGCATTTCTTGCCAGAAAGAGCCAGATTGGCAAGATTTAATGATATTATCGAAATTAATCCCTAAAGTTTGCCTGAATGTAAACCGAGTCTGTTACATCGCTGGGAATCTCGTCAAAGACCCGATTGTGGACATAACTCCGACTTATCTGACGACTCACGTACTTGCGACGATCAGACAGGCTGACCATTTAGCGACGCAGGTTTTATATAATAGCGAATACATGTCCAAAATATCGCAAATGCCTATTATTCTCCTCCCACTCCATTTCGACCGAGACACTGCTCAGAGAGTCCCCTCGTGCCAGAGATCGATCGTCATACGTCCTTTTATAACCAGAGATTTTATGACCGGAATCCCGGCCGTACCTGGCGTCCATTTACCAGTCGAAGTAAGTTTTCCTTCATTTTTATTTATTTAATTTATCCTTTTTTTTATCTTTTCAGATTGTCCAAAAGATGATTTTAGAGGTAGGTTCAATCCCTGGCATTTCACGAGTTCTGTACGATTTGACGGGTAAGCCGCCCGGTACGACAGAATGGGAGTGATCGTTTCTAGCACAATGTGTTGTACATAATTTTCTTTTGTGATTAAATTTTTTAAGTAATCGATTTTTATTTAAATTTTTGAGGACTTAAAAAAGTTATCATGTACTTGAGAAGTATATTTTGTGAATTAACAGAAAACTTAGCAATGCAATAACCTTTTTTTTTGCTTTTTATTAAATTTTTTTCCATATTTTCATGTTATAATTTAACCCAAAAAATGCTGGACATCAATTTCTATCCAGTCATAGTCGAAATATTTTTTTTAACACCTTTTCTCAGTGAATTGGGCTCCAAAAAAACAATATTTTTGACTCATTTTCAAATTTTCTGGATGCATCAAAAGTCGAGTAGAGCGATCTCAAATTTTATATAAAACCAAATTGAAAGTTTTCTGTTTCGTGCACATTATATTTTTAGATATAGAAATAAAAGAGACAGTTAAAATCTGATTTATTCACTATCATTTTATGTACTAAATTTATTTATTTCGGTCTCTGTTTATATGTAAATAAACTACAGTAATTTATATGAAATAACCTCCTGGCTGTAATTGGAAAGGAAGCGATCTTTTTTTTCTTTTTCTGTTGAAAAAAAATTTTTTTGTTAAGATTTTTAATTGAATTATTACAATATTTGATAATTGTTTTATTTTTAATTATTTCCCTTTGGTGGTTCTAGAGCCACTATTCTGAATACAAAGAGCTCTTCTCTAGTATGACTTCCCCTCAATAGTTGATGTCACATGGAGGAAAACTATGGGAATGCCAAGGTACCTCTTGAAGAAATTAAATGCCGCAGGAGGGCCAACATAAAGGGAGAAAAAAGAAAATTCACACACCAGAAAGATTTACAAAACAAAACTGGTCCTAGCCCACTAATAGTAGTTCACCATTCTAGAAGCTTTCCCCTGGACTTGGGACCAGGCTAGGATGAAGAAAATCATATAAAAAGCTCTTCTCCAGTCGTAAGTCCCCTTGATATTCAACAAGAGAGAACCCACACTGGAGGAAAACTAATCACAATTCGATTTGTATCCTCAAGAAAACAACAACCTGGAAATTCATTAAATTAGCAAAAAAAGGAAATTTTACAAAACGCCTAAGTATGAGACCCCACGCATAAGAACTCATACTGGAGGACATCTAAAGTTTGAAGAAAAGTGAAGATTCCATGCATCAAAGGTAAAGGAAGAAATAGATACAAAAAGCTCTTCTCTAGTATGAGACCCCTCGAAAGTAAACGACACAAGAGAACCCATACTGGAGGAAAACTGATTATAAGTTCAACATTCATCTTGAGGTTCTATCTACATAACAGAAATGACATTAACAAAATGTAATTACCCTTGGTTGTCACACAGAAGAGAAGCCACGCTGGAGGAAAACTAAAAGTGGCTTCCATTGATGAAATAATTGATACAACAAGCTCTTCTCCAGTGTGAGTCCTCTTGGTAGGTTATGACAAGAGAGAACCCACACTGGAGAAAAACCAATTATAATTAGTGCAAAGATCTGTAACTTAGTATATTCACAAGGAGTCATCCATCCAGAAGCATCCTTATTGCCTCCCCCAAAACTATATCTGGAAATAGGTGGTCGTTGGTGGGGCCTCGTGTACCCACGTGGTATATTTGAGACTTGCGCACGTATAATAAAGGAGTTTCATAACTTCAAACCGAGTTTTCTTGAAAAAGCTAAATTTTGTCTTCCTGGAAACGAAATAAAAGAAAACGTCGGTAAAGTCGTGGGTCGAAATCTTCTGGAACTTCAGATTTTTTTCTCATTTATTTAAGAATCTGAAAATGTTTATTAATTCGGTAAACATAGCTGCAATGTAGATAAATTTAAGTAAAATTTAAAAAATTAAATTAATAAAACCTACTTTTGACGAAGGTTAGCTTTCCGGAAAAACGACGCTTGGGTCTGTCTAGGCTGCGGTGTTTAATAAATAAATATTAAATTATAAATATCGAGTTTCTAAGGTGTTGCAGCTGAAAAATTGAACTTACAGAAACATGAGGTTAGTGATGAAGTAAATGGGTAAAATCACAGAGAAGACCGTCTTCTCTGAGGGTAAAATGCGAGGTATAAAATGTAAAAATAACCCCACGTGGCACCTACATAGATAATGCGTGCCATAATGGTCATAATTGGGTTTTTTAAATTTATTTTTCTTCATTTTCTTGCCTTGTTGACATCTGAAGATTGACATTTGAAATAAACACATCGTTGTTGCTTTTTCCATTTGTTTTTAGGATTTGTTCGCCCTAAACTTGCAGACGGTTGGCGACCCTGAGCGGTTTTGGCGGGAGAAATGGATTTGAAAAGTGAAGAGATCATGGAATGGGATGAGCCGCTTCTTTTTAAAAACGTTCTCGATTGGGAAATTCTAAAATGGAAAGAAAAAGACTGGAGGGATCTTCTGGACAAAAGCGAAACTCAACATTATTTTAGGAAAGGAGATTTTTCATGTGGCCACGTAGGTTTTTAGCAACTTTGGTTCCTAATTCCATGTAAATTGTAGCTTCATGGGAATGTATAATATAATATATAATTATAGGTATTATATAATAAGTATATATTATTCTCTAGCTCCATGAAAATTGCCATAGAGCTTATTCCTTGCTGCATTAACTAACTTTTGACGTATGACCTACTATTCCATCATCCTTCCAGGAGCCTCAGTGGGAAAGAAAATGTGAAACTGAAAAAATGAAAATGTCCGAATTCCTTGACCTTTTTTTCAACTCCGACCTGAACGACCGATGGTACTATTTCGACTACAAACATTTATTCGAATGTCAAGAAGATTTTAAAAACTTGGTAACCTAAAATAACCTAAGCAAATAAATAATTTTCAAAAGGATTTCTCTTGGAAATGCGTCGGTTTGGACCTAAAAGCGACCGACTCTACAATTTGGATGGGAACCAAAGGAGCCCACACTCCATGCCATGTGGACACCTACAGTTGTAATTTTGTCGCCCAAATCTATGGAAGGTAAATAAATAAAACTTGGGACCAAATAATTCTGTTTCTTAGAAAAAAGTGGATTTTAATTAATCCTGATGAAAATGACAAAATGAAACCAACAAGGGTGCCATATGAAGAATCAAGTATATACAGCGATATCAATTTTTTTTGCAGTTGCTCACCTTTTCCTGGCAAGTTTGTTTTTAGTGTTTCCAAAATAATCAATTTTTTAGACATAAAAGAAGGAAAAGCTATCATTTTGGAGCCTGGAGACGTTCTTTATGTTCCAAATAAATGGTGGCATTTTGTCCAAAATGAGAGCTCGGCGATCAGCATCAATACTTGGGTGCCATTACATTCCGACAGTGTTGACAACGTTAAGGAGTCTTTGGTCAAACTTTTCGTTTCAAATATCATCGACAGAATGTCAAAAAGCGAGACTGATGACATATTGAATCCAAATGAAGTAAAAATGAATAAATAAAATAAAAAATTAATTACTTTTTAGGACATATTGGGACAAAACGACTTGAAATCGAACATTTCAGAATTAGAATTTTGCATACGAAAAGCGGAAAAGCCAAAAAATAAAAATTTTAGTGCGCACCATCTCAAAGTTCACACCATCAAGTCCTTGGAGGGTTCGAAAATCGACGGATTTAGACGAAAATGTACACAGAAGACAAAAGCCAAGGATGCAAAGTTAGTGAAAAAAGTAATAAACGCGTTTTGCCATCCTGATGTTATCGACATGGTTTATGAAAAAATAAAAGCTCAGGATTAGTGTAAACTTTAAAATATATTTTAATACAAAATTATAACAAAAAAGATATATCTTTATTACCTCTTCTTGTCTAATTCTTCGATCAACAATATGAGTTTCTGCCTTGCCTTTTTATTGCTTTGACAAGCACAGGAGACTAGAGCGATTAACTGTTTGCTGGTGTATTCCTAAAAAATATCAAACTTCAAAATTGCCAGAAGAATCAGTGGCGTCGCCAGGATATCTTAGGCTCTAACTTATCCCCTCCCCCCTACACTAAAGCTTCAGCAGAATCAGGGGCGGACTGGGACCTTAGGGTGTGGGTGGGTTTTCAGTTAAGGGGGCTCCCGGATGATTGGGGGGGGGGCAAAAAATTTTAACTGAAAATTGGCTTTTAGAAAAAAAATATTCAGCAAAAACAGAGGTTCCCAAACTTTTTCACAGTGCGCCCCCTTTTAAACAAATTAAATCCTTTGCCCCCCCCCCAATGTTTTGAATGTTAACTTTGAGGTTTTTGGATGAAATTTGGGGTTTAAAATGTTGATTTTAACGGTTTTTGACAAAAATATTTCCTCTTATAATCATGATTTTGAGGTTTTTGACAAAAAATTGTCAATTTAAAGTTGATTTTGAGGTTTTTTTGACGAAAATTATGCATCACAAATGTTGATTTCGAGGTTTTTTGTCGAAAATTTGGCTTTACAAATGTAAGTTGAATATGAGGTTTTTGAACGAAAATTATGCATCACAAATGTTGATTTCGAGGTTTTTTGTCAAAAATTTGGCTTTACAAATGTAAGTTGAATATGAGGTTTTTGGACGAAAATTAGGCATCATAAATGTTGATTTCGAGGTTTTTTGACCAAAATTGGGCTTTAAAAGTGTTGATTTTGAGGTTTTTGGACGAAAATTAAGCATCATAAATATTGATTTCGAGGTTTTTTGACCAAAATTAGGCTTTAAAAGTGTTGATTTTGAGGTTTTTGGACGAAAATTAGGCATCATAAATGTTGATTTCGAGGTTTTTTGACTAAAATTAGGCTTTAAAAATGTTGATTCGAGGTTTTTTGGACGAAAAAAAATGCACTTAAAACGTTCATTTTGAGATTTTTTGCACAAAAATTGGTCTTACAACATGATTTGAGATTTTGACGAAAAATTGTCAATTTAAAGTGATTTTGAGTTTTTTGACAAAATTAGGCAATTATAAATGTTGATTTGAGGGTTTTTTGTTTTGTTTTTTTGACAAAAATTTAGCTTTAAAATGTGATTTTGAGGTTTTGGACGAAAATTAGGCATCTTAAATATTGATTTCGAGGTTTTTTGACAAAATTAGGCTTTTAAATGTTGTTTTGAGGTTTTTGGACGAAAATTTGGCTTCATACATGTTGATTTCGAGGTTTTTTGACGAAAATTAAGCTTTAAAAATGTTGATTTTGAGGTTTTTGATGAAAAATTGGCTTTTAAATGTCGATTTTGAGGTTTTTGGACGAAAATTAGGCTTCATAACTGTGATTTCAAGGTTTTTTGACAAAATAGGCTTTAAAAATGTGATTTTGAGGTTTTTGACGAATTTTTGGGGATATTTGCACACAAAAAAAATCTTGAGTTTTCCCCACCCCCCCTGGGACAGCTTACGCCCCCCAGTTTGGGGCCACTGAGGAAAATAACGGCAAAACGACCCGCGCCTCTACGTATTTGCGGGTGGTCTGTCCAACGGGCCAGTCCGACCCCTGAACAGAACCCATTAGCGACGCCACTAGTGAGAGCAACAAAGTATTAGCATTCAAAACTGATTAATTACCTGATGTTCTTTAATCCATTTTTCTAAATATTCCTCTTCAGGATGGTAATAAACTCTAATATAAGATTCAACAAATTCTTTATGCGGTAGCGGATGTATCTGACATTTTTTAACAAGTTTCTCTTCAATTTGTGCAAAGTCGAACTGCATAAGGCCTCGACCTCCTCCAGAGCATTTTTTTGAGGAAGCAAAACTACAATAAAAATATATAATAATAATAATAATAATAATAATAATAATAATAAAATATTACCCTTCAACGAATATATTGGACATAAGCAATATTAAACAGTCCCATATCACTTTTAATGCTGCTTCCGGGACAAAGATGTTTTTCTTGACTTCTTTCAAACGTTTATCAAACAATTCGATATCCTATAAACAATTATAAAAGAATCTATTTTATTTCTATACTTACATCTAACATAAAATCGACATATTTACTATGATGATTCATAACTTCTTTGACTTCCCAGTCGACTTTTGACATCATCGCTAAAGTCTGTTTGATGTCGACAGTCCTCCATGATACGCAGGCGTAAACTGATTTCCTTACATCGTTAATAATCGGGATGGTCTTTTAAAAAAAATTAAATAATAAAAAAACTTTTTAATTTATCAACCTGGCTGTAAAATTGATTCAAGTTAAGAGAAGAAGTGCTTTGAGGTGGGACAAGTTTTTCTAAATAAGGCTTTAGCAAAGTGTATTCTTGAGCTAAGAAAATAAGAGATTCGACAGCCACAACTCGCTCGCTCAAGCCATAAAGAGTGTTTGGAGTATTGAGATTCACCATTGGAGAAATCATAGCTCTGAAAATCTTTAAAAAAAGGTGTCACTAGAAGGAGAAATGATAAAACAAACCTTATTAGCTTCTTCTTGTTCCTCATTGGTTTGTATAAGACTTTCTTTTATCCGGACTAAAACAGAAAGAAGTTTCGAAGACGACGAATTCCCGCATAAAGTCGCCTAAATCTAAATTTAATCACTAAAGCGATCATTATGTTTACTTACGGGCATGTCTGAGCTAAAGAATGAATGGACGGTGTAGAGGTAGTATTCAAAAAGTTGGACCAATGCGACGATTACTTCGGATGAAATGGATTTTAAAAGGCGGGCCATTTGTAAATATTTTCCGCACGATCTTAAGACTGTGAGGGTCGTGTTTGAGAGTAAAGGACCTTTGCTTTTTCTCGGCTTGCTCTCCTCTTCTTCTTCGCTGTCATCGCTGTAGTAAACCATACCGTCATCCTGAAAAAGATGGTCTTTAAATAGTCTACAATGGGAAATCTTCCCAAAAAGGTTCCAAGTTTGCCTAAAAAATGACTTTATTTGGCCAAAAGTAACAGGATTTAAACACTGGAAACCCTATTTAAAAAGAAAAAATAGAAAAAAAATTTACGGGAATGTTTTCCATGATGTTTTCTTCTCTTGGATCGACTTGGAATCTGGAATCGAATGGAGTGCCTGCGTCCGGATTTGGAAATCGAGTGAAAAAGTTGATTCCCGTCGAGCTACTATCGAATGAGCTATCCAGCCTTGAGGAGACACCAGCGCATTGCTCCACACTTATACGAATCCCTCGAAATTCCTTAAAAAAACAAACAATAAATATTTTTAAACTTAAATTTTTGTTTACTTCTAAATGAAGGAGGGAAAAGTCGCTTCTGACAGGGCATTGAGTCCAAGCTTCGTTTTCTAAAAAGACCTTCAAATCGTCCATCCTGGCCGAATGGTACGAAATAAAATAGTCGCTACTTTTCGTCCGAATCGATGAAGTAACTTCTTCAGATTCGCTGTCGCAAAACTCCTCTCCGATTTGCGTAAGCCTATAACCTCTCGATAATCAAACACGAAAATTATAAACGAAATACCGATGTAGGATGCCGAGGACTTGTAAAAAATCGTCGATTTTAAAAAAGGAAAGATCTGCGGCCATTACAAGCAAGCTCACTCGAGTCTGCACATCGTGCCAGAGACGCGAATAACCTTTGTGGAGCTTCTTTTTTATTTGCTCTTCATTCAAATTTGACTCAAAATCATCATCTGAAAATGTAAATAAAGAAACTCCTTAATAAGAAGGTGAGGTTGGGGGGTGGTGGGTTGAATTGGAGGAAGTGATGGGAGCAGAGAGTCGTAATTCATATGTTTTAGCCTTGTGAATTTATTCATATTTATGAATATGAATGCGCCCAACCACCAAATCAACATATGTAGAGCCTAATTTTCGTCCAAAAACCCCAAAATCAAATTTTTAAGAGCGATTTTTTGTCAAAAACCTCAAGATCGAGGTTTTAAGAGCCATTTTACGTCAAAACTCAAAATCAAGGTTTTAAGAGCCAAATTTTCGTCAAAAACCTCAAAATCGACATTTTTAAAGCCTAATTTTCGGATAAAAGTTTTAAAATCGACTTTCAAGAGAAATTTTTTTTGTCAAAAACCTCAATAATACTTCAAAATCAACGTTATAAGTGCAATTTCTTTTGTCAAAAATTTCAAAATCAACATTTTAAAGCCCAATTAATTTTCTTCTTCTTTTCTCACCAAATATTCTCAAAAGTTATATTCAAAACTTTGCTCTTAAAACCTTGATTTTGGGGTTTTTGGACGAAAATTATTCTTTAGAAATGTTGATTGGGAGGTTTTTGACGAAAAATTGGCTTTAAATCTCGATTTTGAAGTTTTTGACGACAATTTGGCTCTTAAACCCTTTATTTTGAGGTTTTGACGTGGCTCTTGAAACCTCGATTTTGGGGGTTTTGGATGAAAATTAGGCTTTACAAATGTTGATTTTGATGTTTTTGACGAAAATTGGCTTTGAATCTTGATTTTGTGGTTTTCGGACGAAAATTTGGCTATGCCAATGTTGAATTGGAGGTTTTGACGAAAAGTGGGTCTAAAAACCTTCATTTTGAGGTTTTTGGACGAAAATTAGGCTTTTAAAATGTGTATTTTGATGTTTTTGATGAAGAATTGGCTTTAAAAATGTGTATTTTGATGTTTTTGAAGAAGAATTGGCTTGTATTTTGATGTTTTTGATGAAGAATTGGCTTTAAAACCTTGATTTTGAGTTTTGACGTAAAATGGCTCTTAAAACCTCGATCTTGAGGTTTTTCATGAAAAATCGCTCTTAAAAACTTGATTTTTGGGTTTTCGGACGAAAATTAGGCTCTACATATGTTGATTTTGATGAAAAATAGCCTTAAAATGTGTGAATCCGAGTGTGGATTGATGAGTGAGAGGGGAAGGTTGGGGTGATGGGGGAGTTGAGGGAAGTGATGGGAGGGGGGAGGGATGAGGAGGTGATGAATATGTTATGGGAGTTGGGAAGCTTTGGGAGGTAGGGGGAAGACAGGGATGGGAGGTGAGGAGTAAGCAGGGGACTGATGGTGGGAGATGTGGGGGAATAGGGAAAAGTGATGGGGGTATGGGATTAGAATAGGGGTACTTGTCCAGTATAGAGGCCTATAGAGCCCCAACTTTTTGAGATTTTTTTTTTACCTTTTCTGTCTTTTGCATTTTTCTGATGCCAGGCCACAACCTGATGATAACTCAAGACGATAACCCATAAAGATTTACATAAAGTAAGCAGACATGGGATAAAATTTTCTTCCAAAACTTCCTAAAAAAAGGAAATGAGTCCATAACCCAGAAGAATATGGTCATACTTTGCACATTTCCGAATACTGAAGTTCTTGAGAGATTCGCTGATTGGTGAACGAATGGACAACATTGGAAGCCGTTGTTTGCACCGCTGAAGTAAAATGCATCGGAAATTGATCCATAGCGACTTGCGTCTTTCCCAGCAAAGAATACGCAGACTGGAGCTTCTCATAGACATTTTCATCAAAACCACGACACATCTAGAAACATCAGTAAAAACCCGTCGATAAACCTAAAAAGTCCTACTTCGGCCAATTTATTGTCCAGCTTTTCTTCTGCCATTTCTAAAGTTTCTTTCAGTTTAAGGCTTAGAGCAGCGACACATGAAAAATGCTTATAAGTACTCGCCACATTCTGGCATTCAAGAAGCAAAGCGATAGCACTCGGGTAATCCCCGGTGTTCAAAAGCTCACGAAGTTTAGATTCAGTTTTATGCAAAGTTTTGATCGTATTTAAATAATAAAGAAGCTTCTGCGCCAACGTCCTTTTCCGATAGTTGGCCAAAATGCCCAGACTTGCTGTCGTAAAATGTCGAGTGGCGACACCAAGTTTAAATCTTCCGTTTTTAACTCCACTTAAAACTTGATCCACTTCATTTTGGATTTGAGTTATTCTATAAATTAAGTAATAATTAGACACACAATTTTGAGATTTTACCTTTCAAATTCTTCTTGGCAAGCTGATTGTTTTTCGAGGATCATCTGCAGGACGTGATTTGAGACGACCAATTGTTGCTCTTTTAAATATTTGAGGCCGGATTCAATTTTGTCCATGTCGGATGAAGCGAATTTCTAAAATTGATGTCAGCGGAATGATAGGAATGATGACGTACCTCAAGCTCGTATCTTCCAAGATCGAATTCGCTTTCGGATGCGAAATACTTTGGATCGATGCTTTCCAGAATTTCCTGATCGGACGGTCGCTCCTCCTTGGTGCCGCTGACAGTCGCATCTTTAGTCTCGACTTCGACTTGAGTCTCTTCAATCGGAAATCCGACAATCGGAATTTTTGAATTGTTCTAAAATAACAGCTTTAAAACGGAAATTGATAATTTTTCCTTACAGGAAGATGTATCAAGTCTAAAAACTTGGTTTTTAGCTCGTCCATTCGAAAATTAGGCCCAGCCATCGTGTCATAGATTATTATACATTTTTACAGCTATTTTAACGTCATTCAACGATGAAATTATGATTAGGTGGTTAAATTATAAATAAAAATTAAAGAGAAGCAATTAAAACCATTGTTGTAACCTCTGTGTTAAGGTTATGTTCTTATTTGCACGTTGACTCTTAAAAGTTGTGACGTCGTACTTAAAAATGGATAACTGAAATTTTCATAATCGACAAATTTCATCCAAAAAACGGGGCAGCCTAATAGAACTACAGTTCAGCCAGACTATAGTGTGTGGTGGAATAACGGGACACAGGTCAGCCCAGTGAAGAGGAACAACGGGACACAGGTCAGCACGGTAAAGAGGAACAACGGGACACAGGTCAGCACGGTAAAGTGGAACAACGGGACACAGGTCAGCCCAGTAAAGTGGAAAAAAAGGACACAGGTCAGCCCAGTAAAGTAGAACAACGGGGCATAGGTCAACCCAGTAAAGTGGAACAACGGGACACAGGTCAGCACGGTAAAGTGGAACAACGGGACACAGGTCAGCCCAGTAAAGTGGAACAACGGGACATAGGTCAACCCAGTAAAGTGGAACAACGGGACACAGGTCAGCACGGTAAAGAGGAACAACGGGACACAGGTCAGCACGGTAAAGAGGAACAACGGGACACAGGTCAGCACGGTAAAGAGGAACAACGGGACACAGGTCAGCCCAGTAAAGTGGAACAACGGGACATAGGTCAACCCAGTAAAGTGGAACAACGGGACACAGGTCAGCACGGTAAAGTGGAACAACGGGACACAGGTCAGCACGGTAAAGTGGAACAACGGGACACAGGTCAGCCCAGTAAAGTGGAACAACGGGACATACGTCAACCCAGTAAAGTGGAACAACGGGACACAGGTCAGCACGGTAAAGAGGAACATCGGGACACAGGTCAGCACGGTAAAGAGGAACAACGGGACACAGGTCAGCACGGTAAAGTGGAACAACGGGACACAGGTCAGCCCAGTAAAGTGGAACAACGGGACATAGGTCAACCCAGTAAACTGGAACAACGGGACACAGGTCAGCACGGTAAAGAGGAACATCGGGACACAGGTCAGCACGGTAAAGAGGAACAACGGGACACAGGTCAGCACGGTAAAGAGGAACAACGGGACACAGGTCAGCCCAGTAAAGTGGAACAACGGGACATAAGTCAACCCAGTAAACTGGAACAACGGGACACAGGTCAGCACGGTAAAGAGGAACAACGGGACACAGGTCAGCACGGTAAAGTGGAACAACGGGACACAGGTCAGCCCAGTAAAGTGGAACAACGGGACACAGGTCAGCACGGTAAAGTGGAACAACGGGACACAGGTCAGCCCAGTAAAGTGGAAAAAAAGGACACAGGTCAGCCCAGTAAAGTAGAACAACGGGGCATAGGTCAACCCAGTAAAGTGGAACAACGGGACACAGGTCAGCACGGTAAAGTGGAACAACGGGACACAGGTCAGCCCAGTAAAGTGGAACAACGGGACATAAGTCAACCCAGTAAACTGGAACAACGGGACACAGGTCAGCACGGTAAAGAGGAACATCGGGACACAGGTCAGCACGGTAAAGAGGAACAACGGGACACAGGTCAGCACGGTAAAGAGGAACAACGGGACACAGGTCAGCCCAGTAAAGTGGAACAACGGGACATAAGTCAACCCAGTAAACTGGAACAACGGGACACAGGTCAGCACGGTAAAGAGGAACAACGGGACACAGGTCAGCACGGTAAAGTGGAACAACGGGACACAGGTCAGCCCAGTAAAGTGGAACAACGGGACATAAGTCAACCCAGTAAACTGGAACAACGGGACACAGGTCAGCACGGTAAAGAGGAACATCGGGACACAGGTCAGCACGGTAAAGAGGAACAACGGGACACAGGTCAGCACGGTAAAGTGGAACAACGGGACACAGGTCAGCCCAGTAAAGTGGAACAACGGGACATAAGTCAACCCAGTAAACTGGAACAACGGGACACAGGTCAGCACGGTAAAGAGGAACATCGGGACACAGGTCAGCACGGTAAAGAGGAACAACGGGACACAGGTCAGCACGGTAAAGAGGAACAACGGGACACAGGTCAGCCCAGTAAAGTGGAACAACGGGACATAAGTCAACCCAGTAAACTGGAACAACGGGACACAGGTCAGCACGGTAAAGAGGAACAACGGGACACAGGTCAGCACGGTAAAGTGGAACAACGGGACACAGGTCAGCCCAGTAAAGTGGAACAACGGGACATAAGTCAACCCAGTAAACTGGAACAACGGGACACAGGTCAGCACGGTAAAGAGGAACATCGGGACACAGGTCAGCACGGTAAAGAGGAACAACGGGACACAGGTCAGCCCAGTAAAGTGGAACAACGGGACATTAGTCAACCCAGTAAACTGGAACAACGGGACACAGGTCAGCACGGTAAAGAGGAACATCGGGACACAGGTCAGCACGGTAAAGAGGAACAACGGGACACAGGTCAGCACGGTAAAGAGGAACATCGGGACACAGGTCAGCACGGTAAAGAGGAACAACGGGACACAGGTCAGCACGGTAAAGTGGAACAACGGGACACAGGTCAGCACGGTAAAGAGGAACATCGGGACACAGGTCAGCACGGTAAAGAGGAACATCGGGACACAGGTCAGCATGGTAAAGAGGAACAACGGGACACAGGTCAGCACGGTAAAGTGGAACAACGGGACACAGGTCAGCCCAGTTAAGTGGAACAAATTGACACAGGTCAGCCCAGTAAAGAGGAACAACGAAACACAGGTGAGCACGGTAATGTGGAACAACGGGACACAGGTCAGCCCAGTAAAGTGGAACTAATTGACACAGGTCAGCCCAGTAAAGAGGAACAACGGGACATAGGACAACCCAATAAAGTGGAACAACGGGACACAGGTCGGCCCAGTAAAGTGGAACAACGGGACACAGGACAGCCCGAGTAACAACAGAACTGTATATTTCATCCTATAGTGTCTAGCAGAAAAATGGGACACATTTCAGCCACAGCATAGTGTCTAGACTCTAGTGGAACAACGGGACACAGGTCCGCATACAGTTCCACTTTTACTCCTCTCCTGAACATTTTGAATTTTCCACTACCAGTTTTACTTATTATTCATCTACAAAATTCTTAAAGTGAACTCTGTTGTAATAGACAAAAAATTTCTTAGGTAAAATATGCAGAACATAAATTTTATTTTAATAATAAAAGCTCATCGTTTTCAATCTCCATAATCGATTTCAGTTTCGGCCGCGTTAAAACCAGGTGGCGGAGGAGCGTTCGCCTCTTTTGGCGTAATCGTGACAAAGTCGAGGTTCTTCAGCTGCGGTATCAAGCTTATAACATGCTGGCGGTAAAACGGTATCGTCTCTACCGGACAGCCATGAAGTGTCAACGTCTTCAACTTCTTAAGACACCTCAACATCCCGACGTTCGAAAGAGAATTAATACAGTTCCCGTGCAAATATAAAATTTTCAAATTCGTAAATTTAAGCAAATCCTGTTCAAAACAGATTAGTGTAATTTAAAGGGAAAAGATAATACCTCATGTATTTCTTTAATATTGTTAAAAGAGAAATCAAGCCATTGCAGTTGATTGGGCGCTTCTAGCAATGTGTTAACAAAACAAGTGATGAATTGCATGCTTTCCAGGCTGTTATTGTTAAGCCAAAGTGCACTTGAGACGATTCTTCCCGATGGTCCTCGTACAACATCTTTGCCGACCCTCATAACTCTCGGCCGAGCACCTTCCAGATCTTACCAACCAATAAATGAACATCTTTTAAAGAACTTACCATCCAAATGTTTTAATTTCCGAAACGAATAATCAGCGGGCATCGTATTTGAAACGTCGATGTCATTATTAATGACAAGTTCGTCCCCAGTTGACGTACCTCGAGCCATTTAGAATTTTAAAATTTTAACAAAAAGTTCCCCTAAGAAATTTAGATTTTATGAATCATATTGGCTACATAATGAAAAATATGATTAAATAAAACGAAAAATTGGACTTATAAATGATTTTTATTATTAAATTATTTTTTCTTTTTTGACTTTTGATGGGTGTCTCCTTGGTCTCCTTCAGGTCTCGGTTTTTGCCATTGGAGGGGTTTGCATCTGTACATCGGCCATGGGGGTACGGTGACTATAGCAGCAAGAGCAAAGCCAGCACCGACAATGTAAACGGTTTGGGAAAATTGTTGAATTATGTAGCCCCAAATTAATCCAACAACCTGAAATAAAGAACAAAAGTAATCAATAATGGCAAATGTGTGATCAAAAATTTCCCTTATTTGTTTAAATTTCCGTTTCCAGGAGAAGAAACCCTCATTATTGTTAAAGAAAAAAAAAATCAAAATTTCCCTTTTCAACACTATTTTATTCTGCTTCCTCTATTTTGTCACATTTCGGTTTTGGTGGCGTGGCTTGCAATGGAAATGCTGAATAGCCCGTGTGCAATATAACAAAAATTTCCCTCTTTTCTTTAAATTTCCCTTTTTTCAGGAGAAAGAAATTTCCCTCAGTTAATACAGCACTGCTATTAAGTACCAACCATATACCATTATGGTTCTATGGACATCACTTCAAAAATTATCGTGATACCCAATGAAATCTATGCAACATCAAGTGAATCAGACACATAGTCAACAGCAGCAAGCAGGCTTGCCAACCATCCGCCAATCTTTCTCGTTGAATCTTGGCTAATGCCAATTTTTGTCTAAGTAACTTTTAACTTAGCTGTCAATACTTACACCAAAAAGAGTGATAATAATCCTAGAAAACTTCTCAGCCTTATGCTGCCCGTCAAAATCCTACAAGAATTATAATGTTGATCAATAAATAAAGGCGAAAATAATTGAATTTACCATGTGCGAAGGAAAAGATTTAAAAAAATCCATTTTTTGATTTCTGATAGATACACGTCTGTCAAAATTCTCTTTTAGCGTTCACTGTTTACCGGCAGGTTGGCAACGGTGCCAAAATTTCTCTTTTGTACACAATTTTTCCCGCTTTTCCCTCTTTTCCAAAGAAGCTGACAAATAAAAAAAAATTAATTAAAACGAAAAATTTCTGTTAAAAAACGTTATTTGTGGAGTATTTCGCAATGCATAATTAATTTTCTTGTTCCAAACAATTTTCCCCTTTTCCTAAATTTTCTTAAAAAATTGTGCAAAAAGGATGAAATACGTGAAATTTTCGTTAACATTTTTGAAAATCGGTGAATGTAAAAATTAGTGATAAAATAAAAATTTTCCTTTTTCCCTCCCTAACGAAAAAATTTCCCTCGATATTGCAGCACTGATTCAAGCACTGACGTCACCCACCGCGTGACATGATTACTCTATCAAAAAGTTTAATTTTTTCTATTATTTCGTTTAAAAAGAATCAATTAATTAATTAATTTATAAAACGAATAAAAAATTAATCGTTTCCAGTATTTATTTAAAATAAAAAATAAAATGAATTTTTTGGAAAGGGCGTGTTTCTGTGCTTCCATCTGGTAGCTAAAAATGGAAACTATATTATGAAAGGATAAATCCCGAAAACTCCTAATTTCTTGTTATCGAATTGTTTGTGCGTTTTTTCATTTTCTTCGGGGGGACTTGAACTCTACCGACTGTGATTTTAAGTTTTTAAGTACGTTTTTATGTTTTATTGGACTTTATTTTGTGTAATTTATTAATTTAAGTTGTGCGTTTTGAGTTGGTTTTGGTTCTATAAATTCCCTAAAATGGCTAAGGTTAGATTTTAAGTTTTCGGGTCCGCGAAACGATCGAAAGAGGTAAAAATTTGAAAATTAATTATATTTATAAAAGAAGAACTAATATTGGAAACGAAGGGGGAGATTTTGTGACTTTTAAGTTCGGAAGGATCCATGGCTCATTGGCCTCAGAGTCACTCTCCCCACCCCGGGACCGTGAATATTGAAAAATTAAAAGATAAAATTTTCAAATTTTAGTACTCCTAAAATAACAAATTTATTTTCCGCTAATATTGAAGCGTCCAAATACCTCATGATGCCATCTGCAGGTCGTCCTGGGAGTCTAAAAGACCCAGAAATCGCAGAACTTTTCGGCAAAGAAGATCCTGACAAACTTTTCGATGATTTACGAGAAATCGGCCATGGAAGCTTCGGTGCAGTCTACTATGCCAGAGACAGCGCCACCAAAGAAGTGGTCGCCATCAAAAAGATGTCGTATCTCGGCAAACAAAGTTTCGAAAAATGGCAGGATATTTTGAAAGAAATACGTTTTTTAAGGCAGCTAAACCATCCAAACACGGTGGAATACAAAGGATGCTATCTACGTGACAATACTGCATGGCTGGTCATGGAATACTGCTTAGGATCCGCCTCAGACATCATTGAAGTCCACAAATGCCCTTTGAAAGAAAACGAAATTTCTGCGATCTGCGAAGGAGTTTTAAGAGGACTTCATTATCTTCATTCATTAGGAAGAATACACAGAGATATTAAAGCCGGGAATATTTTGCTCACGGAAAACGGGACTGTAAAGTTAGCCGATTTTGGATCGGCGAGTATAAAATGTCCGGCGAATAGTTTCGTAGGTACTCCATACTGGATGGCGCCTGAGGTTATATTGGCTATGGATGAGGGGCAATACGATGGGAAAGTGGATGTTTGGTCTTTAGGTATAACTTGTATCGAATTGGCTGAAAGAAAGCCTCCTTATTTCAACATGAATGCGATGAGTGCATTGTATCACATAGCGCAGAACGACACGCCTTCATTGAACTCCTCAGATTGGACTGACATCTTCAAACATTTCGTCGAATCCTGCCTTCAGAAGAATCCGTCTGATCGCCCATCCGCCAATAAGCTTCTCTCTCATCAATTAGTCACTCGCTCCCGTTCCCCTCACGTCCTCATCGACCTTATACAGAGGACGAAAGCCGCAGTTAGAGAACTCGATAACCAAAATTACAGAAAGATGAAAATCCTAATGATCGATTCGTGCGAAACTGAAAGCACTGCTGGCGAAGACGACACACCAGACGAACAAGCTGGCGGCGACAGTAGTAAAAGTAACAGCATCACTTCCGAACATTCGATCCATTCTATAGGCGTGAGTGCATCATCTCAAAGCAGTTCGACCAACAGTCTACCTCCAGTTACAGACATGAATCATGACAACTGCTATACCCAATCGATGCGAGTCAGACAAAAAGCAAGCAGTTCTACCAACGCTCTTATCGAACACGGTGCTAACAACTTTGCTACGATTAAAACGACCACTATTGTCACGAAACAACAAAAAGAACACATGCAGGAAGAAATGCATGAGCAGATGTCTGGTTATAAGCGAATGAGGCGAGAACATCAAGGTGCTTTAATAAAACTAGAAGAAAAATGCAAAGTAGAGATGGAAAACCATAAACAAGTTTTGGACAAAGAATACGAAGCTTTGTTGCAGAAGTTTAGTAAAGAGTTGGAAGAGCTGCAGATAAAACATCAGCAGGAGTTGGAAAGGAAGCTCAAGCAGAACTCGTCTGCCGAAAAGAAGTTGCAGAAAGAAATCAGCAGCCGTCAAGAGCAAGACAGGAAAGCGTTTGATTGCCAGAAGAAGAAAGAATACAAGGCGAACAAAGAGAGATGGAAACACGAATTGAGTTTAGACGAATCGACCCCTAAACGACAACGCGACGCCGCACTCCAAAGCCAAAAAGATAACCTAAAACAGATGGAAGCTCAAGAAGAACAAAGACTCGTTCAAGGCCAGAAAGAATACTTGGAGTTAGAAATGCGAAAGTTTCGGCGAAGAAAAATGAATAGTTACCATACATTAGAACAGGAGTTGCTTCGCGAGGAGTTGAATAAACGTCAGACTCAATTAGAGCAGGCTCATTCGATGTTGCTTCGTCACCACGAAAAGACTAAAGAGCTCGAATATCGACAGCAGAAGGCAGTCCATGTCCTTCGCGAAGAGCAAGTCCAACGGCAACATCAAACAGAACTTCAGAACCAAAACGCTTATTTGAACCGATGTAAACGTGATCTTAGGAAAAAGCACGCGCTTGAGGTCAAGCAACAGCCAAAGAGTTTAAAACAAAAAGAAATGCAAATTCGTAAGCAGTTCCGAGATACGTGTAAAATCCAAACTAGGCAATACAAAGCGTTAAAAGCTGAACTTCTCAATACAAGACCTAAAGAAGAGCATAAGCTTTTGATAAAGAAGTTAAAAGACGAACAAAGAAGGAAGTTGGCTCTTCTAGCTGATCAGTACGAACAAAGTATAGCGGAAATGTTGCAAAAGCAGTCAATTAGATTAGACGAGTCTCAAGAATTAGAAGGACACCATTTGCAAGAGAGACTTCATTATGAGCTTGAAATATTGATGGCTTACCAGAGCAAAAACCGTATGCAGACAGAAGCCCAAAGGGACAGAGAACGTAAAGAATTGGAGGACAGAGTGACAGTCCGTAGGGCGCTTTTAGAACAAAAGATGCAGCTCGAGACCGAACAGTTTATACAAGAGAGGTCCGAACGGGTTCGACTTTTACGCGAAAAACAGCTCCGCGAATCGGAACAGTTTGATGACGAATCAGCGCGGATGGGCCTGTCCGCATTGGCCATCTCGGACAATTCCGAATATCCAGATTCCGATAGTCTCTCTGGAAGCATGCTAAGCCTCACAAGGCCATAGTCACTGTATATATGCAACTGAACAAAACCAAATTATCGTTTAGTATATTTTAAACCTTTTATGACCCAAGTGATAATCTTAAGCATCTATAATTTTATTTAACGGCGCCAAAC
Source organism: Orius laevigatus (assembly GCA_018703685.1). Lineage (NCBI taxonomy): Eukaryota > Metazoa > Arthropoda > Insecta > Hemiptera > Anthocoridae > Orius > Orius laevigatus. Next base: position 11,227 of record JAGWEN010000368.1, on the reverse strand, counting down.
ATTATGTCCACAATGCTCTGGCAAGACCACAATATAAAAGCTCGACTTCGATCTACATATTTAAATCTTCAGCTTCAATATGGAGACAACTGTTGGTTTCTTCTTTATCTTCTTTTCTTCTTAAATTTTTTATTATATATTCTTATGGTCCGCTCCGGTCGCCGAGTGCTTCTTTTATATTTCCGATTTTTTTTAAAAGTGTTTGTGTCTTGAGTTTGTGGACATGGTGTGAGGAGTGCCGCCGCCCGAAGAAGAAAGAACTAAATCGGTCTTCAGTTTTCCAGCGATGGGAGTCACCATGGAAAGCAGCAAAGTCACAAGCAAGACAAGCAGCCTCAAAGCTCTTCTTTTACGCGCTTGGCGTGAACGATGGTCGGACCTGCAGTGGGGCATTCATATTAAAACAGTAAGTTCACTTTCTCTTAACTTTTACAAAGTTTGATGATAAGTTCATTATTATAAGGAGCTAAAAATGCCCATACCCACCAAAACACCATTGCAACTTGGCCATCTTACCCTGACTCCCAACACCACAAACCATCAATCATACACCACCTTGCCCATTCCTACCATACCCTTTGTCTCTACATTACTACCACACTCCTTATTCAGCAAATACTGCATAGCCCATGACAATACCTACACATTCCATGGCCAGCTTGACCCTAACTCCTTAGTTTCCCCCATACTCAACAACCTACTCAGGGGCGGACTGGGACCTTAGGGTGTGGGTGGGTTTTCACTTAAGGGGGCGCAGATAATTGCTATTTTCTGGAAAACTTAGGAAATAAATTTTTCAATTCTGAAAATTAGGCATTTGTAACTGTTGATTTTGAGGTTTTTGACGAAAATTAGGCATCATAAATGTTGATTTTGTGGGGTTTTTTGACGAAAATTAGGCTCTAAAAATGTTGATTTTGAGGTTTTTGACGAAAATTTGGCTTTTAAAATGTTGATTTTGAGGTTTTTGACGAAAATTAGGCTTCATAAATGTTGATTTCGAGGTTTTTGACGAAAATTGGGCTTTTAAAATGTTGTTTGAGGTTTTTGACGAAAATTTGGGCTTTAAAAATGTGATTTGAGGTTTTTGACGAAAATTAGGCTTTAAAATGTTGATTTGAGGTTTTTTGACGAAAATTTGGCTTTAAAATGTTGATTATGAGGTTTTTGACGAAAATTAGGCTTTATAAATGTTGATTACGAGGTTTTTGGTCGAAAATTAGGCTTATAAGTGTTGATTTCGACGTTTTTTGACGAAAATTAGGCTTTAAAATGTTGATTTCGAGGTTTTTTGACGAAAATTGGGCTTTACAAATGTTGATTTATGAGGTTTTTTGACGAAGATTTGGGCTTTAAAATGTTGATTTTGAGGTTTTTTGACGAAAATTAGGCTTTTAAATGTTGATTTTGAGGTTTTTGACGAAAATTAGGCTTCATAAATGTTGATTTTGAGGTTTTTTGACGAAAATTAGGCTTTAAAAATGTTGATTTTGAGGTTTTTGACGAAAATTAGGCTTTAAAAATGTTGATTTTGAGGTTTTTGACGAAAATTAGGCTTTACAAATGTTGATTTTGAGGTTTTTGGACGAAAATTAGGCTTCATAAATGTTGATTTCGAGGTTTTTGACCAAAATTGGGCTTTACAAATGTTGGTTATGAGGTTTTTCACGAAGATTTGGCTTTATAAATGTTGATTATGAGGTTTTTTGACGAAAATTAGGCTTTTTTAAATGTTGATTACGAGGTTTTTGGTCGAAAATTAGGCTTCATAAGTGTTGATTTCGACGTTTTTTGACGAAAATTAGGCTTTACAAATGTTGATTTTGAGGTTTTTCACGATAATTTGGCTTTATTAATGTTGATTTTGAGGTTTTTTGGCGAAAATTAGGCTTTAAAAATGTTGATTTTGAGGTTTTACGAAAATTTGGGCTTTACAAATGTTGGTTTTGAGGTTTTTGACGAAGATTAGGCTTTAAAAATGTTGATTTTGAGGTTTTTGACGAAAATTTGGTCTTTACAAATGTTGATTTTGAGGTTTTTTACGAAAATTAGGCTTTAAAATTGTTGATTGAGGTTTTTGACGAAAATTTGGGCTTTACTAATGTTGGTTTTGAGGTTTTTGGACGAAAATTTGGCTTTAAAAATGTTGATTTTGAGGTTTTTGACGAAAATTTGGCTTTTTAAATGTTGATTTTGAGGTTTTTGGACGAAAATTAGGCTTCATAAATGTTGATTTCGAGGTTTTTTTTTGACGAAAATTAGGCTTTACTAATGTTGATTTTGAGGTTTTTCACGAATTTTTGGGAATATTTGCCAAAAAAAAATAAAAAAAAATAAAAATAAAAATAACCCGGGGGGCGCCGCCTCTATGTATTCTCGGGGGGCGCGGGTGGGTTCTGTCCACCCGCCCCCTCCGGGCCAGTCCGCCCCTGAACCTACTCTTTTGCTAAATGTACATTTCCCCTATCTGCATAGCCCATGCTGGCACTTCATTCCCCTCATACCCTACACATGCCACAATTTTCCACCCCTCCTCAAATACCCTCAGCAATGGCCCATACTCCATACCCACCCCTTGTTCTCAATCCCCATATCCATTTGGTTCAACATTGTAGAAAAAATTATTTTTAACAAAAAAAAATCATTTTATTAATTTCTACAACAAACCACAGGATGTTGTAACGATAAGATAAGATATTGATTAATAATTCCCTTGTTTATATATTTTTTTAAACTAATGATTTATTAGTAAATAAAATTTAATAGTAAAATTAAAATTACATGATTATTGCATTTTTTAGCTTAATCTGAAATAATTGCTTAGAGTAATTTTTTAATGAGTTTGAAACATTCATGAATATTTCATAGTTTCTCACAAGTTCACCTTCCTGCAATGGTGTTAAAAAAAATCACCTTTTGGCGTTATAGCTTGCCAAAAGGGTATGAGTGCCTAATATCTTGGACACAAATGGTCTCAATTTTGTAGATATTGTGCTTTCATAGACGAATTTACAGATACTTCCTCGAGGTGTCAGCGGAGATGTCTACAATCTCGCCGACTGCATACTTCAGCAAGCACTTATCGGACCAGCACCCAACCAACTCGTACTTTCATACCTCAAACATTCACTCAGCTCCCAAGTACGTCTTTCTTATCAATTAAGTATTAAAATGACCTTTTTATTAGTTGGTATCGTACGCTACGGTCCTTCAACGTATCGCGAAATACGACGGCTTCCACAAACCTCATTGTATCAACTGCCTTCTCGAATTCGTCGAAAGCATCCAGGTATGCTTTTCTTTTTTAAAATGAGCGAATTTATTTGTTTATTTTAGAGCGGCATAACCTGCAGAGGTAAACCTGAAGAAGGCATTTTGGCCGGCGCCATCCTAAGTCTGGTCCATTGGCTTCTTCAATGTTATCATCATGCTTTTACAAGTGCCGATCAAATTAACGAAATGCTTCAAAAACCGTCTGCTATCCTTCATTATATGCTTAACTGCGATTTTCTTACAGCTATGCTCTATCTAGCAAAGCATGATGATAAAGGTTTGTTAATTTTTTTGTTTGATATTCTATTAAAACCTTTTTTGAAGATTTATACAATGAAGTTTTGAAAAAATGTCAAGAAATTGAAGGTGTAATCGCTGAAAGCAATGAAGCGACTATACCTCTTATTAAGGATTCTATTGCGTAAGTTTTGATTTTTAGGCTGAATTTTTTGTAATGAAACGTTGTAGAAAGCTGAGCAATTTGGAGTTGAGGAATAATAAAAGTTTGACTGCTTTATCTGATCGTGGTGTTGATGCATCGGAGCCGTTGACATACTGTGTTCAAGCTCTTCTTGCAATACAAGTTATGCAAAATTTAGGCGCTGACACAAATGAGTTGGCAAACCAGCTTCGCCTTCTGCAACGTCTTAAAGGATACAAGATGTCGAGACTTTGCTGTGAAATAATCCGAGCTTGCTTGATAAGCCTCAACGACGCATTAGGGACCAGCGAGGAGTCAAAATGGGGTGCATTTACATTCCTCAAGCTCCCTTACGTCCTATCAGCATTATGCGGAGCTAATCTGCAGACTTCCGCAGAAGGTGATTACAGCGAAGACATCGCCGAAGCTGTCCAGCTTCTTCTTCAGTTTGTACCGCTTCTCGACCTTATGGATTCTCCAGCAACTTTTAACTGCATCGAATCCCTTTTGGCTGAGTTGGTAAAATTGAAGCTCTTGAATGACACCCATATTAAATCGTACACAACAAGGTAATTCATAAATTCTTTTTTTATTTTGACTAATTTCATTTTTTAGCCGAGAAGCCGTCAGTTTTGGCCTTCCAAGGACTGATATTGGTTCGAATGCACAAACGCAGCCGATTTTTAGAGTCATTATGAGGGCAGAGCCGACTTTACATCGTATATTGAAAGCCCTTGATGCCGATATTAATAAAACTTTGGTAATAACAGCTTTTTGAATTGTGGCAATGACTCTGTTTTAGGATCCGATGTCCAGTATCTTGACTCAATTGGCTGGAAAGAGCTTCGAGCTTATATTAGCTGTGGCGGCTGTAGAAGGCGAGATAAAGACGTTTGTGACCAAGCTGATTAAATTCAACGAACACGCGAAGACAAACAAGCCGCTCCTTTTTGACATCACGTTCGTCATGTTGTGCTTCATAGTACAGTCAAACGGGTCCAAAATAATGTTTGAGACGGAAAATTCGGAAAAAAGTTTCTTCGAAAGATGGGTCGAGGAGTTCATGATTGAGCGTGGGAAGCCGAAATGTCCGGATGCGATGTTGCTCCAATCGGACAGTAATGTCGTCGATGCTCTTTTGGCTCAGTTGAACTCAACTCAGCCGGACTTCAAGGCCATCGGTGTCGGCTGGGATGTCCTCTGCATGAATGTAGCTGCAGCAATGAAGGAAGTCGTCCTTGCCTGGGAACAAGGTGCTCTTACTGCTGCTGACGTCAAAAGAATCTTAGACAACATGAGACAAAGCACAATGTGCTGCTTACCTATCTGTGCTTCCCTTTGGCTCTGCAGCTACATGCAAGTATGTACCTCAACTCCCTTTTACAAAATTCAAAAACCTTCATCTTAGATCCTCCATCAAGATGCTCTGCTCAAACCGATGAATATGGTCCAGCAATTTTTAACTCCAGTCGGCGTCGGTTCTGAAGAAGTTTCTCACCAAGATAACTTCAACAGGTCCACCCTCATGGTGCAGATGATCCGTAAAATGCAATACGATTTACACCTTACGACATCTTCGAAACACAAAGCTATCAATTTGTCCCACAGGTATTGAATGAAGTTTCTTTCTATTTTTTTAACTTTTTTGGCCTTTAGCATTGTCTCCAAAGAACCAATGAGTGAAGAACTCTCGGACGTCTGGACAGGTGTTCATGAAAAAGGATGGTTTAACATTAATGCGACCCATGCTTTCGAAAGCCTCTTTTTGACAGCTGGTCCTGTCTGGTTTGTCACCAATATCGTCAAGGTAGGTTTAATCAATCTTTGGATGATTTTGAACAATTTGTCCAGAGGGGGCAGACCACTTAAAATCTAAGCTCCCCCCTTCTTAAAAAAAAAAATCCGCTAAAAGGTCCTTAAAAAGTTGATTTTGAAATTTTTGACAAAAAATTGTCTGTTAAAACGTTGATTTTGAGGGTAAACGAAAATTGTATCTTAAAACGTTTATTTTGAGGTTTTTGATGAAAGATTGGTTCTCAAATAATATACATTTTAAAGTTTTTGACAAAAGAGAGCCTTAAAACGTTGATTTTGAGGTGTTTGACGAAAAATTGTCTCTTAAAACGTTGATTTTGAGGGGATTTTTCACGAAAATTATCTCTTAAATAGTTGATTTTGAGGTTTTTGATGAAAGATTGGTTCTCAAATAATATACATATTAAGGTTTTTGACGAAAGAGAGCCTTAAAACGTTGATTTTGAGGGGGTTTTTTTCACGAAAATTATCTCTTAAATCGTTGATTTTGAGGTTTTTGACGAAAAATTGTCCTTAAAAAGTTGATTTTGAAGTTTTTGACCAAAAATCATCTCTTAAAACGTCGATTTTGAGGTTTTTGAAGAAAAATTGTCTCTTAAAAAGTTGATTTTGAAGTTTTTGACCAAAAATCATCTCTTAAGACGTCGATTTTGAGGTTTTTGAAGAAAAGTAATTGCCTCTTAAATCGTTGATTTTAATGTTTTCTACGAAAATTATCTCTTAAAACGTTGATTTTGAGGTTTTTGATGAAAGATTAGTTCTCAAATAATACAAATTTTAAGGTTTTTGACAAAAGAGAGCCTTGAAACATTAAGTTTGAGGTTTTTGACAAAAAATTTCTCTTAAAACATCGATTTCGAGGGTTTCAAACGTAGTTTATCCCTTAAAACGTTGATTTTGAGGTTTTTGGCGAAAAATTATCTCTTGAAAAGTCGATTTTGAGGTTTTTGAAGAAAAGGGATTGGCGATTGCCTCTTAAATTGTTGATTTTAAGGTTTTCTGACGAAAATTATCTCTTAAAACGTTGATTTTGAGGTTTTTGACGAAAAATTGTCTCTTAAAACGTCGATTTTGAGGTTATTTGACAAAAATTTGGCTTTACAAAACGTTGATTTTGAGGTTTTTCATGAAAGATTGGTTCTCAAATAATGTAAATTTTAACGTTTTTGACAAAAGGGAGCCTTAAAATTATGATTTTGAGGATTTTTGACGAAAATAAGTCTCTTTAAAGTTAATTTTATACCTTATGACGAAAGAATGTCTCTTAAAACCTTGAATTTGAGGTTTTTGAGGAAAAATTTGGCTCTTTAAATCCCGATTTTAAAGATTTTGATGAAAAATTCGCTCTTAAAATGTCCATTTTGATGAGTTTTTTGACGAATAATTGGCTTTAATTAGTTAATTTTGCCTTGTTAATTTGCAGGAAATAATGAAACTCCGTTATAAAGAGGAGCTGAACAAAGCGGTCGATTTGGCGCTCGCTGTATTCCACCTCGACATCGAAGTCTGCGCCAAAGTCCTTTTATTGAGCGTAGTCCCGCAGTATCTCCACAACAACAATTTGTAAGATTTCCCATCAAATTTCTTTAATCACGTCAACATTTTTAGGAGCAACGACATCGTCGAGCCGCAGTCTTCAGCTTTGGCCAAATTATGTGCGTATTGTACGTATGCAGCATGGCAGTCGCAGAGTACAAACCACCGAAAGCGTCCTTTTCCTCCGTCCGATGTAAGTTATTTTCAAGCTGAACCTTCAATTGCCCATAACTTATACAATTTTTGTCCGATTTTATCGTTATTTATACCATCGGAAAGCTCTTTTAAATACCTTTCTAATGGTATAAATATCAATAAAATCGGTCAAAAATTGTGGAAGTTATGGACGTTTAAACGTTTTCTTTAGGATTTAGAAGATTTGGGAATTCCGTCGAAACTTCTACACCTCGAAGACGGTCCGATAATGATCAAAGGGATCCCCGCCGAATCTCAGGTGCCCCCTCTTCACGGCCCCCTTCTAGATTCGCTCAAAAGCCTCTTTAACTCATTTTCGGTCATAACTGACCATACGCCTTTCATCTCTCAGCAGACCCATTTCGTATTCCGTGTCCTTGAACAGCTCGTCACTTGCGGACATGACCAAACAAGGACACTCCTTCAAGGGATCCCTAACACTCTCGTAAGTTCTTGCCTTCCACCCCAAAAAACATTAAATTTCATTTTTCAGGTGCCAAACCTCGTCCGAGCTTTGCCAAATTTATTCTCGACAGACCTCCTCCTCAGACTCTACGACCTAAGCTCTCCCATGGGTCGCAAATCCACAGCCAGCGACCTCTGCTTGCTTCGAAATTTATCTCTAAAACCAACAGTTTAACTCTCCTAGGCTTAAGATTTTTTATGCTTCATTTTTTAATTATAAAATAGTTCCTTTATCATATCATTGTGATTTTGGGTCATAAAAGGTTAATTTATATTATAAATTTGCTAAACTACTTATTCTCAACGATTATTTAGATAGCTAGTGTATTCATTCCTTCCAAGGGATTATATAAATAAAAAGCATGTATTTTATGCTCGTATAATGTAATTTACATAAATTATTTACACAATTGCTTTTACATACAAAATTTAAGTATTCGCTCCCCTTTCCCGATATTCTAAGTCTACAGGTAGTATTACATTGACTGGAAAATTAAAAAATTCGTTTTAAGATAATTAATTTTTCTAGAACTTGAGCTCTGGAAAGATTAAAATATCCCAAAGCAACTTTCAAATTTTTTTTTGTACATTTAGCAAAATTTATGCTATTTATTGAAAATTTTTCGTTAAAAATGTACAATAATTCTATTATAATATTTTAACAAATAATTTTTTTAAGTTTTTTTTCCCCCTTCATCTGTTTTATGAGTCTACTAGGCAACCCTGTACTGATTTAAAAGGTGAAAAGTCTTTTAGGTTGGCTACACTGCTGGTTGGTGACTGCCCAATTTCAATTTTTTTTTCTCTGATTTGAGACATCAGTTTCATGCTTCGACTTTTCTTGTTAAAAACCCCAAATTCAAGTTCAAAAACATGATTTTTCTTCTACAAATTCCCCATAAACCAAAATTCGAAAATCAAAACCTCCCGAATTCATGTTTTAACCAATTTTTTGGTCTCAAAACCCCACAAATTCGTGTCAAAACATGGTTTCTTTCCTTAAAATCCCCCATATGTTTAAACCGAATTTTCGGCCTCAAAACCCCCCAAATTAATGTTTAAACCAAATTTTTGTTCTCAAAACCCCAAATTCATGTTAAAACGTGGTTTTTCCCTTTAAAATCCCCAAAAAAAAGTACAAACCACATTTTTTGTCTCAAAACCCCCCAAATTCACGTTAAAAACGGTGTTTTCCCCATGAAATTCCCCCAAATTCGTGTTAAAAACAAAGTTTTTCTTCTTGAAACCCCCAAATTCACGTTGAAAACGTGGTTTTCCCTTTGAAATCCCCCCCCCCCAAATTTACCTAAAAACCAAGTTTTTCTTCTGAAAACCCCCAAATTCACGTTAAAAACGTGGTTTCCCCCCTTTAAATACTCCCTAAATTCACGTTAAAAACCAAGTTTTTCTTCTGAAACCCCCCAAAATCACGTTAAAAACGTTGTTTTTCTTCTGAAAACCCCCAAATTCACGTTAAAAACGTTGTTTTCTCCCTTGAATTTCCCTAAATTCACGTTAAAAACCAAGTTTTTCTACTGAAAACCCAGTTCACGTTAAAACACTGTGCGTTTGCTCCCCTTGGACTACCCCACCCGAAATTCCGACGTTAAAAACAAGTGTTTCTTCTGAAACAAATTTACGTAAAAACGTGGTGTTTCTGTAAATACTCCCTAAATCCGTTAATAAAAAACCAAGTTTTCTCTGACACCGCCCAACATCACGGTAGTCAAAAAACGTTCGTTTCTCTCTGAAAACCCCCATATTCACGTTAAAACGTTGTTGTTCCCCCTTGATCTCCCTAAACTTCACGTTAAAAACCAAGTTTTCTACTGCAAACCCCAAACTTTCACGTTAAACGTGGTTCTCCCTTGAATATGAAAGGAGCGAGGAGAGAAGAGGAGAATGTTAGTGTGACTGTTGGCGGTCTGATGAGGGAAAGTTTGGGCATATTTTGACTAGTGGACTAGAATTTGGGGAAGATCTAATAATTCTACTCAGTGAGATAACAGTGGGGTTATTGATTACAATAATTGATTCAAAATCCTTATTACAAAGACTGTTTACTGTATATTTTATTACTAGGCGTGACTTGTGTTCTTCTCGTTGGGATTCTGATATTAAATCTTACTCGCTCACCTTAAAGGGTGTCCAAGAGTCAGATGTTACGTCAATCTCCCTCACAGAGGCCAGCTTCAACAGCACGATTTTTCCAGCCTCTCCGTGATCTCGGGACCTCTCCCTCTCATCAGAGCGCGAGAAGATGATCCCCTCAGGAGATGTGCGCGCCTGACGTATCTAATCCAGGGAGTTTAATAATAGATGACAATAAATTCATACATTCTCCCGTCGTCGCAAGACTCGACGTCCCGTCGTCCCCTTACCTACCTGTCTCGCTGACACCTACTGACCCCCGCGATGGACTCGCGACATCCTTATATGTGTCAAGCAAAGAACTAAAGATTAGAATGGAAAGTGTTTAATCTTCGTTAAAAAGATTAAAAAAGAAATAAACAGAGAACGACGATCCTAGGCTTGCTGGAGTCAGCAACAATCCTGACCCACCGTAGTCGAGCCGTACTACCAATGTCACTGAGATCGCGACTACGGTCCACAGTTCTCTAACCCTTGTTACATATCGACAAGATACCAAAACTATACCTAATTTAACTACGCAGAATGGAGCGCTCCTCTCCTAGGGGTAACATAAACCTTTCATGTGAGGACCCCTTCATCTCTTTACATGTCTTTAAAAAAACGAGAAGGCGTTTTACGAAGAGAAATATACACAGTAAAACGATAGAAAATTAAACATCAATGCAGATACAAATTACATGGTAAAACATAACACCCAGTAACATCAATCATTTACAATTACAACAGATAAAAATAATACAAATAAACATCAATGAAGTTTAAAATTACAAGATAAAATAATCCAACACTAAAATAAACACAGTAAAAAAAATACCGCTAAAATTTACATACACGTTACAACTAAGACTAAATTACCTCAAGGTAGAAAGCGAGCAACAAAATTAATTAGAGACCAGAATTTACATGGGGAACGTAGGGAGATAACTGAAACAGATAATAACCTAAAACTACGCGGAGGACGACGAATGAAGGCGTCTACGGTGATGGGGGTGTGAACGCTGCCTGCCGGGAGTATGATGTCGGCGCGGGGTTGCACGGTCCTGCGCCCTGCGACAGAAAACGCGTTTTCTTGAAGTATCGTGACTGCACGCCGCTCGCGCCGTTCCCGATCCACATACGCGCTGCGACACGCGATGACTCCCTACGCCATCTCCCGTCGCGCGAGACAACAGTCGAGCTTGGCGCCGTCGACTCCTCAGAGCCTCCCATGCCGCTGATGCGTCTTCGAGTTGGTCCTCGCCTGTCCAGGTCACACAGGTCGTAGGGTACCCATGGGACACCTCGGGACAGATCAGTGCTCTCCAAGTCGTCCGAGTTGAAATCTAAGATGTTGAGTCGGAGTCTGGACCAGCGGTTTCGCCGACTGGA